>CM076576.1:31294908-31711353 GCA_034641835.2 Pinus albicaulis
CAGTTTCCCCCCTCTGGAAGAGAACACCGTCCCTGGTGTTCCTATCTGACTTCAATGAAACAGCTCAGGATAGGCGTCCTGAACAAATTTTTCGTCTTCCCAGGTAGCTTCCTCAGGTCCAAAGTGCTTCCACTGCACTTTAACCTGGGCGATGGCTCGTTTCCGGAGCATGATTTCCCTCCGGTCGATGATACTGTGAGGCTCGACCAGAAACTCCCCGTCTGGTTCTACCTGCACACAGTGAACTTAAATAAATGAACGAGTTCTGGTCAACGCATTAGTATTTATCAATTAGGCTTAAGTACTACCTGAATGTTCTGCCAGTGTATTATGTGTCTAGGATCATGAACATATCGCTTTAATAACGAAACGTGAAAAACATTATGCACCCGAATGTGACTAGGAAGGGCCAAACGATAGGCTACTGGTCCTACTCTTTCCAGTATCTGGAAAGGGCCACAGAACCGGGGTGCTAACTTAGCACAAGACGCCCATCTCATTGTGCTTTTCTTCGGTTTAATCCGAACATAAACATGATCCCCAACCTCATATTCACAATATGTTCTTTTTCTATCCGCGTATACTTTTTGCCTGTCTTGTGCCGCTTTCAGATTCTGTCTAATCTTCCTCACCTCTGCTTCCATCTCTGCTAGCATGTCTGGTCCCAGCATGATTCTATTCTCGGGACTGCTCCAATTAATGGGAGTCCTGCATTGCCGCCCATACAACGCCTCGAACGGACTCATCCTTAAGGATTCCTGGTATCCATTGTTATAGGCAAATTCTATCAAATGAATGTACTCCTCCCACTTAACTGGTTGCTGCATGACATACATTCGCAGCATGTCCTCCAGTACCTGATTTATTCGCTCAGTCTGACCGTCAGTTTGCGGGTGGTAAGCAGTACTAAAATGTACTTGCGTTCCCAAACCCGAAAACAGAGTCTTCCAGAATGCTGATGTAAATTTCACATCTCTATCTGAAATAACAGTTTTAGGAATACCGTGCAATCTGAATATTTCACGCATGAACAGATCTGCTATTTGCACTGTCTTATAAGTGGATTGAACAGGTATAAAATGTGCTGACTTGCTAAGCTGATCCACAACCACCATTATCGAATCATTACCTCGTTTTGTTTTCGGTAATCCGGTGATAAAATCCAACGAGATCACCTCCCATTTCCATTCAGGAATGGGTATAGGCTGCATCAATCCAGCTGGATGCCGGTGCTCGACCTTCACCTGCTGGCACTCTAAACATCTACTCAGATAACTTGCGATATCCTTCCTCATGCCTGGCCAACAGTAGTCCTTTCTTATTGCTGTCAGCATCTTTTGATATCCCGGATGTCCTGCGTAATTGCTTCTGTGGTACTCATCCAGAATCATAGTTTTTAAGTCCATCCTGTTTGGAATAACTATCCTTTTTTTGAAAATCAGCAACCCATCCTGGTTAATCTCATATTCCCTTGGTTCACCCTGCTCTCCAGATTCCTGTGCTTGCTGCCACAAATACCTGTATTCAGGATCCTTGTCCGCTTCTTCTTTGATTTGTTCTAGGAACTTGGTTTCAATCTGATTAACATATAACTCATAGATGTTATGCAACTTCCTACTTAATGCATCTGCAACCTTATTCTCTTTCCCTTTTACATGCTGCAAATCTATATCGAACTCACTCAAAAAGGCATTCCATCTAGCTTGCCGAGAATTTAAGTCAGCTTGCTTAAAGTAGCTGGTTAGACTACTATGATCAGTTTTTAACACAAACCTTTTCCCAAGTAAATAATGCCTCCATACGCGGAGAGCGTGCACGACTGCCGTCAGCTCTAAATCATAAGCGGAGTACCTCTGCTCATGATCTTTCAGTTTGCGGGACTCATAGGCAATTACTTTTCCTTCTTGTGACAACACAGCCCCAACACCTTCTTTGCACGCATCCGTGCAAACCTCAAATTCCTTGCTCGGATCCGCCACACTGAATACGGGTGCTGTTGTCAGTAATTGCTTCAACCTTTCAAAACTGTCCTGACACTCCTTGGTCCATTTGAAAACTTTCCCTTTTCTTTGCAAGGAGGTAATGGGAAAAGCTATCTTGGAAAATCCTCTTATAAACCGCCGGTAATAACCAGCCAGCCCCATGAATGACCTTATATCTGCCACACTCTGTGGTACCTTCCATTCCAAAATAGTTTTAATTTTCTCCGGATCCACTGCTATTCCTTTCTCGGATATTACATGTCCCAGATACTGTATTTCTCCCTTGAAAAAGTCACACTTACTAAATTTTGCATACAGCTGGTGTTTTCTAAGCAGTTCCAGCACCATACGCAAATGCTCCTTATGCTCTTCTGCGTTCTTGGAGTAGATCAGTATATCATCGATAAAAATTAACACAAAGATGTCCAAATAGGGGTGGAAAATACTATGCATCAGCCGCATAAAGGTGGCTGGTGCGTTAGTTAGCCCAAAAGGCAACACCACAAACTCGTAGTGGCCATACCTTGTGCGGAAAGCTGTTTTGTGTATGTCCTCATCCTTAATTCTAATCTGGTGATAACCAGATCGCAAATCAATCTTTGAGAACACAGTAGCTCCTCTAACCTGGTCGAACAGGTCATCAATACGGGGTAGGGGATACCTGTTCTTAACCGTCAACTTATTCAGTTGGTGATAATCCATACACATGCGCATGGTTCCATCCTTCTTCCTAACGAACAGCACTGGTGCTCCCCAAGGGGATACACTGGGTCGTATATACCCCTTATCCAATAATTCTTGGAGCTGCATTTTTAGTTCTGTCAACTCTGGTACACTCATTCTGTAAGGAGTCCGGGATACTGGAGAAGCTCTTGGTAGCAACTCTATGGTAAAATCAACATCCCTTTTTGGTGGTAATCCGGGTACCTCCTCCGGAAACACATCCTGAAATTCCTGTATCACAGGTATATCCTCTAGTAAGGCTGCCTTATCCTTGGCCTTTGATAATCCAACTTGGATGGCATACAGCCTACACCCTTTTCTAATGCATTTTCCCATTTGGGAAGCTGTAATTGGGCGTAACTGTGTGGGCCTCCTTATGCCTTGGATTTCTTGGCGATTTCCATCCTGATCTTTGTAGTAAATTTTCTTTTCCTTACAATCTAGAAGGGTCCAATGCTTTTCCAGCCAATCCATTCCCAGTAGTACATCATAGGATCCCAGAGGCAGAATATTTAAGTCCACTACTAATTGCTGTCCACTGATGTGTAGTGCACAGTCGGGTATCTTGGCACTAACTTTTCTCTTAGCTCCTGTGGCTAATTGAACCAACCAAGCCTTTTTAAATTTTTGACTTGGCAACTTACAATTTTCTACTAGCTTAGGGCTTATATAACTTAAACTTGCTCCTGGATCAATCAAAACAGAAACAGTTTGAGAGAACAGTTTACCTTCCAGCTCTATCATGGTAGATTGGTAATCAGCTTGTCGGTCCTCCAATGCCGCGTTAATTCTGGGTATGCTTCGCGCCACATCTCCTACTGTAGAGGCCTCCTGAAGATTAGCTACTGTTTCATTCTTTCCCCGCTGTGGGCAATCCCGATAATAATGTGCTGCGCCGCAGCCCCAACACTGCAGAGGTGGCCTTTGATTATGAGTCTGTTCAGGTTTGCTAGATGCCTCAACAGTTTTGTCCTCCCCAGGCCATCTGATTCTCTGGTGATTCCTGCCAAATTGCTTATTAATTGAATTCCTGGCAGAGTTCCTAAATTTACTGGTTTTGCTGCGATTAAAGCCAGCGCTGCTCTTATTTTCCTTCCTTGATTTCCACCCTTTTCCCTGGTCTACTTTGGTCTTCGCTTGCTGGTAACACAATCTTGCTTTCCTAATGGCCTCATCCATGGTTTTTGGATTTACAAATTCAATACGCTCCTTCATGTGGGAGGGTAGACTGCTCAAGAATCTTTGGACTTTGGCTTTTTCCTCCCTCAAGTATGGTACGTAGCGCAATAATGAGGTAAACTTAGCAATAAACTCGTCCATAGTTAACTATCCCAGCCGCAGATCATGAAATTCTCGAGCCTTTTCATCGTAAAAACGCTCTGTCAAGTACTTGTCCTTGAAGTACTGCTGAAACTTATCCCATGTCACATCTTGATCTTCTATTCCCCGCACATTCTTCACTTCTTCCCACCATAAGGTGGCTTTATCTTTCAGCTGGTAAATAGCTAACCGAGCTTTAAGTCCACTGTCATAGTCATACACTTGGAAGTACTTGTTCATGTTAATCAGCCAAGCTTCTGCCACTTCTTCCTTTTCCCCATCGAAAGTAGGTGGCTTTATTTTTCTGAATTCTCCATGCAATTCCACTCTCTGTCTCTTTTCTGCCTTCCGTTCAGTTTCATTTTCAGATTCAGCTTCATGAAAGTTTCTGTTCAGATTACTTCGCTGTGATGTACTTCTTTCCTTACGATTCATCTCTTGCTCATCTGTTTGCTGTTCGTTTCCTTCTTGGTACTCCCTACCAGCACTGGGGTTGTCATTCCTATGATTTTGTTTGTCAGAGAGACTCTTCAAGATTCGCTCCTGCTCTTGCATCATCTTTGCATTCTCTCTTCGCACCCTCTCCATCTCGTCTTGCAATTTTTGCACTGTGTGTACTAGAATGCGAGTCTGCTGCTGCTGCTCTTCAATCAGCCTATTCGATCGCTGATGCTGTTCTATTCCCAGCTGCACCCACATTTCGGGGTTACCCTCCGGTGGTGGTGGCAGCTCTTCGCCACTTCGAGGTGGCGGTTGAGACGGTGTTCGCCTCATTGTACCTTCTCTTGGTTAACTGAACTCTCTCTGTGCAGGAGTAACATACAGTTTGACGTCAGTTGACCCTAATAGGGCCCAGCGTTGTAACGTGGGCTCTGATACCACTTGTAACATCAGGGTTTTCCAGCGCATACTCAAGCGTTCCTTATGAAGGTTGAGGCTGTTAGAAGTTTGTCCTCGCGCGAGTGCCATCGTCGTCCTCATCAGGTAATGTATCGAATTGCTGGTTATTTTCAGAAGGTTTTGTTTCCCTAGATTAAGATTATTCTCTTTCTACTCCTAACCAACGCTTCTCCTGTGCTAATGCAGGTATATTGCTTTCGTTCTTAAACCTGAATGTTTGACTGCTTTACGTTTCCATTTGGCCATGAGAGAAGGACTTACTTCGGCTACCAATTCCAGGTACCCTCTGAGTCAACAGAGCAAGTTTCCGGCAGAAATTTGGGGTTTTCATCCTTCCCATTCCGGGAGGGTTTTCTGTTCTTTAGTCGGTGGTCACATAGTTTCCAGCGCTAGTTAATGTGGACTCTGAAGTTTTGTTAAGATTCTCTCATTCGAGAACTCTACCCGTGTCCAGGGTTTTGAGTCTGTCAGTTCTATTTTTTAAGAACTATGGCAAATGCCGTCGCACTGCTGAGTTTGATTGTCCTGCTTGCTACTGTTACCTTTGGCGACGGAATGTATGTTCTGTGCATAACTATTTGATTCAAGCTGAATCGTTTTTCCAGTGACTTGACAGTTGGAAGTTTATAATGTTATGCTCTTATATGGGTAGACAATTTTTAATACAATTTCCTTTCCTATTTTTTTCTGTCTAGAGGAATATGGGCGAACTGGTCTGTTTTCGCTATGTTACGACTCAATTGTTCATATGGGTTTTATGTCCAGGCTCTATGTATAATGGTCTATGTAGGGCTGATATCTCGCTATATACATTCTGTTTGTTTAAGCTCGATGATTCATGTATGGTATGGCTGTTGAACTCGCGGTATAAGTTTGTTTCCGGAGCTACAATGCTTATTATCTAACATGTTTTCTCATTACATTCTTCGGTTTCTATAATATGATGCTTGTATAGTTTACTGCTTCCGGGTCTTCTCAACACCGGATAACAGGGTGACCGGACCACCTTCCTTGTCCGTGTAATTACATTAACAGAGCGACATGCCCAGGGGCGGAAGGTCGAACCCTTCTACCCTATGGGTTAACGCTGGTACCGGTTTCGTACTGCATACTCTTATTGTTTATCGAAGTTAACAGTGTGGTGCACTAAGACTATATTCTGACTTACTGTGCGTAACATGTAATCTAATACTACATTCCTGTTTACTGTACATAAGAAATAAATATAATATCACATTTTCTCTGCTCTATAACAGTTCCTTGCAGTAAACCTAGACCCTATTGTGCTTTTATTTGTTTACGAAACTTATACTACTCATTTCGTTCAGGATTGTACATAAAGAAAATCACTGTTTGTCCTTTAAATCTAGCACTGTTCCTCTCTACATTGGAAACGATCTATTTACATTAATTTGATCATTCTTTTAGTATAATAATAAAAAAAAACAGTATTAATTATTGTTGCCATGAACATCTGCAAATAGAAAACTCATCTGTTTTTTTCAAGATGGTTGTAGATGCCCGTTTCCTCCCAACCATAAACTGGCAACTACATGCCCAGTTTCCCTCCGAGCTTCACGCATGTATTTATTATCGCGGTGATAATTCTGGAGGAGATGTTTGGACAATCCGGTCCAGCCCTCCAACTCCAGTGGAACAGAACTCTGGGGAGACTCGGGACAGTCCGGTCCAGTCTCCAACCCAGCTAACACTCTGATCTGGTAACTGTTTCCAGAAAACGCAGAGTTTTCCCTTTGCCTGCAGAACCCCAAAACTCTCTTGGAATGTTCTACTTATCCCAGAGTTTCTGTGGAGAAACTGTCTAACTGTTTCTTTTTCTGTTCCAACAACTACAGGTCCTGTTTTTACTTTACCATAAATTTTTACACAATAAACTAATTTCTCAGTAAATTTTATTTCTCATCAAAATTAATTTTATTCAGAAATTCCAAATAACAGTAGCCACAGTTATCTCATAATTAGTTAACAAAATTTAATCATTGTTAATGACTAAGAGGGTGGTACAAGGTCGATGCCTTTCAACCAAAGAGCAGTATTCATCATCAGGACAAGATGAAGAATCTGATCAGATAACCCAATTAAATAGATAAGAAAATCTCCAACTAGCGGTTTTTAAGATAATGACTAGTTTAATTAAACCTAGGAAATGAAAACAAAAAATATAAAATAATGATTTCTTATTTATTTAATATTAAATGCTTAATGTTTACACTGAAATCTTATTTATTTAAATAAAATAAAAAATATTAACCAATATATTCTTTAAAGAATAAATAAAAGATTTTTAATTTTTATTCTTAGAATAATAATTTATTTATTTATTTTGTTCTATTTTTATTTTATTTATTTTATAAAAGATTAAAAGATAAAATATCAACCAAAATAATAAAACTAAATAAAATTAAAAATAACCATAAAAATAAAAATCTTTTAAGAGTAGTTTTTTCTGGAAGAAAAAAACGCCGAATATATTGATAATATATACAAGACATGATCAAAATAATCTCAACTGTGTGATAAACACAGTGATAAGTCCACCATCATTGCCCAATAAAAGACTGCTCATGATTTGAGCAAAACAAATGAGTAGGCAACCACATTAACAGGTCATGATCCGACTCGAATACTAATGCATTCAGGAATGGAAGTCAGGAGATAATAAACATAAGATCAAAAACAATTCCAGGGTCCTGATGCGCTACCAATAAAACAGAAGAAAAGCATCTTCAGAAATGATTCTAAGAATAGAGGAGAAGATGATTCTGATACAGCAGTGAGAATGAAAATAAGAAGATGCTAGCCGGATCAAAAAAGATGAAAAAGGCTGATATTGATAGATAAAAACACGCTCGCTTGTAAATCACGCTCGCTTGCAATACACGCTCGCTTGTCATATAGTGTGCCCGCACGATTGTCATTGCCTGGTTGCTTGAGAGATGTATGTGCGGAAGAACAAAAGGAGCCAGCAGTGTAAATGGTTGAAAGCAGAGATACGACCAGGTGAAAGGAAACAGAGACACTGGCCGGAATGTTGATCACGCTCGCCGAAGAAAATAGGTTCACGCCGCTGACAAATAAAAACACGTCATTACGTTGTAAATTCCATCCTGAATTACTATTGTGTGACCAAAAAGGATGGACGCCCATTCAGAAAAAGATATTGAAAAATACCATAATATACCCTGCAGAACCAACCAAGACAAAACCAACCGCATGCAATATGATAAAAAAGGCATATGATGATGATTAAGGAAGTGGAATGTCCTGAATATTAATCAGGATGCCGCTTTGGAAATGTGCAACCTTCAAAATACCAAAAACCTCCAGCAGACCCCTCTTGGACAGTCGATCAGCTCTGGTGTTGTTCTCTCGATATATATGAAGAAGAGGGGGGCAACCCATCCGATGCCAAAGCGTTCTGGTCCTGTCCATCCAACCTTGAAGTAACGGAGTATCCATATGAGTCTCACCAGATAACCATCCAATCACCAGTTGTGAGTCCCCATAAATGCCCGCAACATGTATTTGGAGATCAAAAGCAATTTATAAACCACCCCATAAAGCCATGATCTCAGCCTTATTATTGGACCCTGTGCCACCATTCCAGTGGATGTGAAAACGTTCCTTTTCAGAAATCTTAATCCAAGCCCCACAGCCAGTTGTGTCGTTTGCAGCAGCGCCATCAAAAAAAATAGCAGGGACAGATATGTCATGAGGTCGAATACGACGAGAGCCGTCAGAAACATCGATCAATACTGTAGGAGAAACATCCATCCAGGATCTAATGGCATAGTAAATTTTGTTGATCTGGAAGGGAATCTGGTCAAAAATCCATCTGTTTCTCGCGAGCCAAATCTCCCAGATGAAGAAAAATGGCAGCGTTCTGAAAGGACTGTGAGATTTGTCCCATTCTAACGCAGTGGACATGAAGTCCACGGGCCTCCATGACGGATCCGGGAAGAAGTAGCTGAATAAGTTCCATATATGAAAGACAAAAGGACATGTAAAAAATATGTGAGAGATTGACTCATCTTCGGCAGAACAGAAAACACACAAACCTGGACCTTGATGACCTCTCCTCTTTAAATTGTCCCAGGTGAGGATACGACCCTTCCAGGTAAGCCATCCAAAAATCGTAATCTTAATTGGGATATTCCTTTTCCAGAAGATTCTGAAGGAGCTTGGTCTCTGCATGACATAAACCGAAGAAATATAGGACTGATAAGCATCCTTCACAATAAGGGATCTATTTCGCATAGGACCACCCGAGACCATTTGATCACCCCCTGTGGCATAGCAAAATCCCGCTATCGAGCTCGCTTTAGCCCAAAACCTGCTCCGTCGGAAACTTTCGCCGCTCGACCCGAAGTCTTCCGGCCGATGGCGGACCCCGACTCCCCCGCGACATGGTGTCGTCTTCCCCAGTCCGACAACGAATAAGGACTAGCCATCCCCGTCCGACGGATTTCAAGAGGGGAAGGCCCGTGGACGAGGGCAGAAGAAGAACAAAGGTAAGGAAGGTAAATGAAATCACAGAGAGAAACAACTACGACCGCAGCGGCAGAAACTCAATCTACACATCCATCTCTCTGAGCAGACAATCGCAACCCCATGGAGAAATTGGAGGAGGATCCAGAAGCCGATCGCTACGAACTGGATTCCATTCCCAAAGCAATGACAGTTTATACAAAACGTCCTTGAGAAGCCACAGGGTGCTGTTGACGAAAAGAAGGCGGTTAATTGGTGGTTGGGCTGTTTTATGGCTAACGAGTATATCCCCCCGCGGCACATTGCTGTGAAGACAGTGGCCGCCCGGGGATTCGAACCCAAAATGCCAAGATGAAGAAAACTATAAATCATACGCTCACAAATTTTCTCCGAGCGGGCGACGTCCACCTTGCAGGGATTGTGAATCCTTCCCTGCAACTTGCGTCTTGGCTCGAACTGAACTCATAAACAACCCTACATTTCTGGGTCCACCGTCCTCTGTCCATTTTTGCAAGGGCGGTGTTCGTTTGCAAATTAAAATCTTCTACGATGATAGCATTTGAACTAACCTAATGTCGTTTACTTCCTTGTAAAGTTGGCTTACCATATTTACATTTATTTTTATTTCTATTGTTTTCTCATACGGAATGTTTTATGGCCCTTGCCTGGTTGATAATGGTTTCGATTGTGAGTACTTTCCAACAAAATTAAATTTGTCAAATGATTAAACTCTACAATTATGGGTAAATGACGATGGGTTTTCATTCTATTGCCTTTCTTAATTCTTTCTATAAGTCTAGAACACAATTCTGAACAAAAAAACATTATAGGTATGATTAATCTTCGAAATATTGAAAAATAATTTTATAAATAATAAATAACAAAATGCATTTTACAATTTCTCCACCTATGTTTCAAAATGGAACATTTTCATGCATTGACTATAAACATGCTTTTAAATTATACATGTTTGAATCTGCACTTCACGATAAGGTGGGCCAAGTTAGACATGTTTTTAAATGATACATGTTTGAGTGGCTTTTAATTATGTGTTTAATCATAATTAATATAGTAATATAAATTAAATGGTTAATAAATCGATTAAGGTGCATATTTAGTATAGAAATTTGAAAAATTAATTTATTTACAAATTACTATACTAGCTAAGTTATATAAATTAAATTCTTAATAACACATTAAATACTTATTTCATAATACAGGTCATTTTGCTAAAATTATAAAAAGTCATAAAAACTAATTACAATATAATTTTATTTTAAATTATTATTATTAATAATTATAAAACTAATTAATATATAAGTTGAATATACATATATTTGAAAAGACATGGAACAAGATTCTTACAATAGACATTTAGCCGGGCCTTATCATGGAAAATATGATTTATCAATACCATGTGTTTTTTTAATAATCAATTCAATAAAAAAATAAAAAAGACTTAACTACTTTGAAAATATATCTAACTAGCAATTGCACCACATGTTGCAAAGGAATTGCCTTAAGGTTGTGGTATAGGAAAGAATAACATATAAGAAAGAAGAGGTAGTAGGAATGTTCTCGGCTCCAACCGATCCTCCATAATAACGGGTGGAGAATTATGTTTACTGGACCTCAAATCAAAATATCCATATTGGGTAATTGGTGTGGAAAAACTTCTTTTTTATTAATTGCATGTAAGATGCGTTTTTTAATAATGGATGAGACATTTTGGCCAAATTACTCAAGGCCTCTATATGACGAAATCTGCATGTTTATTTTTTTTTTGTGCATGAAGGATGCACTTGGTTTTTATGACCAATTTGGGCAGATTTCACCCTTCCACGAAATTATTTGCTTCTATCACATTCGCAATGTTGAATTCCTCTGATACTACTCCTAGATTTTTGACTCTCCTCTACAGTTAGAATTATTTAATGGAATAAAAACTTATGAGCATAGAGTTATCTTAATCATCAATTTTATGGATAAGAGACATTTGGGCCCTTTTTAACCCTTGGGGATGATTAATTAATCTCAGTGCAGATAATTTATATTAATAAATTATCTACAATCATATTTCCATAATTCCTCTTTAAACAACCAATATTCCACTTCTTTGGAACTTTTCACCTCAATTAGAATAACAAACATCATGAAGACCCAAAAGTAAGAAGAAAAAATCAGCTCACAATCAAGGAATCTAGCGACTTCTTTAAGGATCATAATTCAAGACTTTAGTGTCTTTTAAAGATCATTTATTTTCCCATCAAATAAAAAGCAACAATCAAATTTTGTAGTGGCAAGAATGGGAACAAATATTAAATGTAATAATTCCCTTCCCTAGTGATAGTACATTTTTGTTTTGAAATGAAATTATTTTCCCAATCTTTTAAATAATAGATTCCTCCCGAAGTGACCCTTTAGAGATACCTTTTTTTTTCAACTGATTGCAATAGGTAAGTGTCTTTTGTCTAGTATTTTCTGAGTCATTGAATTTAAGGGTATAGGTAAAGAGACTACTAGACAAAAAAGAGTAGAGTGACTAAATGTCAAATGAAAATAACATTGAGGAATCTCTTCTAATTTTCTCATGTGGACCTTCTTCAATTGATGAGGTAGTAGGAACTTTCTCCTCCAGAATAAGCAATGGAGAATTATGTTGAGTGAACTACTACTCATGTGACTTTGACTCCTCCTTACAATTGGAATGTTTATCTTCCCATAACTTTATCTCGGGTTATAATTATAGCTTTCTCTTGTTTATGAATAAATTGTCTCTATATCACTATTGTCTGTCTCTTTTTGAGTGCTTTCTTGAATCAATGAGATAATGTAGCTCATCTGAATATCAAAATCCTTGAGTAACCCATTTTCTGAAGATTCCTCTTTTGTTTTTAATTCTGCCATTTGGTCCTCCATAGCCTTGTCAACATCATTTCCTTCTAAAGAATCATACATTCTTGATAAGTATCCATTGTCATGCTTTTCTTCTTCCATATACTTCAGATCTAAATTAATGGCACATGAGATAAGCTTCGTGACATTTTCCAAATTCCAAGATATTTCATTGCACTTCTCATGTGTATAAGGGAAAATGGATTCCATACATTCAACTTTATGCCTTTTTAGGGCTTCTTGTAAGGTTGGAAGCTTCTCTTCACCATGTTTCCTTTCCTACCTATCCTTAACTTTGATACAAACAATTGTTACAGACCCCTTTAAAGGTAAATTTAGTATTATTTAAGAAATGAGAATTGTGAACATTCATCATTATTGCTCAAGATAAATCATGTCCTCTGAAATATTTTGGAAATTTTAAAAAGATCACATATTTTTAAAAATTTCATTATTAATTTAATTATATATATATATTAAGAAATAATACTCATGAATTATAAAACACTTGTAACATAAATAATATATAACAAAAAAAAATTATTTTTGGAATAATAAAATAGTTGTAACAAAAATAATATAGAACAAGAAAAACTATAATGAAACTACATTCCACATGAATACCATGGGCTGTATTTATAGTTTATCATTATTTTATTTTATTATTTTTATTTTTTATTGTATTTTGACCTAGTTAAAATGTTCATTCCATTATGTCAATCTTTTTATTTAATTTACTTTTACTTTTAATTTTGTGTAATTGACACAGCCAAAATGTTAAACATGACATTACAATATTTCTATCATACTTTGTTTTATGCTTATGTACCCAAAAATTTAATGTTTATGTATTTTACAATTTTTTTTTTATTCATTAAACTAATTTATATTAAATCTAGTTTTATTAAGTTATTAATTTAAATTTTATTAAAAAAATGAGATTAAAATCTAACAAATTTTTAATAACAACATTTTAACTTAAAAGTCACCAAAACCTAAATTCAATTTAACTTATTAAAAATAAAAAACTAACATTATAAAAAACATATATAAAAATATGTATTTGATTTAATGGCCTGAAACATGTTTCAACCGTCTAACATTTAATCCAATGGCTCAAATATGAATACAGTGGCACCTAGGGGAGTTTTATTCAAATAGTGACACCTTACGATGTAAATATTCGCGAAAAATATTTTAAAATATTTAATAAAAATTAAATATTTATTATCTATTTAATAATTGAGGAATCTGGCAAGTTTTTTCGCCTGTGTTTCGGCCTATGTTTGGTATATCTGAATGAATTAGGGGATAATTAGGGCCTCTGTTATATGTATGAATGCCTCATCTGTTTTAGGCAGGGGAACATCTTTAAAATTCCATGTTTGCTACTCTGTATAACCTTAGGGGAAATTCAAAGTAGTTTATGTGATTATTTTGTCTGCCTTGTTTGGTCTCAGCATGAGCTTATCTTGAATACCAGTGGTAGTCACAGTGAAGGTAAGTTTCATGGTCTCTGTTCAGGAGAAATAAATGGTCAATGTCATATTGGGTATTCTACCTATTCAGTTTGGCATGTTCTAGGTAAGATAGTGAGTCTACTCTATCTACGTCTCTATCTCTGTCAACCTAATTGTATAAAACACTTCATCAATTATCTCAGTCAACAGAATTACAACTATCATTCTGCAAATTATGTGCTAGAGGAAGATTTATTCCCGAAAATGCAAATTTTAACTGTTATACCTCTGTCCTCCCGTCATATAAGCTCACAGTTAGTATACATAGATTTTCAGCAGAAAATCAAGAACAAAAATATGGTCAAGAGGCAAACGAAGAAGAGTAAGGGCACACTCAGGATAAAGGAAAGCAGAAGATGGTAAACTCTATAACTGAGACTAGTAAAAGAGGTAGGAAAACTAAGCAAGAGATGTTACAAAATATCTCGCAAGTTTATACTCTAGAAAACCCTCCACAAATTAGAAATATAATCAAGGGATGGGAAAAAGAAAGTCACAATAATGAGGAAGATAATGAGGCAGAGGAGGAAATAATGGATTTCATTACTGATTCAAGAAATAAAAGAGGTTGTCTCTCCCTATTTAATAAAACTGTTCATACATACTGGATAATGAAATGTGTCCTGGCCAAAGCAATGCAATGTCTTCATCCAGGGCAAGGGAATGCAACGTCTTCGGTAATTGAACTTTTTCAGGATGTTACAATTCAACTCCAGCAAATCAAGGTGTCACAATATCAAATGACAGCTCGAATAGGTCGAATTGAGAAGCAGATTCAACAGATGCAGCAAGTGGAAATGCCTGGTTCCACTGCTAAGGATCCTACATCGATAGACTCTTCAGATGGGTAGTAACTCAGCTTATGTTTTATGAATTTTGTGGATAGTGTTTATGTTTTTAATTGTCACTTAGTTAATGTTTTAAATAGTCAACTGGCCATTGTGGCAAGTAGAAGAAGGAAACAATTTTAATTTTGGATGGATTTCAATGCGTTAAGGTGGCCAATAGACCTGGTTTCCTATGAGCAGGTTGAGGCCACTAACTTTGTATATGATGTAACCTGCTTTTTATTATAATAGAAAATAATAAAGACCTACCAAATTCAAAATTTTTTTTATTAATAATTAAATTAAAATTCTAAATACATTATTTTAAGATATATATACAAATATATATTACTTAATTACTTGAGTTTTCTATCTTAAAACCTTAATTATAGGCTGAAGAGTGACTCGTGGATACAAATTTCTCTAAAGAGATTAGACAGAAAGAATTGAAGGGTATGGATATCGTGCACATGCACATTGTGTTGTTTTCGTTGCCTGGTTCCGCTTAGGATATAACTAAGCGCGTATATGTGAATATTTGTCATAGCCCTCATATGATGCAGTAAACATACTATTAACCATAGGTTATTCGTATTAACACAATACGAGATCATTAATGTATGGCTCTGCCAACCCATAATGTCAAATATAGAAAACTAACGAAAATAAGATATAAGCATTTCAAGGAATCTAATTATTTTCTCCGTATTTATTGTGAGATCAAGATATTATTTGTATTTATTGCTAGATCATGATATTATTTTCTCCTTACTTATGGTGACATTAGTAATATTTATTGAGTGTAAATTTTTCCAATATAAATAGGAAATAATAAGAATTAGGAAATTATTTGTTGAATTGAGTTATTTTGACAATTTAGATGTCCTTAGTTAATATTTCTCAAATCAAAGATTAATATTAAATTTAATATAATATATTTTTAATATAATATCATTTCTATATATATATTTTTATATAATTAGTTTATTGGTAATATAAAATATTTAATAATTTTATTAATAACAAATTTATATTAGCATAATCATATTAGTAAATGTGGTTGATATAGGCTTACAGCCTATATCAATCATATTGAGATCAATTTCAATCATTCAAAAAACCCTTTCGTGAGAGAGGTGAGCATTCTCGTTTGGGCACGATAGCCTTTGTACACTTTTTTGCAAAAATCCCAAATGGTTGATCGATCCTGATTAGGGTTTAAAAGGACTTTTTAGTTCGAGATCTGAAAAGGGAGATCCATAAAAGACTAGGCATTCCAATGGACGTTCAAAGCCTGATCTTTGCATGTATATATATGCAAGATTATTTTATTCTACAAGACTATGGAGTTGAAAGAAATTCTTCTATCGTCACCAAACTACGATTGTTGGGGGGTGTGCCTTGATCTATTTTCCCTAAGGGTGTTGTATCGCTCTAGATTCAATGCCAAGGATCCACATCATTCGAATACGTTTTCAAAGGGAAGAATAAAGCCTCCATCAAATCTGAACGGACTCTAAACATCCATGGTCCCTATATTGTGGAATAGATGAATAAAGTCGTTCAATTGAAAATAGATCTATGAGAGATAAATGATCTAGAGGCATCTTTCCTATCCCAAGTAGTCATCTGTAGATTAAATGGTTTCTGGAAAAAAACAATGGGTATTTTTAAATGGATTTTCATGAAATTGACAATAAATTGTGACGTTCATATATGCTCGAGAGGTTTCTTCATCGTAAAATTTGAATCATCAGAAATCAGAGAGTATGTTTTACAAGAGGGTCCATAATTCTGGGGAAATTTGGGTCTTCTTATCATCCCTTGGTTCCCAAAATTCGATGAAAATTCAATGGTGGTCTTAAAAATGTCTGTCTCGGTAAGATTGCATAATATTTCCCTTCATTTCTGGCATATAAAATTTCTAGAAGGAATTGGTAATATGGTGGATAGATTCATCAAAATCGACACATAAAGAACTGAATAAGAAATATACACTTTCATCAATATTTTTGTAGAGGTATACCTCGGCAATGGACTACTTGGTCATATTCTTCTAACAGATAACAATCAATGTTAGACCCAGTTTTTAGATTTCGAGGATACAAATTTCAGGTGTCACCTCTCTCTACAAACTAGACATTTAAATATTTATTGTCCCATGGCAATGAAAGACCCACACAAGAAAAAAATGCAAACGAAAAATCCCAAGGGATGGAAATTTCTAGCTTAGCAACCGAAAGAAGAAAAGGAAGAGGAGGAGTTGGTAAATCCCATAAATAAGGAGAACCATAGTCCATGAGAACCTCCAGAAAATGGGAAAATTAATAAACATGAGACCATATTACTAAGCACACATCCAAGGATAGCAAGAAATTCAACCCAAGAAAAGCAGATTGATAAGGAGACAAGAGGATTCAAACGCCCTCACTACAAGGAAAGGACCCTCTAGTGGATGTTTTTGAGGAAGCCCTTATAAAAATAGCCCAGATATCTGTTTGTAGCGGAGGTCATTGGAGGAGGTTGGCGGGTGGATGTTTTTAAGGATGTTTTTTTGTGGTGTGTTTATAATCCTAACACACACTAGTGCACTTAATATATGTGTGACGCACCAGTGCATCGTAGAGGCCAAAGAAGTGTTCCAAAGTTATTTTTAAGTACTACGAAAACAACGATGCACTTCATACATACAACACATTGATGCATTTTATATAAAGTGCACCAGTGTGTAGTATCAAATGGCACGCAGAGACACTCAACATTTCGGTTCTATTTACTAATTACGAAAACCGGTGCGGTTTATGTACAACGATGCATCAACATATGGTTTTTATTCAAAGGAAGTAATGCGCGCTTCGTACAAATTGGCCCGGTGCATCTCAGTAATCCAACACACCATAAATAAGTGTGGTGCACCATTAATACAACTGCCTAGTGCGTCTCATAATCAAGCGCACCAAAAAAGGGTTAATTTAAAAAAAATTACCAGTCGTAAAAATTCATTTTTACTTGTTACAGTGTTGTAGAGCTCTTAAGAACTGGCGTGAATTTTCCTTCTCTGAGGCGCCCTACCATCGGTGCTCGCATTGCCTGCATTGCTTCCATCCATTTCTCACTGTGTAGACTTCAAATTTTGCAAAAGGACAGGTAAATTTGGTTTTTAGTATTATATTGCAAAGAAGTCTCCTCAACGGGCAAATGTGCAGGTAATATACTTGTTTCTCACTAACTTAAGATTTTAGTGGATTCATTTTAAATTTGAGCTAAAATTCACAGTTTTTTTTTTAAAACAAATTCCCGCGCGGTATGTTTGAGTCGTTTAGCTCGCACCCTTCCTGGTGCTCCCTGTAAATTTACATGTCGCGTCGTGAATGGTGTTAATGAAAATCACACTTGACAGTTAATGTGACAGCCCAGTGCGGTACCAAGAAAAAGAGCACTGTAATAACAATAAAATATTGTGGTGCGTGTCGATTTTCGGCTGCACTGATTTTTTTTTTTTTTTTTTTTTTTTTTTTTAAATTAAAAATTTATTTACGATGGTGGGTTGGTCAAACATACCACACTGGGGAAGTGTGTGTTTGGTACCGCATCGTTAGTGGTAAAATATTGCAAACTGGCAGTGTGTTGCGCTATAGCAAACATCCTAGGGAGGATATGTTTTGTCAACACACCACCTATAATATTTATTTAAGTAATAGTTTTTTGTTGTTGCAGTGCGTGAAGGTTTTTAATGAGCATTGTAGACGGTGCGTGATATACATGTACGCACCGTTGGCGGTGCATGACTATTTTTTGTGGCACATCGTATGTTTTTTTTTGTTTTTTCGATAAAAGTTATATTTATATATTTGTAAATACTTTTTTCATTTAATAAAAATATTTAGGCTTTATGTATGAGGGAGGGTGATGTATTTAATATATGAATCATTCAACGATGCCAATGGAGAGAGGAAAGACAACAAAAAGAGTAGAGGGATGACAATTAAGATGATACAACAATGGGAGGCAAGGGAGAGGGAGAGAATTTTTTACCATTTCCTTATTACGCAACCCACCCAATTGCTCTTAAGAGATGTAGGCCTCCTTAATTTCTACAAGGAGGCTACATCCCTTAAGGGGCACAATGGCTTATTACGATAGTTGACCTACAGGTGGGATGCCCACCGAAAGATATTCTGTGTCGGTCTTGACCAGTGGCACCAGCCCACTCAGGAGGAAATTTATTTTATTACTGGCATATCTAGGAGAGGGGAGGATTTTCCCCAATTCCCTGATGTACCCGTCGGTTATGCAGTAGGGAGTAGGTTGGTGTAGTCCCAGAGATACATTAGGGATGGCATACTTTCTCCTGCATATTTTTAGGTGTCTAGTGGACAGCTACATAATGCTTCTTTTCGTCCAGAGGAGTTTAGGTGCCTCTCACTATTACTGAACACCATTGCACATTATACCAATGACAGAAAACAAATTAGTTGCCCTCTTTTATTTTATGTTGATTGTTTATTCCAAAGGCCACGACTTGTTAGATGGTCTACCATTTTTTTGTAGTAGTTTTGCATAGTCTTAGATAGATGTTGTTCTCAGGCACATGGGAGGTTGACCTTCCCTTTTGCTTCAATTTTTTTTTGTTTATTTTTGAGAGTTTTCCGAAGGTGAGGCCTAATTTTGTGCGTCAGCCTTGTAAGCCGTTGATACAAGTATGGATGCACATGTGGGACGAGATGATGCTCAGGAGGGGCATGTATGAGTATCCAGTCAAGATTTCTGGTGATGCGCTGGAGCTCCTAGCCAGTGTGGATGATCACATGTTCGTGATGGTTCCATGTCCTTATGCGGGTTTGGATTAGCGAGGGTGTACCAACATCCTCTTCACATAGGATGAGCCACCAAATTCTAGATGTAATATTAATGTTTTCTTTAAATTAATATAGTTTCATTTTATTGTCTTAATTAATTAGAATAAAATTTATCCTAATGCGTTCTTTAACTTAATTTATTAAATTGTTTAATGAAAATTTCTAATTATTGTT
The DNA here is from genome assembly GCA_034641835.2 of Pinus albicaulis. Classification (NCBI taxonomy): domain Eukaryota; kingdom Viridiplantae; phylum Streptophyta; class Pinopsida; order Pinales; family Pinaceae; genus Pinus; species Pinus albicaulis. The sequence continues at coordinate 31,314,618 of CM076576.1, forward strand.
GTGTACTATATATTTTATAGATATTGGCATGTTCATTAGGGACATGGCTCCACCCCCACCGGATGATCCTGTAGATGACGAGGATATGGCGGAGGATGTGGAGGGTGAGATACATCCTCAGGTGCAGATACTCGCTGGCATGCGGCATAGGGTGGACATTCGATTTAGGATGGAGTTGGGCGACCAACTTTGTAGACTCCTGGTTCATGAGGGAGCGACGATCAGAGACATCTAGGCTGATCGTATCCTCACAGAGCTCTAGAGGGACATGCCCCGCGATATGATGAGCCTTATGCGTCATATCATCGGAGCTTCCAGGCTACTGGAAGCTAGGAGGGATAGGCGCCATGGAGATGCTAGAAAAAACAACTCAGATGATCATGATCATGAGGGGAGTGATCATTCTAGTACCCCACCTCCTCCTCCTTCACCACGTGGAGATGAGTAGCCAACATCTAGTCCTGAGCAAGAATATTCGGAGGAGGCAACATCTGAGCAGACACCTCCTGAGTAGACACATCCATCTGAGCAGGCACTATAACTAGTGGAGTCCTGCTTAGTCGATGGTTGTTCCATGTCTTTTAAAATATATGTATATTCAACTTATATATTAATTAGTTTATAATTATTAATTATAATAATTTAAAATAAAATTATATTGTAATTAGTTTTTATGACTTTTTATAATTTTAGCAAAATGACCTGTATTATGAAATAAGTATTTAATGTGTTATTAGGCCCAATTTATATAACTTAGCTAGTATAATAATTTGTAGATAAATTAATTTTTCAAATTCTATATAAATATGTAATTGGTTATTAACCATTTAATTTATATTACTATATTAATTATGATTAACATAATTAAAAGCCACTCAAACATGTATCATTTAAAAACATATACAACACATTACAAGAGTTATCGTGAAGCGCGATTCAAGCATGTATAATTTAAAAGCATGTTTATACTCAATACATGACAAAGTGTTCCATTTTGAAACATAGGTGGAGAAATTGTAAAATGCATTTTGTTATTTTATAATTTATAAATTATTTTTCAATGTTTCGAAGATTAATCATACCTATAATGTTTTTTTGTTCGAGAATTGTGTTCTGAGCTTATAGAAAAAAATTAAGAAAACCGTAGAATGAAAACCCATCGTCATTTACCCATAATTTGTAGAGTTTAATCATTTGAAAAAAATTTAATTTTGTTGGAAAGTACTCATTGATAAGAAACCATTATCAACCAGGCAAGGGCCATAAAACATTCCGTATGAGAAAACAATAGAAAGAAAAATAAATGTAAATATGGTAAGCCAAGATTACAAGGAAGCAAACGACATTATGTTAGTTCAAATGCCATCATCGTAGAAGATTTTAATTTGCAAACGAACACCGCCCTTGCAAAAATGGACAGAGGACGGTGGACCCAGAAATGTAGGGTTGTTTATGAGTTCAATTCGAGCCAAGACGCAAGCTGCAGGGAAGGATTCACAATCCCTGGAAGGTGGACGTCGCCCGCTCGGAGAAAATTTGTGAGCGTATGATTTATAGTCTTCTTCGTCTTGGCATTTTGGGTTCGAATCCCGGGGCGGCCACGGTCTTCACAGCAATGTGCCGCGGGGGAGATGTTCGTTAGCCATAAAACAGCCCAACCGCCAATTAACCGCCTTCTTTTCGTCAACCGGCTGCTGGGACACCCTGTGGCTTCTCAAGGATGTTTTGTATAAACTGTCATTGCTTTGGGAATGGAATCCAGTTCGTAGCGATCGGCTTCTGGATCCTCCTCCAATTTCTCCATGGGGTTGCGATTGTCTGCGCAGAGAGATGGATGTGTAGATTGAGTTTCTGCCACTGCGGTCGTAGTTGTTGCTCTCCATGATTTCATTTACCTTCTTTACCTTTGTTCTTCTTCTGCCCTCGTCCACGGGCCTTCCCCTCTTGCAATTCGATTTGTCCTGTTGCAGCTGCTTGTATTTATCCATGAATGCATCTAGACGGAAATCTGCAAATGAAGGTCGGGGCTGCGGGATTCGAACACGCGACGTTCGGGTCCTCGCGTTGCGTATTTGAATACAATGAACAAGCCTCCCACCAAAATTTTCGCCCTTTGCTTGAATGAAATGGAAGATACAGAAAAGCAAAAGATCCAATTCTACGGTGTTTATTGTGGAGGACACAACTGGATCGAAGCACCGTCTCCGCAGAACCCATAAGAACTTTACCCCGCTCGCTTCCAAACCCATGGCCAGCTCCTCCGTCTGAGCGATAGATATGGAAAATCTCGCTGCCGAAAGAAATGTAAGAAGGGTCCGCCATCAGCCGGAGAAGAGCACGATTCGGTGGCAAGTTTTCCGACAGGCAAGTTTTCCAGGGCCTAAACGCGGGCTCGGTAGACTACTCCTCATTTTGTATTTAAAAATCATCTATAAGGGATTATTTATGTTTGGTCTTCTAGAGATATTTTTGATTGACACCAAGTATAGACAAGACGAGCTGCAGATTAATAGGAATATAATATTACTTAATCCATGTTATTATATTCATATTATTAAATATATTAAGTACAATTACTTTATTAATATTAATATTATAGTGAATATTAACATGAAAATTAGGTATCCATTATATAATATACTCTGCCATTGCTTTATATTTTTATAAAACCCGCATCAGTTCTTCCAAAGTCTTTTGCTGTTGTGATATGTGATTAATGGGAGTCATAGAGATGGAGTACAATCATGTAATTGCTAATGAACCTGATTATTACTTTTTATGTATGTTTTGTCTAAATTCAAAGTTACTTTTTATTATGGGAGTTGTCTATCCGAAGACGAAATATAGCCTGGATGATAGTTTTTTGCGGGAAATCGGGTAGCTAAATTCAAGAAATCAGGTAGTTGGAGTGTTGGAATCCATTTTGAATAGCAGAAATAGATTCAGCACTACCAAAAACCCTTAGGCACTCAAAATACTAAAGTTTAACAACTGAAAAACATGATTGATAAAATCTTTGCCAGATTTTTAAAAAATCTTTGCGAAAATCGGGCCAAAAAGTTGCCTGAAGACTACAGCTTTATTATGCACATGTTTGAAGCTTCTTTATTAATATATCACGATTCACCGTTTTAGTTACTATTCCTCATAGATGGACTGGATTATATAATGGATTTTCAATTATTTACGATACGACTATCTTTAGTTGCGGTTTGGAAACTAACCTAAGGCTACAGGTAGTCTGATCGTCTCCTATTTGGATTATTATTTTATTAATCTCATGCATGGAACCTAGACTCATTGTTTATCTTGCAGGAATAATTTAGATAGCACTCAATCAAAGTTATTTATTAGGTTATCCTTTAATGTCAAATCCTACCAACAACGAAATTTATGTCGAGGGAACGTCAATTGAGACGTTGTCAAAAGAGATCAAAATTCCAGAGTTGAAACGTGTGGCTTACTTATCCAGAATGGACAAGTTGTCAAAGGAATCGAACTCGCCGGTTGAAATGCGCGACTTTCTGTAGTTGTAGAGGAGACATGTGTTAATAAAAAGTAAACCCAAATAATTTGTGTTAAGTGACAGTTGTATAAAAATGGAGCTGTCTAACAAGATATAGGAATTACTCGAATGGTTAAATTGGCGAATTTGAGCCAAAAAATTTAAGAAATCTTACATTAACAGTATTTGAATCATGTTTTTGATGGTGGTAGGTTCAGAATCATCATAAACCTTTAATGCACTCAAAATATTAAAGTTTGATAGTTATAACTTGAATTTAAAAAATCTCTACCCAATTTTCTTAAAATCTTACCAAAATTTCCATGATTTTCAAAGTGAAAAAACAGTCTAGTTAAACTACAGCTAAAAAAATGCTTGGCAATGGATAACACATAAACATATGCAGATTTTTTGGGAAATTTTTACCGTTTTGACCATGGATAATACATAAAAACACATAAACTGTAACATACACAATAAAAAAAATTTACACTAACGAAAATCGCCTCAGAGTTTTAATTCTTATAGTCTTACATATGATAATTAACTTGGGTTTTCAAGTTAATTTGTAATCAACATTTAATTGTTAACCCTCCGAAGTTCACGGGACCCTTTTTATGAACTATCTACTATATCTATATTTGGTGTTCATTTAACCAATTAAGGGTCTCGGAATTGTTTCTTCTACTCTTATGCTGGTCTTGACCATTTAATATCTTGGCCATTGTGCGATTTGCTTTGGATACGTGGTGATTTGAATGGACAGATTCCCGACCACACCGTCTACGAAGATCTATGGTGATGGTGTTCGGCAGGAAAAGACTTGGTTACCCTCCGCAAAACCCTAGCGAAACTCTCATTTGCACTGCCAAGCGATGAGCTCCTCTGCAACTGGTTAAGGGTTCATTATCTCTGGGTTTAGGGCTTCTTCTCCATCTGGATGGCGGAAGACAGAAGGATGAACTGCAATATCCGTGAATGGGGTTTTGAGTCTGTCCGACATATATCTCTGAGTGTTCGACAGATTCTCATTTCTGTTGATAATGCTTTTGCCATATTTGAATATTTTTGAAGAGCACTACAAAATGATAAGTACGCAGACGGTAGAGATGTGTAGAAGATGTAATTATGGGTAGTGTAGTTCAATCCATATTTATTTATAAAAAGGCTAACAAACTATACCATAGACATTTTTTTTTCAGAAGAAAAAAACGTTGAATATATTAATATATATAAACAGTACATTGTATATAAAATTCTCAGCTGATGTGACTACAGAAATCCACCATTGCATGGCCAGAAGATTGATGCTTATTCATAGGATGAATAAACAATTTAAAGAAATATCGACCACCTCATTATCAGGAGTATAATCCATATCCCCTTCACATTTAGAACCAACATATCTTGTGGACATAAAAAAACTGAAAAGGATGAGTACCTTAAAAACTAAGTTTAACAGCCCATCTCCACCATCCTTAGAAGCGAATTGAAAATGACATCTGTGAAATTGGATATGATTGGGCATCAAAAGCTGTGAGGTATTATGATCTGTATAAACCAGATTCTGCCACGATTTACAGTATATCCGGACCAGAAATTGTATGTGCAATGCAGTATCACTTTAACTGATAATTGAGTAGGCTCGCTTGAATTAGAATTTGACAGGCTCGCTTGTTTATCTAATACGCATTGTAGACACACATTTAATTGTTCTGAACATGCTCACTTGATATATAAATTAACAGGCTCACTTGACATGAAAACCAGGTCACTTTGAAAAAGTTCATTGTGAGCATTATGAACATCTAAAAATTGAAAGTAGAAATGGATTAACATATTCCCGATGCACAAAATTGCGAGCACTCTTGATATATGCAGAGCTCGCTTGACCAAAAAAAAGGATCATTATGAGAGACTATAGATTGAAAATAATATTCAAATCTATTCGGAAACCATGATATGCAGTATATTATCCACCCAGCAACCCAAGAACCAATATACCTGTACCAAAAAAAGACTGCCAACTATGTAAACTCGATGAAAAAAAGATGAAAAATTACGTAGGCCACCCATCTGGCGGCATTTATCATGTGGAAAAATTCCGAGGACCATAAGAACCTCATTCCAGGTGATGCGTTGATCAATCAATGCAATACTTCATCATCAAAAAATGCGGGAGATATGCTCAAGAACAGGGGATTGATTCTCGGCATTAATCGATATATATTTCTTATATAATTTTGAAAAATACAAAAAAGCTTCTTCTTGGATCATATGTAGAGTAAGAAAAGTTGTCATCATTCCTTTTAATATACATACTAGCGTTCTGTTTCTCCTTCCATTTGAGTTTTATGAAAAAAATGAGTGTTGAGATCACCCTCCTTTAGCCATGAAATTCTACTGCGTAGCTTCCGAGGTAACCTCTTCAATCCTTAAAATCTCCTGCTTCCTAGAACCAGGTTCATTAAAAGGCACATCGAAGAAGAATCGGGGTTGTAACCGAGAATAAAGCATATATATCCGCCATTTGCTTGTTGATGTCCTATAATTCTTTTCGAGCGTGGATTTCTTCCTAATCTCCCATGCCTTTGTCACCTTCTTAATCCTCTAGAGTTTGTAATGGAATCGATTCCGCTCTTTTGTGATCTTCAACAATTGCATCATGCCAAAGTCTATTAACCATACTGCTGTGTATTCCACATCCTCAAGCCATATTATATTAAACTTGAATGGCCTTCCTTTAATCGGAGCATTGATTCCTTGAAAGTTTGATGAACTTATGGTCGATATATAAAACAATGACTTCGGATGTATACACTTATCCACAAATTTACATTAACGATTCCCGATCGTCGTTTCAATATATTAAACTCCTTCGCTTGTTCGTACATGTAATAGTGGGAGCGGTGATCATCGACCATATGGAGTTCCAAAGAACATATCATTCAAAGGCGAGAAAGTGGATCAATCGGCGGGGTACCCCAAATTTCATGTGATTGCATAATTGAATTAAGATCCCCCATCAAAATTAAATTTGGCAACGAAAAATATACGATACAGCCATTCTTTGCCAAAAGGATTATCTTATTCTTCCGTATGGGGCATATATGTTAATGATGTTTACGAAATCTATCACATCCTACGAGTCGACCGAAAGCAATATGTCCCCCGAAAAATTTGTAGGCTTTAAAAATTACATTATCCGGATGCCCAAATGGAAATCAAACACTCCAAAATTGCCCCACAGCATCCACAACGATTGTATACCCAGAATTAAAACAAAAACAATTTAATAGCCTTCTCCCATTTTGTAGTTTCTCTTGGCCCAAAAATATAATCCATTTTTATGGCAATCATCCTTTAGGCAATGTGCTTTGGGCATTTCCCAACCCAGTGCCATGGATAGGATGTGGGTCATGGCGAATCCACTTCCGGAGTTTGCCAGCTCTAGCGCCCTTGAACCCCATGTGCCTTCACTAACGATTATTAGAATATCGGTGAGGTTTTCTTCATTCTCGAAGAATGAAGATATAGCCTTAAAATTTTCCCTAAGAATAATTGTAGAAAATGCCTTTGATTTCGCCTTGTAGTGAAATTATGAGATAGGAGAAGAGAGGATCTAGTGTCATTCGACGGTGGAGGTCTTTCAAACATAGTAAGAGTGGCGAGGTCAATATTTGGGTTGGCCAAGATGGGTTCAAGATCACTCCTACGGAGTTTCTAGGAGAATCCGAAAGGATGACGGGATGCGTCGGTTCCGGGGGATATTTCGAAGCCCAGAGATTGGCCCCGAACGGGAAGAGGGAGGAAGCGAGACGGATCACCAATGGAAAAGTTGGTGGTGCGGAAAAGTGGAGGTCTCCACGAGACGAGTCATGACAAACAACGAGATTCGGTTTATCCAAGAGAAATATCATCGGACCCTGGTAACAGTGTGCTGGAATATCATCATCATTGAATTCCAAAAAGTATTTTGACTTGAATCAATAGCCAAAGTGTTCCCCAAATCGGAAGGCTTAGGTGAAATGACGCTGACGAGAGGATCTACTAAGCCCGATACAATAGACCCAAATTGTGAATTATTGTCAAAAGGCTCATGATTTGATTTTTGGTTCAGTACCACGAACATTTTCAAATGGTGCCCGATTGATGTCGAATGCCAAAACATCTGTGACCTCGTTTATATTCCCCATCGGAAGTGACCTTGAGCGATGACATAAGCTTCTTCATCGAGTTAAGAGGACTAGGATTACGATTTTACGCTTGCCAGGAGAATACAGGAAGCCCGCATTTGTTCGTCTGACCATCGGCCACTCCGGTAATCTCATCCTTCCCGAGCGAACCATGCACATCGATATGGACGGTGTTCCCTGAATGGCTTGATGCAGGTGGCAGAACACGGAAGGGGATGCCCCAAATCAATATCCTGCCACAGCCAGTGATGCCTGTTGCCCCAAGCACAATCCACATCTCAGGCGGTCCCCGAATACTCAAGCTTAACCAAATCCACCGCTATCCTCTTGTCACTTGAACCCAAAATATGAGGTCCAATGTGTTTAGTGCGCACTGTGGAGTGCAATTTCCTGAGCACAGAGTCTAGAATTCTAGGGGAGGCCCGGAGCTTCACCCATATAACTCGGCTTGTGTGGAGCCTCCAAAGACGATTGAAACCAAGATACCATGGAATGAAATTTGCACCAAAACTCCACCCACGCACAAGTCCGGCTAATGATCTTATATACATATTTATCATCCGAAAATGTGTCTTGAACCATCCATTGATAAAATTACTAACCTTTGGAGTGTAACCAATGATAGGGTTCCAATATTTTACGATCTAATTAGACGTGTCAAATTCACTATTATCCCAGGAACATCCACACTGCCAATAACCTCCCGCTTCTATAGGCTCACGACTCTCCCACGGAGGATGTCGTACTCTAAATCACCTCCTTGATTTCCATTTGTATGAAGTAAGGAAAACTTCTTCTTACTACGACCACGGTGCTTCTATCTGTACGACCACCTGGCAGGCGCATCGGTAGATGAATTTTTGAATGCATTTGATAATTAACTCATCAATATCATCCAACCCCTTCAATATGCTATAATCATGAGCTTTTTTATTGTGGTTGTGGCACTAGAAGCGAAAATTTGGATTGAGAGTCAATTGAACCCGCCATGAGAATTACGTTGTAATAAAGCGATATCACACAGTACAGTACATCGCTGAGAATCACAACAAACGATAGGATGTGGTGGATAAAGAGGACAACAGGAATCAATAGACACCCCACCACAATGAATAGGATCCATTTGAAAAAGCATCACGTGGATACAAAATGCCTATCTACTAGTACGACGACTGAGACAGACAACTGTATCAAAGATGATACGGATGATATTATCCAGGAGTGTCGTCCTTTGTCCGAAAACGACAATAAAACTTAGATGGGAAATACCTCTTTATGGCCTATTTGGTATCAAATAATTAAGTGACAACAATAATTTGTGCCGCCATTATGTTCAACGAGGATAAAATAGAGCCCTAGAGGACGTTGCAAACACGAATGAGGCCATACGGAGAATACAATCATCCCGATAGATCATACCCTTGAAAAGATATAATGATGCTTCTAGTGAAATGAGAGAAAAAGTTGCGAGGTAGGCGCAAATCGGAAAATCCCAATGCTATTAGGCAGGTACTACAGCAAAAGCAAGGAGAGCTCATAGATCAGAAGATATAAAGCCAAATCAATTATCGATCTAGAGAAGATAGCCATCCCGATCCACCTAATCTCATCATTCAAAGCCCACGACATTGACGAAGGAGATGCCTCGAAAATAATAATATGAAAATATTCGACCTAGAAGTCCAAAGATAGACATAAATAGAAAGGCATCGATACGACATATCATCAATGCCATATCCCGAAGGAATTAAAAAAGATCGAAAGAGCAAACGAATCATTCCCGGATCAAAAATGCCTTGAAGAGTGCCACGAGAAGGTGGCCAGTTATGTTATCCCATTGAGTCAATTCCATCCTCGGCAATATTCAAATTATTCACTGAAAATTTTCACTGAAGAATATCACGACTTGAAAATGTGAAGGTGATCGAAATAACCGAGGTCTATGCCATCTAGCTAAAACGACAATAGCAACAACGGAGATACGGCTAAGGAAAAAGACCACCATCTTTGCAAAATCTAAAATATACTCTTTTTGTGTGGGAGATAATAAAAGAATCCACCCACTTATGCCATAATATACTTCTTTGTGTCATAGACAAACCCTTGAAATATTCAAATGAGGAGACACAGGGGGACGACGATGAATTTAATCTATCATCATCGTGAACTATACCATTAGTCTTATGAATATGATAGATATATTTGAGGATAACTAATGCTATTACGACCATGGAAAGGTCACACCAATCTCAACCACCTGCGATAAATTCAACAAACGAGAATATGTTGATATAACTAAATCTCATCATGTGATAACCCAAAAGAACCTTGTAGAAAGATAACATTAGAATCACATACAAGAACAATAGATAGAGAGCCTTGAAACACAACCCACAATCCGGCAAGAACAAGCTATTCTCAACATAGAGCGATGTGTTCACATACGAGAGGATAATGATCGAGAATAGTGGGACCCACCCGAAGCCATGATCGAAAAATGCCTTCTTTGGGCCATCTACCTTACTGCAACCAAATGTATTGTCTCTTGTTCCAAATGGAGCCGTGTGGTCAACACGAACGAACTCTGCACACTCATTACATATCATTGGGTTGACGAACGGAAGGCGATGTTTTGCGGGTTTCGAACGGGAATAGAGAGCGGGGGTACGGCGAGGAGAAGACGGTAGAAAAATATTTATACCATAGACATGCTGTTATGGATAAAATATTCATAGTACAATTCACCTTTTTAAGCGGAATTTGCTGCAACCTTTGGTCAAATGTGTACAATTCCCGATACATTTTGTGATAATTTATTTATTTCTTAGTACAATTTGTGATAATTTATTTTTATTAAAATTTAAAATTTAAAAAATAAAAGCAACACTTAACATGGTGTAACATACATGGAATTTATAAATATGTTAGTAAAACTTCAAATGGACCTTCTTTTCGGAAAGGAAAAAAATGTTGTCTATTAGATATATAAATAGTACATTCCATGATCATCAAAACTCATATATCTAGATTATATCACGGCAATGAGATACATCATCCTTGCATATATCCATCCTTAGACAATATTAAGCAAAGCGAATATTTTCAACATATCAAAGAAAAAAAAAACATAATTAACATGACATAGTTCGGAAGTATGTATCAAAATGTAACTATAACAAAATTTCGAAATAAAGAACCAACCATTCTATTCATCCCCTATAAAACATGATTTGAAATTGATAGAAACCAAGGATGGTTGCAATAGATCCCGGAGCTTGCTTACTGACCATGTTCACTCCTTGATTAATCTACATATATAAATCATTAAACATATACATGTTCGCTTGTTGCATCTCGCTAGAGATCCCATTCACTTGATATTCAGGGATGCGAGTTTCAGTTGTCCAAATTTTTTGTCCATTTATGTGTTAGAGAGGCTTGCAAAAAACCAAAATTCTGTTGAAACCCTTTTTCGAAAGTCCCATCTTCTCACGTATTATTTTCTTTGAATATGTGAATTAAGGGTTGCTTGTTCATTTTTTGTCTAGAATGCTTTGTTCTCACGGGAACAACCTGTGCCCTTTGGAGATGATAGAACTGCCGGGCATGGCATCAATGATGATTCTAGAGTCACCATAGATGTGGACCTCGTTTATACCCATGTTATGCGCGGCTAATAAACAGCCCTCACCGGGGCCATCCAACTCCGCCATATTATTAGTGCCCATGCCTCCATTCCGGCCTTGTATTGTATCCTTTACTTGCTGTGAGATTTTGATCCAAGCTGCGCACTCCCATCATACCATCTTGACATGCCCCATCAAAAAAAAATCATGGAATCGCGATGGGATGAGGTCTATTTCTTCGTGAGTAATCGATTATGTTGTCCTTAACGAGGCTCACGGTCATTAATCCACTTCATGGTAGAAGCATGTATATGGGAGGTGGAAAATGTTTTCCATCAAATATAAAGCTTGTTCTTACTTAGAGCCAAACTTCCCGAGATGAGGAAAAATGGTAAGGATTGAAATTTTCCCGAGATCTTGTCCCCATCATCGAATGGTGTCCTTTAATTCCTTGGAGTCCATGATGGGTCCAATTATATATTGAGCTGAATAGATTCCATATATTAATAACCTTGAACATGAGAAAGAAAAATGTGATCCACTATTTCCTCATGTAGTAGACACGAGTGCATCTTCTGAGTCCCGGAAGAAACCCCCGTCGATGAGTGAGTCCCACGTTAGAATTTTCTTCCTCCATACAAGCCGGAGAGAAAAATAACACAATCTTGGTTGGTATTTTTGCGGCACCCAAAAGTCCGCAATCCGTGGAATTAATCCCTTGAAAAACCGAGTAAATTAATGTAGGAATAAATTTCCTTCACCACCATCGAGTCTTCTTCATTGCTCCTTCCCATTCAATTCTGTCACCCTCATTTGTATAGCACAAGCCAACGCTTTGTATACCTTGTGCCTGCCTCCATTCCACGGCATCTAGGGCGATAAGACGTTGTTGACATTTTCAAGATAGGAGCCCGTGAACCTAGTAGTGAATTACACGATAGAAATGAATAATGCCTCTATGAGCTAGACGTTAAGACAATACGCTGCAATTTGGAAGCGAATCGGTGGGCATTACATAAATAGAGTGCATAGCCCGGGGATGATCCTCTGTCCATTCCCAAACCTCCATGCCAGCCTCTCGACAAATAGCCAGCATTACTTTCTGAATCCTTGCCATATTGCGGAAATGCCCCGCGGGCACGTAAATTGATGACAATATATTGTGGAGAGGCTGAAATGTCGAGATAAATACTTACATTTGATGATATCAGACCATATACCATTTCCCTTGATGGCCCTCTGCGAGGATTTGATGAGAGAGCGAGTTAAAAGCTCTTGTGTTTAGGCCTTCCCTCCTTTCTTTTTTGAGCAACATAACAAATCAAGCTTGTAGAGATGATGTTTCTTAGTCATTTCGGTATCTCCCCATAAGAATTGTGATATAATTTGATTGATTTGATAAACAATTTAATTCTAAGATATATAAAATATGTCCCAGTACACTATAAATTGTGATAGGACCGCTTGAATCACATTATGAATCTACCACCCGGTGACAACCATTTGTGAAGTCCATTTACGCGATCTTGATTTTAACTTTTCCACTAACGGATCAATCCCTCACCATATACCCACATGGTTTAATTACGCACCCAGATATAAAAACCATTCATATGCCTTCAGGCTGTGGGCACCATGAAAATTTGCAATGAAATTTATCTCAGCCACATACAACCAAATTCACAAATGAGACAATATTTTCCCTTGTTAATGCACATAGCCTAGAGGCATTTCCAAAGCGAGTAAGCACGAAATGAATGTAGAACCAATGATTTCTAATAATCGACCAAAAAATAAGAGAAGATCATCCACAAAGAGAAAATAAGAGTAATACTTACAATTTGAGAAGGAGAAACCAGAAATAAACGATCTCTTGGCCATCTCCATGGATTTGTTGAATCCAATTAACGACTAATATGAATATGAGAGGGGACGGGGTGCATCCTTGTCTTAATCCATGCTCAACCCCGAAAACAATTTGTAGGCAAGCCATTTATAATCACAACCTGTCAGCGGTTGTGATGCGAGCCATAATCCATTTGATGGAATCAACGAGCCGATATTTAGTAATAGTATGATGAAAGACCGATCCAAGTTTGTGTCATACACTTTACGTAAGTCAATATTCAAAATAAGGGCATCTTGTTTTATTGTGTGCATAGTGTACATGGCCTCTTGAGAAATGGATGGCATCATGAATGTATCGTCCCCTTAAAAACCGTATTTCTCCTTTGAAATAAAACTTTGATAATCACAACCTAATCTAAATCGCAATCATTTTTTAAGATAATTTATATATAAGGTTGCATAACGCAATCGATGCAAAGTCGAGAAAATCCTTAGGATCGAATATTTGAGTATGAGTGCCATGAAAGTGGCATTCATTTTTAACGACGTGCCCCATAATACCTTGTTCCACAACGGTTATTTATCTCCTTGACCATTATTTCAAGAAATGCACATAAAATTCACGCCCGACCCGACCATCTGGCCTCGGGCATTTATCGTGGGCAAAAGGCTTGATGTTTCGCCACCTCCTCCATAGTAATTACGACATTCAATATCTATAGAGCCTCCAACATCAAACATTCGAGGAATATGATGAAGGACCCATGTACGACATTCGGGGTCAATATTGATCGCTTGGTAGAAGGTGGAGAAGTGCACAGCTCCTCCTATATTTCGGCCATGGAATAAGCCTGACTCCCATGAATTTTATGTATATACCATATGCCGTTCTTATTTTTTTCTATCGGTTACTTTTTGTGGAAAAATTTTGTGTTTATGTCACCTTCCTTGAGCCATTTAATTCTGCTCTTTAATTTCCACGTGAGTTCTTCAATTTTAAGAATCTCCATCCTCCTTTGTTGTAGCTTGTCGATTAGTTTGTATGTCTCTTCGCCAAGAGTGCCTTATTGACAAATTCATTGTGTATGTCATTAGGAATTTTTGTTATTTCTTTGAACTCATCTCTGACATTTCCTTTTTCTTAATTTCCCATTCCTTTGTAATGGATTTGATCCTTTAGAGTTTATGCCTTAGATCTTTCCCGGTAAATATATCCTCATATGAAGAATTGTCACTCCAACTCTCTTTGACAAGCTTGTTGTATTCAAGATGATTCAACCAAGTTCTGGTGAAGATTGTGAGCAGCTGCAATTCACCTACTCTTAGTATCTTAGTGAAAGAATTATGGCCATGTGATACGATAAGTCCTCCCTAGTACCTTTGTGGATCTCAATTCCCCAACAGTTAAGTAGAGATTTGGCATGCACCATAGCCTGTCTGGTATTTCCCAATAAAATCCCCCCTCAGTTCTTCGAGAGTTGTGCAAGTTGGAATTATAGGAAACGACCGTATATCTTTCGGTCGGCTGGTCAAAAATACTTCCTATGAGTCCATGAAGAATTCGAGTCTAGATTTGAAACCCCATGACTCATCGGTACAAAGAGTGGAGTTTAAATCCCCGATGACAATAAGATTATCCATAAAATTGCCACCGGACTTATACGATCGTGTCCGGAAAGAATTTCTATTCGACATGGAGCATATAAATTTAATATATTGAATGTGCCATGTAATCCACTTAAATTTCAGGATAATAAGCCTCAAAAAAATCCTAAAAACACAAAACTTTGCATAAGATGGTTTCCACAATGTAAGTAAACCTCGCATGTCCTACCGCATCCTTGTTAGACACATGCCAACCGGTCTAATTTTAAGTATATTTCCAATTGCTTTTCGATCGCAACATAGAGTCTTAGAAAAAAGAAATAAAAGATCTACCGCATTTAACGGCTCATTCAAATGATATAGTTTGGAGGAGTCGCCCATACCCCCTCATATTCGGTGAAAGGATGGAGGTCATTTGGAAACTCCCGAAGGGTTTCCTTTCTCTAAGGCATTGGAAGTATTTTCATTGATGGCAAAGGAAGTGGCAAAGGAATTGGCATCTGACACAGTAACTAGGAACAGAGAAAATAAACATAGCAGAGGAAAAAGGTCAGCAGAGAAGAACAGAGAAAGAGTGCATCTACAGAGAGCAGTATCAGTCAAGGAGCAACTTAAATTCAGTAGGAAGGATATTTTTGTCCCTGTGAAATTAAATCATATGAGAAGTTTTATTCGGTGTATGTATGCATCCTGATGGAGGAACTCCTGTGTATGATTGTGTTCTGGTGATACTCTGATGGGTGGAGAATACTGAGTGTATTTGGGTATTGATTGGTTCAATTCTCGTACGGAATGCCCTAACACTCTGTTGAATTCATTCCCCTCACAAAGAAAGCCTGTGTATAACTAACTCTATCCTAATGGTAGTGAAAATCCCGTCGGAAGAGAACTACATTTGTTCGTTGTTTATTGGAAATCCTGCCGAAGATAGACCAAGTAAGAAGGATAGCACAAACCCAGACTAACCCTTTGGAATCATGAATGGCACCTGGAAGGAAAGAGGTAGAACGTAACAAAAGGAAGGACGGATGGAACCTTGAGTGAAGGAGGAAGAGTATTGCCATCAATGCCAAAGGGGGAGATTGTTGTAAATATTGTCATTGATGGCAAAGGAAGTGGCAAAGGAATTGGCATCTGACATAGTAACTAGGAATAGAGAAAAGAAACATAGCAGAGGACAAAGGTCAGCAGAGAAGAACAGAGAAAGAGTGCATCTACAGAGAGCAGTATCAGTCAAGGAGCAACTTAAATTCAATAGGAAGGATATTTGTGTCCCTATGAAATTAAATCATATGAGAAGTTTTATTCGGTGTATGTATGCATCCTGATGGAGGAACTCCTGTGTATGATTATGTTTTGGTGATACTCTGATGGGTGGAGAATATCGAGTGTATTTGGGTATTGATTGGTTCAATTCTCGTACGGAATGCCCTAAAACTCTGTTGAATGCATTCCCCTCACAAAGAAAGCCTGCATATAACTAACTCTATCCTAATGGTAGTGAAAATCCCATTGGAAGAGAACTACATTTGTTCGTTGTTTATTGGAAATCCTGCCGAAGATCGACCAAGTAAGAAGGATAGCGCAAACCCAGACTAACCCTTTGGAATCATGAACGGCACCTGGAAGGAAAGAGGTAGAACGTAACAAAAGGAAGGACGGACGGAACCTTGAGTGAAGGAGGAACAGTACAAGAGGTTTCCGGTTTTCATCGCACCGCTTTTGACGGGCAAGTGGTATTCAAGAGGTGAGCTCAGATTCCATAGAATGGGTGACACGCGTTCCTATACGACTCCACAAAACCGCTTGTCACTACGTGCCATCGCACATTATAGTTCGACCCAGGATGCCCAGCAATATTGTTGTGCTCCGTTGATCTAGAGGGAAGCCATCGGACAATGTTTGTATGAGGAAGATGCACAAAGATTAAGCAAAGTACGGTGGGCCATCGCACGTTAACGTTCGACATCGGAGGTCGAGCGATATGCATATAGGCCGTTGATTCGGAAGCTTGCTATCTAACGGTGATCGGACGATGGACTTTCGCGAAGTTTACTTATGGTACCATGCGCGTATTTGATTGGCTATTGACTATATCTATGGGCCCAGGGTCAAAGGTTTATCATGAGGATTAATTGTTTGAAAGCATTGGATATTTCTTTAAAGTGCGAAGGGTTGTAACTTTAATCCAAATGTTCAGTTCAAAGTTGTAAATATATTTATTTTTCAATTTCTTCAAATTGATAAATAAATTAAAAAGAAATCAAAGAGGCACGTGGGGGAAATACTGTCAAAGGAATACCATTAGCGGTTGAATGGTTTTTACTCATGGTTTTACTAAAGGCAAAAACTATATAAGGAGAAGACGATTATTGTACAAGGTGTGCATGCGTAAGGGTGGTGAATAAATAAATTTCTCTAAGGAATATCTGCATGGACGAACTCTGTTCTTAATTGATAAATCTAAATCTACGTTGCACCCATGGATATAATGATCTGACAATGATGAATTTCTGGTTTGATCGACTGAAGAAATCATGAAGAACTGGTGCGAGTGAACTGAAGAAAATAAATAAATCTGGTGGCCTGCAAGGTATGTTGTGTGGAAACTGGTGGATCCAGTATGAAATTGATGGAACGTGGTCTACAGTGGTGCTGAGGGTCAAAGCCTTCAGTGAGGGGGTTGTAGCTCCCTTCCAGTGGTAGCTGGTAAACGAGAGAAGGTTGTAGCCTTTCTGCAGGTAGGTGACTGCATGCTGGTATAAGTCTGCGCCAACATAAATTGTAAGAAGTTTTCTTTATAATAAATATTGAAGACTAAGATAATAGCAATGGTGGTTTTCTCCCAAATTGAGTTTCCACCTTAAATACTAGCATTCATATGTGTGGCTTATGTTTGATGGTTTGTTCTGTTATTTATTTTCATACTTACTGCTTACTAAACATCTAATGAATGCATGATGCAATGATATAAGTAAATACATAACAAGATCTCTGGACATACACGTTGGATTCTGTAAAATAGCATATGGTTTTAAGAGAAAGAAAAAGTAAAATTGTCAGCCCTAAATACTGATTCACCCCCCCTTCTCAGTATTTTTCCCAACAATTGGTATCGGAGCAGGTCCTTCTGAAAAAGCTTAGCCGCTAGAAGGAAGATCAAGCAAGATGAGTAATCAAGATGGAACAACATCTATCAGGCCTCCGCTCTTTAACGGAAACAATTTAATCTTCTAGAAAACGAGGATGAGATCCTATCTTCAATCTCTGGGAGAAGATGTATGGGAAATTGTTGAAGGAGGATATCAATATCCAGCTGCAGTACCAACAGATTCGACGGAAAGAAAGAATTATGAAACCAATGCAAAGGTGGTCAATGCTCTACTGGGAAGTCTAACTAAATCAGAATTTTTCAAAGTCATGCAGCTGAATACAGCAAAGGAAATATGGGACAAAATCATTCTAAGTTATGAAGGTGATGCAAAACTAAAAAGTGCTAAACTCCAAACTCTCAGAATTCAATATGAGAATCTAAAAATGGATAATGAGGAAAGCATTGCAAAATTATTTTTATGTCTTGATGATATTGTAAATTGTATGAGAAATCTGGGAGAAACAATAACCGAATCTACTCTGGTTGAGAAAATTTTAAGATCACTAATGGAAAAATTTGAGTCAAAAGTTTCTGCTCTTGAAGAAAAGAAGGATCTTCAAAATCTTACTGTGGTGCAACTTCATGGCATACTAACTTCATATAAAATGAGAAGAGGAGGACCATCTGAAGTCAAAGAAGCGGTCTTTAGAACTTATACAAAAGGGAAGGAAGTAAAAAAAACAAAAGGATCAGGATATATCTCAGAAGAAGATGAGATAAACTTTGTAAAGAAACTTCAACTTGGCACAGGACAGTTCAGAGGTAAGCTTCCTTTCCAATGTTTTGATTGTGGAATAGTTGGTCATTATGCTGCTAAGTGTCCTCATAAAGAAACACATAAAAAGGGGAAGGAAGTAGTAAGAAGGAATAAGAATCATTATAGCACTAGAAAAAGTTACTATACTCATGAAGACAGTGATGGGTTATCTGATAGTGAGGAAGAATGTGAACAAGATCTTAGACTTATCATGGCATCTGAAAAAGAATCTAGAGAAGAAAAGGATACTTTTGTGGATGCTCTAGAAGACAATGATTTTCTTAATGAAAACAATCAACTCAAAATTTTCTTATAAGAGAGTAAAATAATCATAGAAACTATGAAAAATTAGCTTGAAGAAAAAGAGAAACACAATGAGAAATTATAATGTGAAGTAGTAAGTCTAAGAAAAGAACTTGAGAAAGTAAAGACTCTGAATCTTAGATTTGCTAAAGGATCTGAAACCTTAGATGAGATTATCAAGGTACAACGTTCTCCCCTTATAAAGACAGGTCTTGGATATATCAGAGAATCATCTCAGGCTTCAGCACCAAATTATCTAAAAGCAGCTACTACATGTATACAACATGCTGCCACTCAGCAAGGGAATAAAGAATCTTTGCAGGTAAAGCATGATCATATCAATTCAAAGAACACTAATAGGAATATCTTTCAAAGAAACACCAATCAACAGGTAAATTCAAGAAGGAGATTTTATGATCGTAGAAATTTCTTCTTCAATGGACAATGTTTCTCATGTCACAATTTTGGTCATAAAGTTGTTCAATGTGTAGCATATAAAACCATCATGACAAGAGAAGCAAGAAAGAAAAGGATTGATATTGAAACAAAGAAGAATACCTATAACAAATTTTCTCCTCTTAAAAATGATGTTGAATGTGCTTATTGCAATAAATTTGGCCATGAAGAATCTAAATGCAGGAGCAAAGTTCAGCCAAAAGAACATGTTCCTTCAAGCTCCAAAGTATGGAAAAAGAAGGAATTACAGGTTGAAAATTGTGGCATAGCATTATTTGCAGAAGATGAAGAAAACCAATGGTACATTGATAGTGGATGCTCAAGACATATGACAGGTGATAAAAACAAACTTCTTGCATATAGTGCTCTAGAAAAGGAAAAGAATGTTACTTTTGGAAATGATACTCCTGCGGTCATTAAGGGAAAAGGGTCCGTTTTTCTAAAAGAAAAGTTGAAAGCTAATGAAGTCATGTATGTGGATGGATTAAAGAATAACTTGTTAAGTGTAAGTCAAATGTGTGATCAAGGAACTGAAGTTGTCTTTAGTTCAAAAGAATGTGTGGTACGTGATCTTGATACAGGTAAAACAATTATAAAAGGAAAAAGAACTCCAAGCAACCTGTATGTATTGAAGCACTGCAAAGAACAATGTTACTTGAGTAAATCTTCGGGAAACTGGCTATGGCATAGAAGGTTGAGGCATGAAGCTTCTCTCAAATCAACAAATCAAGCAGGACTTAAAGTGATGAAAGCTGATCTTCCCAAATTACTCTACTGAAAATATCATGTGCAAATCTTGCATGATTAGGTAAGCAAACTAGAGTACAATTTAATGCCAAGGAAGGATCATCAAGTAAGCCTCTTGAACTCATTCATACTGACATATGTGGACCTATGAGGAAAAAGTCACCACGTGGTGAAGAATACTATATCTTATTCATTGATGATTTCTATAGAATGTGTTGGATTGGGTTGATTAAACACAAAGATGAAGAATTTGAGAAATTTAAGATCATCAAAGCACTGGTTGAAAATGAATCAGATCTAAAAATCAAGTGTCTTAGATCTGATCGAGGAGGAGAATATACATCCGGGAAAATTTTAAGAACCCCCCTAAATTTGTATATATAATAAATGGGTGAATCCCCATGATACATAGGAAAAATGGAAGGCGATTTTATTAATAATATAATATGTATATATAATTTTTTGGCGAATTTCTCATGAGATTATATTATCTTGTAAAATCATGGCGAATCACCAGTACAAATGGTGAATCACTACTACAAAATGGTGAATCGTTGTCTAGTGGAGTTCGAGGTGTTGGTTCCAATGAAGATATGGTAGTTGAACCAAGAGTAGAATGAAGAGAAAAACCGAGACCAAGCATGGAACATGGTGACTCGTGAGGGAAGTAGTTCTCGTGCAGTTTGGAAAACACGTTCTTCTAGTTCTCCTAAGCATAGTGTTGTTGCTCATGCTACTACTAGCACTGATATTGATGTTGGAGAGGATTTTGAGGAGAAATTAACAACAACGGGAAGAAAAGAAAACATGCTATTAAAAAAGTGTTGATAAACATTGGATCCAATCCAGGTGCCATGGCACAATAACAATATCGCAAAATACTTTAGATGTTCAACTATGGAAACATAATTTACATTACAACACCATCACGACTCTTACACAACCCTATTTATGGAAATGATTTGATGTTGGGAATCTCTTAAAGGAATACCTAGCATGGTAACTATAATAAGGTGAACTGCTTCTCACTTCTTCAAAATATTATTCCTTCTTGTGCCTTCAAAATCTGGATATTGAAAGGAATATGTGGTAGTTGCAGCCACCCTGTTGAATCTGTTAAAATTATAACCATCAACATGCAGAGAACCATTAGAAAAACTCCATTCGGAATTCCCCATGTCATGCCCATGCCATGCCATGAATATGTTTGTAGCAGAATCCCACAAGTAGTAGCAGTGGCACCCTGTATTTACCTAATAGCTCCATTGATTGGAGAAGAGGTCCACTCTAGAACTTGCCAATGCTCTCCTAGTATTGTTGTACAAATGATTTCTTGTTTTAAATTTGTACAAGGAGAGATACATTTTTAGTATATGCCTCTTTTCAAATCTGGTAGTTATAACTTATAATTCCAAATCAAATATAACCCAAAGATAATTCCAAATAAAATATAACCCAAAGAACCATCTTGTTCTATAGGCATGACAAATCTGGCCAGATATCAATTACTGGCAAGTTGTTCGTGGATGTGATGAAGTCAATTATGACAGAAACATTTTTCACCCTGGATGCATCTTGACCTAATCTTACTTTCAATCATGAAATGTGGCCAGAATGGACAAGATAAAGGGATGAATTGGCTCTGGATTATAAAAAAATCTAACCATTGAATTGTGTATTAAACTCAATGCCAGTTGAGTGCCACACACAATTCACAACAGTAATA
Source organism: Pinus albicaulis (assembly GCA_034641835.2). Classification (NCBI taxonomy): domain Eukaryota; kingdom Viridiplantae; phylum Streptophyta; class Pinopsida; order Pinales; family Pinaceae; genus Pinus; species Pinus albicaulis. The sequence continues at coordinate 31,336,541 of CM076576.1, forward strand.
AACACCTGCACAACAAGGAAACCTATTTTGGTTAAGTTTTGCGTGAATTAACTAATCAATGGGTTGTAAATTTATTTTTTGATTACCTTAAAGAGAACATAACTGGTGGTAAGAGAACATAACTAATTATTAGATAGATGGCCAAAAATAAAGTGCACAACGGTTAAAGTTAAGTGTTTTCTCGTAGGAAGTCTGTGTAGACTTTAACAGTAATACACCAATTGAATCCAATTTAATATCTGACTTGCATTAAAGATGAAGCATGTAATAAAACATGCCATATAGACACAATCTTCAGTGAAAAAATGAAAATTACTCAACGTTATTCTACTTCATACAATTCTTGGAGGTATCTTCACACTCTGGTAAGCTGTTTGTATATCCTCCTTTGATAGCTACTACTTTTTGTGGTTACAATTCTTCATCTGCAGATGCCTAATTAAAGGTTAAAATATACTACAATTATCAATACAATAACCAGACAGAAAAGCCTCATGATTACCTTTAAATGATAGAAGAGATTTAGCAAAGTTTATGTCAATCATTCATCCATGATGTACTGAATTGTTCTACATCTATTCCTTTGTCATAATCTCTTTGATAGAACAATCTCAAAACAGGCTACCCTGCATATGATGTTTCACAGTTGTGCTGCAAAAATTCCCTATTATATACACTAAAGGGAATGTGAAACTCAACTTGATTCTTGTCTTGAAGGCTATGCTACAAAAAAACAGCTCATATGTGTGCTGCTATCGAGAGAGTGAGATTCTAGCAATATTATGACTTGTTACCAAAGAGGCATGTAGCCATAGAGCAAGAAGAAGTAGAAATCCTTATTGCGGGTAGACAACTCTAGAGAAGGTGTAGATTCAGATTATGTAGGCCCAAGGCTGCAAAAGCAAGAAATGTGGAACATCACAATATAAGTTGAATAGTTGTGGAAGATAAACTTTCATACAAAAGGTTTATGAACAATTGCAATAAAACTGGACCAAAATAACAATTAGCGTGCAAATTAAAAGTATAGAAAGAGAACTCTAACAGTTACTGTACATGCTTTAATACAACCTGATCTAAATCTACAAGGATTGTAACCTATGTGAAAACACTTTGGCTACTGCATCTCTCTGTTTTCAAATTGATTCAGCTAATCTATCTTGATATGCCAAGTTGCTTCTTGGTTGGTGATGTTATTTGTGGCTTGGTAGGGTTTTTCTGTGCAAAGGCCATTATGAGGCTTTAGGATTACTATTTTTATTTTATTTATCCATGTTAGAAAGGATTCCAATAGGGATTTCCTAGATCGGTGAAAGCAGGGCACTATTACTACAACCACCAAGGTTCATGTCTTCCCCACAACATGTGGTTACTTGTGCTCATGTTTGTGCTTCTATTTTTGGTTGGGGGCAGGTGAAAATCTTAGGAAACATAGGTGGAACAGACAATTTTCACTCATGGCTTCTAGCCGAAGGATTCCAAATTGAATGCAATGAAAACAGCGGTGGGTACACTTGCCATGTATGGACAAGAGGAAGATAGTCAAAAGAAAGAAAAAAAGTTAGAAAGGCTAGAAAAGTGTTAATATCATATTTTTCTACTGCTCTAGTGTTATATAATTATCTGTGGTTAATAAAATGACAAAATTTGCATCAGAGATCAGTCTTAACACAACATTAAATCAATGTGTTCTTAACTAAGATGTATGGACTAAATGAACTGTGAATTCGAGGAACAAATAAAAAGGTGACATGTTATTTGAAGTTTCTTCTTACATGGGAGGGTATCTTTTATAAATTGGCAGCTCCTTAAAGTGGCCACTAATAATGATATAAAAGATTATAAAAACTACAGTCTAGTTCCTAATACTAGTAAAAGGATTTGTTCCCTAGCCCAGTAGAAAAATAACCACACCAAAAGGAGAATATTATAATAGCCAAAAGATTGAAATTAAAAGACTTTGAATTTGGAAAAAATTGTATAATTTGTGCCCTGAGACAAAAAATGTGGCAACATGCACCACCAACACATTTTCTTGATTTGCTGGTAACTTGGTCAAATACACCTCAATAAATAGCCCAATTTAGAAGGATATATTTATGTTTCAAATAAATATATACACCATTGCTATATTAAACAAGCAGAGATCTTCAGACGAAGCAAGGAAACAAAAGCAATAAATAAAGGAGCTACTGGAATAGGTAGCCCAGAATCAACCTTGACAGGATCTAACGAAGGAATATCCCCATCTTCAATTAACTCCAAAACTGCACCATGTAAAAGCACTGTTTGACTATGGAGGTCACCATATTTTGGTGTTAAGTGATATTCCATCCTATAATATTTCACCTTTGATGATTTGATTCTAGCCCAGGCTAAGAATTTCTTAATCTTATATATGAAAGACTCTTTTGCATTCAGTCTTCCCTTGTACATGGTAGAATTTGGATGAGAAGAAACATGAACATCAATTTTTGTGTCGTTGCTGAGGTTGATCAAGAGTAAAGTTATTCCAATATGCAAAAAGAAATAAACAAAAGTGAGATACTGATCCACACAAAATTCAATCTAAAGTTCACACATTATATTATTTTTGAGAAATGCAATCAGGAATGCAAACAATTGAGGGATGTAATAAATGCAGACGTAAATGTATGTTATTGTTCTTAGTGTTGCATTTTGTTCCTTTCTAAGATCAAAGGGAATTGAACAAATGTTTGATAATTATGCTAACATTACGTTTTAATGACCATCCAATGTTCTCGATACAATTTTATTCCCACTTTATTAAAATTACAGAGTTTCATTCAACTTTAAAAGTGCAAAAATAACCAACAAGAAAAAGCTATTTGTCCACATATTAACTAGGATAAAGAAAGAATGAAAAGAGTACTGCACGATACTGACATCATTCTTTGCAAAATAAGCATATGCACGCACATAGGGTGGCCTTGTAGTATTGATGGAAAGTACACCTCTGCCCATCAACCGATGCCAAAGCAGTGCACTGAATCATAATCAGAAAGACAAGCGTGAAGACTTCCCTCAGTTTCTATATAAACAATAATCTTTTACTCCCTGAATAACGGAGACAGTTCTTTCAAATTCCAAATTGAATTCTTTGGAGTTTCTTGACATTAACTAAAACAGCCCCACAATCTAAAGAGGTCTAGTAGATCATGAACTGCTCACCTATAATAATCAGGATTGGGTGCAAAATTTGTTGTGTTAAGAAGGCCATAGTTACCACCAATCAAGCTTTGTCTATAATAAAATTTAGTATCATATGTCGATGACATTCCAAGCTGATCTAGATACCTACACAAGGCAGAGAAGGAATTCATTAATATGCAGCAAGTTCTCATATGAGTATTTGTCATTTTCCCAAAGAAGAGAAAATTTTAACAGAAAGGTAAGTGCTCAAGGAAGAGATGAAAGATTATTTTTTGATGGGTTGTAAATTTATTTTTTGATTGCCTTAAAGAGAACATAACTGGTGGTAAGAGAACATAACTAATTATTAGATAGATGGCCAAAAATAAAGTTCATAAGGGTTAAAGTTAAGTGTTTTCTCATAGGAAGTCTGTGTAGACTTTAACAGTAATACACCAATTGAATCCAATTTAATATCTGACTTGCATTAAAGATGAAGCATGTAATAAAACATGCCACATAGACACAATATTCAGTGAAAAAATGAAAATTACTCAACGTTATTCTACTTCATACAATTCTTGGAGGTATCTTCACACTCTGGTAGGCTATTTGTATATCCTCCTTTGATAGCTACTACTTTTTGTGGTTACAATTCTTCGTCTGCAGATGCCTAATTAAAGGTTAAAATACACTACAATTCTCAATACAATAACCAGACAACAAAGCCTCATGACTACCTTTAAATGATAGAAGAGATTCAGCGAAGTTACTGTCAATCATTCATCCATGATGTACCGCATTGTTCTACATCTATTCCTTTGTCATCATCTCTTTGATAGAACAATCTCAAAACAAGCTACCCTGTATATGATGTTTCACAGTTGTGCTGAAAAAATTCCCTATTATATACACTAAAGGGAATATGAAACTCAACTTGATTCTTGTTTTGAAGGCTATGCTACAGAACAATAGCTTATATGTGTGCCGCTATCGAGAGAGTGAGATTCTAGCTGTGTTATGACTTGTTACCAAAGAGGCATGTAGCCACAGAGCAAGAAGAAGTAGAAATCCTTATTTCTAGTAGAAAACTCTAGAGAAGGTGTAGATTCAGATTATGCAGGCCCAAGGCTGAAAAAGCAAGAAATGTGGAACATCACAATATAAGTTGAATAGTTGTGGAAGATAAAATTTCATACAAAATGTTTATGAAGAATTGCAATAAAATTGAACCAAAATAACAATCAGCGTGCAAATTACAAGTATAGAAAGATAAATGCAATAGTTACTGTACATGCTTTAATACAACCTGATCTAAATCTACAAGGATTGTAACCTATGTGAAAACACTTTGGCTACTGCATCTCTCAGTTTGCAAATTGATTCAGCTAGTCTATCTTGATATGACAGGTTACTTCTTGGTTGGTGATGTCAGTTGTGGCTTGGTAGGGTTTTTCTGTGCAAAGGCCATCATGAGGCTTTAGGATTACTATGTTTATTTTATTTATCCATGTTAGAAAGAATTCCAATAGGGATTTCCTGGATCGGTGAAATTAGGGCACTATTATTGCACCCACCAAGGTTCATGTCTTCCCTACAACATGTGGTTACTTGTGCTCATGTTTGTGCTTCTGTTTTTGTTTTGGGGCAGGTGCAAATCCTAGGAAACATAGGTGGAACAGACAGCTTGCACTCATGGCTTCTAGCAGAAGGATTCCAAATTGAATGCAATGAGAACAGGGGTGGGTACACTTGCCATGTATGGACAAGAGGAAGCTATTCAAAAGAAAGAAAAAAATTTAGAAAGGCTAGAAAAGTGTTAATATCATATTTTTCTATAGCGCTAGTGTTATATAATTATCTGTGGTTAATAAAATGATGAAAATTGCATCAGAGATCAGTCTCAACACAACATTAAATCAATGTGTTCTTAACTAAGATGTATGAAATAAATGAACTGTGAATTCGAGGAACAAATAAAAAGATGACAGGTTATTTGAAGTTTCTTATTACATGGGGGAGTATATTTTATAAACTGGCAGCTCCTTAAAGTGGCCACTAATAATTATAGAAAAGATTATAAAGACTGCAGTCTAGTTCCTAATAATAATAAAAGGATTTGTTCCCCAGCCCTGTAGAAAAATAATCACACCAAAAGGAGAATCTTATAATAGCCAAAAGATCAAAAATAAAAGACTTCAAATTTGGACAATATATATAATTTGTGCCCTGAGACAAACAATGTGGCAACATGCATCACCAACACAATTTCTTGATTTGTTGGTAACTTGGTCAAATACACCTCAATAAATAGCCCAATTTAGAATGATATATTGATGTTTCAAATAAATATCTACACCATTGCTATATTAAACAAGAAGATATCTCCAGACGAGGCAAGGAAACAAAAGCAATAGATAAAGGAGATACTGGAATAGGTAGCCCAAAATCAACCTTGACAGGATATAACGAAGGAATATCCCCATCTTCATTTAACTCCAAAACTGCACCATTTAAAAGCATTGTTTGACTATGGAGGTCACCATCTTTTGGTGTTAAGTGATATTCCATCCTATAATCTTTCACCTTTGATGTTTTGATTCCAGCCCAGGCTACGAATTTCTTAATATTATGTATGAAAGACTCTTTTGCATTCGGTCTTCCATTGTACATGGTATAATTTGTATGAGAAGAAACATGAACATCAATTTTTGTGTCGTTGCTAAGGTTGATCAAGAGTAAAGTTATTCCAATCTGCAAAAAGAAATAAACAAAAGTGAGATACTGATCCACACAAAAATCAATCTGAAGTTCACACATTATATTAGTTCTGAGAAATGCAATCAGGAATGCAAACAATTGAGGGATGTAATAAATGTAGATGTACATTAACACTATCCATTTCAGAGAATGAGATATCTACACTTTTACTAGAGATTTAGACCATTAGGACCATAGTTATAGACTTTGTCAAGATCATGGACACACTATACTAGCCAATCTTAATATTATAAGTAATCATCATATATTATGAGAAATTTACCAAGCTCAGTGAGGTCTAAGACCCTCCTCTAGTGATAAAATTGATATTTATCCTAGTATTATCCTTTGTCCAATTGGGATCCAAATAAATGAAGAAAACATAGCATACATTTATGTGCATTTTTTATGTAGAATTAAGAAACGTTTTGGCAAGATGTGTACATGTCATGAAATAATATGCAAACATTACAATTGAATGTGGGAATATAAATCTTGGAGACAACAAGGTTCTATACAACCACTATATTGAAGAATTAGAGGTGAAAAATGCATAACACAAGTTTATGTGAAAATTTGATATAAAAATCAAAGAAACATTAACAATATGTGTACAACCACCAAAAAAACATATCCTTAATTTGGGTATAAGTTGTAAGAGACTAGAATCCATGATAGTCCTATGTTTCATTGATGGTATTTGAAACTAAAAAAAAATCGAAGTTTCCTTGAAATTTTTTATCAGAAGACTGTAGTACAAAATCCCAGTGATGGTAATTTATAAATGAACACCTCACCCCACAAGAAACACCTAGTCCATTCAAACTTGGACATTTGAAAGTATTGATAAAGGAAAAAGAACATGGTAACTAGATCATTACACAAACAAATGATTTGTGAAAAAAATAATTGTCAAGGAATATGGAAAAAGTGAGATCTATAATCGTCCTCCTACAGTAAAAAATTCAAGTATGAAATAATGAATATAATATGGTAGTTTGTAGCATAAGTATTTGGACCAAAATCCACAAACATAGGTTCTCACTTCCCAAAAAAATGGCATGGCATAACATTGTAGAATATTAGCATGGAAAAAGACCCACAAATTACAAGATAAAGTCCATTGAAAAGGATTAAAATTCATCATTCATAGCCATAGGAAGTCAAAATCATTTGGTAGACCAGTTATGCAAGGAAAAATACCAGTTGTCAATGGAAAGGAAATCAATATATCTATCATATACGAATAAATTCAATCCTTCATAATCTAACACTTCAACTCCATATACTAGAATACTTAAAGATATGATGATCTAACAAAAGGCTACAACAAACCTAAAACACATTTAGAAAAAACACTTGAGTTTTAGTTTGTCCATGGGTTCAATGTAAAAGTAGGATTGCAGGCAGAGGTTTTTGTTGGAAATGCACTATTGAAAATGTATGCCAAATGTGGAAATGTTGATAATTCACACAAAGTGTTTGAATAAATTCCTAAGCGGGAAGTTGTCTCCTGGAATGTAATTATTACGAGACATGCACAGGTTGGATATGTTGAGTTGGGAAAAAAATTACTCTCTAAAATGTTACTGGTAGTAGTAAAAGAATCATTTGATCACTCTTGCTAGTGTGATTGGAATGTGTTCCAACCTACAAACCCCAGAACGTGGAAATAAAATACATACCTATATAATTATATCAGGGTTTCAGTCTGATGTCTCCTTTGCAAGTTCCCTTGTTGACATGTATTACAAATGTGGGAGCATAATGGATGCAGAGACAGTTTTTGATAGCCTTGTTGAAAAAGACATGGTCTTTTGGAATTAAATAATAGTGGGATATGCTCAAAATGACCATAGAGGAGAGGATTTGGTTATTATATGTGAATTGCAAAGGTTTGGTATGATTCCAATTCAAATCACTTTTCTAGTGTGCTTACATCATGAGCTAGCTTAACAACTCCATAATAGGGAAAACAAGTTTTTTTTCATATCATCAAAACTATGGTCTAGGAATATGTCTACGTGGGAATCAGTGATATTTTATTGCATAAAAATGGGCACAAAATAAACAATAGCATAGATATGACCATGTCCCACAATGTCCTAGACAATTCTATGATGGTATCCCTTAGAAATTTGTGCATAATCATGCTATCTATCTTCATATGAGGAACTCAAATAAAGGAACACATTGTTAGGCTGTGTAAGCCTAACAACATGGAGAACCTATGAACTATATGTTATTTTCTATCATGCACTTCTTGAATTGAAAGAATGAACTGAAGAGCTCGGCTATTAAAAGACACCAAAGAAAAATCACCAAACAGTTTTTGTTCGTTGTGTTGTGGAGCAGTTGTAATGATATTTAATTGCATATTGGATGCAATTCGCACACCACTGGGAAAAAAGTAGAGAGAAACACTAATGGAATTGATGATGGGTGCAAGGCCAAAAAATTTCGCACTAATATGTTAATATTTTCTCTACGTGCAAGCAATGTCTAGCCATAATGGGTCATGATTGGATGGAACCACTTGGAGTGTCATGAAATCCCTAGTGTGTCAAGTTATTTAGATAGATTTTATTTCATGACATCCTAGAGCGAGGTTGGAGATCTATGTGAATACAACTAAAACTAATGGTGATACAAGTTTATAACAAATGATTCTGGATGGTGAAATACTTGAATTTGACAATGAAGAGAAGAAGATACTTTTTTTGAGATAGAACTCATTGATCAAAGGATAAGAATTCATACTTGTCTCACCAAAAACTATTCACAAAAGCATCTGAAATGCGATGCTTGCCACTGTTATAAGCTCCACCTACTTCTCCGACCCAAGAGCTTGCCCAAGTGCGATATTTCTGCAAAACAGATTGCATTTTTCTGAACTTTGGAGCTTCTCGACTCAAGTATCCTGGATTAAGTATCTTCTGCATCAAATGCTTATCCATACCTGGGCAGCAGAGAAACATAATTACTTCCTATCCAAACTTCTGAATACAAACTGAAATGCATATGATGGATTTTATCTTTATCTTATCTACCTGCTCCAAGATTGTATATATGTTGTGTAACAGCATTCAGAACATTTGGCCCTATTTGTTGAAGAAGCTTTTGAAACCAGGTCAGATCAAATAATCCATATGGTGCTACTGTTAATGGTTTCTCAAGAGAATGCTTGTATATGTCTTTCAAAATATTACTAAGCTCAATTACATCAGCAGCATATTGTGTAGCACTAACTTTTGCGCCAATACCACTTCCACTCAACTCATTTCCTGACCCCAAAATGAAAGTATTGGTTGTCACAATGATGTACAAATGAACAAGATTGATAAACCCCACATGCTAAACTAATAATAGAAGGTCCAGTTAAATAATATTACCAAATTCCCATGCATATATCTTATAACCATGGTTGACTGTGTACTGAATAAAGTTGCGAGCATTTCTTGAATTCCAAGGACCTCCCCAAAGACTATCTTCAGACATCTGATGCCGACGATACAATGCATTTAAACCAAATGCCACCATAGACCTATATCACAATAATAGAAGTATTGATTATTTGATGACCGGGGAAACACCTTGGACTACCAATATAATTAATGGTCAGTTTAATTTACATACTGTGAAAATTAATGCTCTCAATTACCTTGTTTTTGTGAAAAACTTGTTGATTTTATCCCATCTGTCCATCGTAAGACAACCTTTTGAGAAAATAAACACCTTAGAAGCATCACTAACAAAAGGATGGCAGGGTTTTGACAAAGGCCCAATGCCATATATCAGTTTGTCTTGTAAAGTTCCACCCAACCTGATTTTCATTGGCGAGAACGCTGCATGCCACCATAATTCTGCATTATAGCACACTTCTTTCTAGATGATGTTACACATATTGTACTCTATATTATTGAAGCTAAGAAGTTTTGAAAACAGAAAAGCAATGTCAGTTCTATACATGCCATGATGTCTCAGGCTGGTGTAGAAATGCATCAAAATTCAGGATGGAAATTTATCAACATATATTTCACTGAATCTATAAGGCAAAATGCATTGGGTTGTAGTCTACTGGTAAGTGGGGGTGCTTTCTCACTTCTTTCACAGAAAATAATCTAGTAATTTTATTTATAAAAGTGAAATCATTATCTTGAATAATTTGTTATCAGTGGGCACTGAACTTGAAAAATAAGGAGAGAGGAACTTGAATTTCTTCCATAAGGCTATGGTGAAGCACATACATAACAATAGAATATTTTCTCTCACCTCTTATGATGGGAATGCAACATGAAAAACTGGAACAAGAACTTGTCTCCTACTACCACTCCTTATTAACGGAGTCGATACCCTGTAGAGAAGAAGCCATTCAAAGAATTACATCTCACATTCTAACATTAATACATTTAGCCCAGAATGAAGCCTTAATGTGGACAATCTCTTTCACAGAGGTGGAGACCACAATTTTGGCGAGACCTAGTGGATTGAAGGAGAGCGTGAACTTAAGCATTCACGACTGAATAGCACAGAGTGAAAGAGGACGTATGGAGGACCATCTAACCGCTGATCCACAGGTCTTCTTCCCAAAACATCTAACCATTCCTTCCTAATCGTTGTTTCAATCCATGTCATAAGACAAAACCTTTGTACATGTATCACCAAAATATCTGATCAGAGAAATCTTGGCATCCGTCAGTTGAGCTGTCTAGGTATGGATGTAGCTCCTAGAGGATGTGATCTCCTCCCTAACCATTCCAACCATTCCAAATATTCTTAGGAACTTTCGATCTTCAGGTTCTTTATAAATTGATTCCCTTTGCTCTGTACACCTTTGCGCTCCACATTTCTACCAAAATCTCCATAGGAATGTATGCATCCTCAGGAAATTTTCTGCTTCACTCAGTAAATGATTATAACTCCATTTCAGAGGAGCTCGGCATCAATGGTTGGCTCGGAAGGAGATATTTGTGATACTTCATAATTATCGTGATGCCATTCTCCTCCATTAATGTCCAGGCTCCATCTCTGGATCTCTGGCGGCATATCGGCTGCATATCCCTCAACCATATCTCTAAAATTTCGCACGCATTACCCACACAGTGCAAGAAATTCTCACGGTAATTACTGAAACAAAAATTTACCCTAAATCGACAGAATGAAGCTCAGCACTATGCCCAAATCGACGATCCTGTGCACAAAGCCCTAGCCACCTCTCCTAAATTCCGGGGAACGAGTGAAAAAATGGGGCGAATCAGTCTAACCCCTCTCTCCGACCCTGTAAATCCAGGCAAATGCCATGGAAATCTGCTCCAACCAAAGAAAATCGGGGGCGAATTTCTTTTTTTTCAATTTTATGCGCGTTTTTTGGTTGGCTAATATTTAATAACTAATTATTTTTTAAATAATTATTGGACTAAATTTATTAAACTATAGAAAATTAGTTTTATATAAAAAATTCACCCTAATAAAATTTAAAATCCCTAAAAATTCGCCTTTGGGCTAAAATTCGCCCCTAAAATTTTCTATGATATACATCCAATGAATTCCTTGATTTTTGTGAACAACATGGCATAAAAAGATAGTTTTCTATAGTTGGCACTCCAAAAAAGAATGGCGTAGCAGAAAGAATGAACAGAACAGTTCAACAAATGGCTAGAGCTATGCTTGATGATTCCAGAACACCTGACACATTTTGGGGAGAAGCAGCACATACAACAGTAAATATTCTTAACAAGGCACATGTTCATGTAAATAGTGATAAAACTCCATATGAACTCTGGTATGGTAATTCTCTCACTGTAAAGCATTTTAGAATTTTTGGAAGCAAATGTTTTATCAAAAATAATGATGAAAAACTTGGCAAGTTTGAACCCAGAGCAGATGAAGGAATATTTCTTGGTTACTCTTCTAGGAGTAGGGCATATAAATGTTACAATAAAAGACTTCGGAAGATTGTTGAATGTATAGATGTTGTTATTGATGAGTCTCCAGCAGCTCCAAAAGAAGAAAAGAAAACAACAAATGAAGACGATGATGATGACATATATCCTTCTACATCAAATAGTAATGATACAAACAATGAACCCAATGAAGAACCCGAAGATGATTTGTCTGAAAAAGCCCCATCCAGATATGTTCAAAGGAATCATCCAGAATCTCAAATTTTGGGAGAAAAGGGATCAGGTGTACAAACAAGAAGGACTCTTTGTGGGATCTTCTAGCAATCTGGCATTTCTGTCAACTATTGAACCTCACAATGTCAGTCAAGCTAGCAAAGATGAATTTTGGATTCAAGCCATGAATGAAGAGCTTGATCAAATTGAAAATAATCACACTTGGGAATTAGTACCAAGACCTCATGACAAAAATGTCATTGGAACTAAATGGATATTCAAAAACAAGTTAAATGAGAATGGGGATGTTATAAGAAATAAAGCTAGAATTATTTGCAAGGGGTATGCTCAACAAGAAGGTATAGAATTTGAAGAAACTTTTGCTCCTGTAGCCAGACTTGAAGCCATAAGAATTTTTCTTGCTTTTTCAAGCTTCCAACAAATCAAATTTTATCAAATGGATGTTAAATATGCTTTTCTCAATGGTGATTTAGAAGAAGAAATTTATATAAAACAACCAGAAGGATTCATTTTGAGAAATGATTAAAAACTTGTTTGTAGACTTAAAAAGGCTCTATATGGTCTCAAACAAGCTCCAAGGGCATAGTACTATCGTCTTGACAAATATCTTCATCAACAAGGATTTTCAAAGGGGTCTGCTAATAGCAACTTATATACAAAAACTGAAAATGACAAACTATTGATTGTGGTTGTATATGTTGATGATATCATTTTTGGAAGTAATGAAGAGTCTATGAGTTAGAAATTTGCTTCTAATATGCAGCAAGAATTTGAAATGTCTTTACTTGGGGAACTAACATTATTTCTTGGCTTGCAAGTGCAACAAGCAACAGATGGCATATTCTTATCATAAGAAAAATACCTCAACAAATCTTGAAGAAGTATGGCATGGAAGATTGCAAACCTGTAAGTACACCAATGATAACCGGATGTAATCTCAATTATAATGATGAATCCCCCACGGTGATTCAACCAGAATACAGATCTATGATTGGAAGTCTACTTTATCTCACTAGGACAAGACCAGACATCATGCATGCAGTTGGGATTGTTGGACGATTCCAAGATAATCCAAAGGAGTCTCATCTTCAGGCTGTGAAAAGAATATTCAAATATCTACAAGGAACTCAAGACTTTGGACTATGGTATCCAAAGAATGTTGATCTTACTCTTCATGCATACACTGATGCAGACTGGGCTAGAAGTGTTGATGATCAAAAAAGCACTAGTGGTGGTGCATTCTATATGGGGCCTCGGTTAGTATCTTGGTTTAGCAAGAAAAAAAGCTCTATTTCCTTATCTACAACAGAAGCAGAATATGTGGCTGCTGCATCATGTTGCACTCAACTTCTCTGGATGATGCAAACCTTACAAGACTTTCAAATCAAATGTTCACCTCCTATCTCCATTATGTGTGACAATACAAGTGCCATCAGTATCTCAAAGAATCCTGTTATGCATTCCAAGACCAAGCACATTCCCATCAAATATTACTTCTTACGTGAACAAGTGCTTGAACAAAAGGTGATAGGAGTTACAACACCCTCCAAAGAACAAGTTGCTGATATATTTACCAAACCTCTACCCAGGGAGGCGTTCGAATATCTCAGACAGAAACTGGGAGTAGTCTCTGCCATGCAGAGGATTAGATCTACTTAAATATAGAAGATTAAATTGGTTGTGAGGTGTTGTTGGGCATCTCTGAATGCACAGGCTAAGGGGGAGCATTGGTCATATGAAAAGGATGCATTGTTGGCATTTATAAGTCATTTTGTTATATTATGTTTGAAGATGTAGCATGATATCAGGGGGAGCATGGTATTTTCAGTTCAAAGGATCTTGATCAACTCTTTTCCATTGATGTCAAAGGGGGAGGAAACACAACAAATGGCTTCTATAAGACAATCAGAGGAAGAGTATTTCCATCAATCCCAAAGGGGGAGATTGTTGGAAATATTGTCATTGATGGCAAAGGAAGTGGCAAAGGAATTGGCATCTGACACAGTAACTAGGAACAGAGAAAAGAAACATAGCAGAGGACAACGGTCAGCAGAGAAGAACAGAGAAAGAGTGCATCTACAGAGAGCAGTCTTAGTCAAGGAGAAACTTAAATTCAGTAGGAAGGATATTTGTGTCCCTGTGAAATTAAATCATATGAGAAGTTTTATTTGGTGTAGGTATGCATCCTGATGGAGGAAATCCTGTGTATGATTGTGTTCTGGTGATACTCTCATGGCTGGATAATACCGAGTGTATTTGGGTATTGATTGGTTCAATTCTTGTACGGAATGCCCTGAAACTCTGTTGAATTCATTCCCCTCATAAAGTAAGCCTGCGTATAACTAACTCTATCCTAATGGTAGTGAAAATCTCATCGGAAGAGAACTACATTTGTTCGTTGTTTATTGGAAATCCTGCCAAAGATAGACCAAGTAAGAAGGATAGCGCAAACCCAGACTAACCCTTTGGAATCATGAAGGGAACCTGGAAGGAAAGAGGTAGAACGTAACAAAAGCAAGGATGGACGGAACCTTGAGCGAAGGGAAAAACCACGAAGGAGGAACAGTACGAGCGGTTTCTAGTTTTCATCGCACTGCTTTTGACGGGCAAGCAGTATTCAAGAGGTGGGGAGCGATTCCATAGAACGGGCGACACGCATCCCTGTACGATTTCACAAAACCACTTACCACTGCGTGCCATCGTGCGTTATCGTTTGACCCAGGATGCCCAACGATATTGATATATACCATTGATCTGGGAAGATGCCATCGGACGATGGCTGTGTTCGGAAGGTGCGCGAAGGATAACACAAGTACGGCGCGCCATCACACATTATCGTTCGACCCAGGATGCCCAGCGATATTGATATATACTATTGATTTGGGAAGATGCCATCAGACGGTGGCTGTGTTCGGAAGGTGCATGAAGAATAACACAAGTACGGTGCGCCATCGCACGTTATTGCCCATGCAAGTTGCCCAAGAGATATCTGTCGGATTGGATGTTGTGGCACCATGGAACATGATCCCTTTGATCAGGTCGATTGTTAGCGCTGGGCCCCAATTTAATTTATATTGCTCATTGTTAAGGTCGATTTAAAAGCGCTGGTTATTAATATAAAGTCCTATTATATATTTTAAATTTCCAAAGGGTGTGGATAATGTTTCTTTATCAAATTCCATGAATTTGATAAATAAAATTCCAATAAAATAAGGAATACCATCAGCGGTTGGATGGTTTTGACTCATGGTTTTAATAAAGGAAAAAACTATATAAGGAGAAGACGATTATTGTACAAGGTGTGCATGTATAAGGGTGGTGGATGGATAAATTTCTCTAAGGAATATTTGCATGAACGAACTCTGTTCTTAATTGATAAATCTGAATCTATGATGCACCCATGGATATAATGATCTGATGATGATGAATCTCTGGTTTGATTGACTGATGAAATCATGAAGAACTGGTGCCAGTCTATTGAAGAAAATGAATAAATCTGGTGGCCGGCAAGGTATGTTGTGTGGAAGCTATTGGATCCAGTATGAAAATTGATGAAACATGGTCTGCAATAGATCTGAGGGTCGAAGCCTTCAGTGAGGGGGTTTGAGATCCCTTCCAGTGGTAGCTGGTAAATGAGAGCAGGGGGTAGTAGCTCCCTTCCAGGAGAGGCTGGTAAACGAGAGCAGGGGGTTGTAGCTCCCTTCCAGGAGAGGCTGGTAAACGAGAGAAGGTTGTAGCCTTCTGCAGGTGGGTGCCTGTGTGCTGGTATGAGTCTGCGCCAGTACATGGTTGTAAGAAGTTTTCTTTATAATAAATATTGAAGACAGAGACGACGACAACGGTGGTTTTCTCCCGAATTGGGTTTCCACCTTAAATCCTGGTGTTCATGTGTGTTTCTTATGTGTGATGATTTATTCTGTTCTTACTGCACATGCTTACTTCTTACTAAACATCTGATGAAAGAATGATGCACTGATCCAAGTAAAGACATAAGAAGATCTATGAACATACAAGTTGGATGCAGTAATGTAGAATATGGTTTAAGAGAAATGAAAACTAAAAATTTGTCAGTCAGCTCTAAATACTGATTCACCCCCCCCCCCCCCCCCCTCTCAGTATTTTTCCAACATAGTTTTAGGGATTACCTGCTTTTTAGTCATTTTTTGAAGAAACTGAACAAGATTAAACTGCTTATTCAACTTTTTATGGAAGTAGAGGGTTAATTAAGCTGATTTGGGAGAAAATCGGAAACTGGGCGAGGGATTATGAGGAAAAAAGTAGATTTGTACTGTGAAGAAGGTGGGAAAGGGGTTTTCAATGGTTTCTTCATCAATTCTAAGGTATTTTAACAACAGGAATATCTTTTGGATGGTTAAAACTCTTAATCAGGAAGCGGCAAATTTTGGAAAAATTTTGACAGGGTTTCCCCTGTTTCTTCGAGGTTTAAGTACTCTTAGATGAGTACTCTTTGGCTTTTAATTTCAAATTAATTTTGATTTTCTTTAAAAATTTGAAATTTTTAGGCTCAAATTACTGATAAATACCTTTGAATAGGAATTGTTGAGGTCGAACGGGATTGAAGGTGGTACCAGTCTTCAAACTGGTTGCATTGGTTTGATATTAGGCACTCGGAGTTGTTGTTAGTAACTTTTCATAGTAGGAATGACTTTAGGATGGAAAATTATTTTGGAATTAGCTCAGCAATGGTGTCTGCGATTAATTCTCAGAGGAATAGGGCGCACAGGTATGAAAATGATAAAAAACTAAGGTTAAAACCTTAGTTTTTATGGATCATGTGATTATTAATTGTAGGTCAAGTGGACATGGAGGGGGCGATTTTTCATTTGAAAGGAAAACCAATAATGGTTTTCGCATTGCTTTCGAGTAGTAAGTGGTTTTTAGCTTTAGCAATGCAATCCAATATAGTTTGGACACGTAGCGAGCAGTGGTTTTACAAAACAACTTTTTTCACAAAATTTTTTGAGAACTTTGGTCGATCACTTTAAAAATGTGATATGGGATGTGCGCCGTCGGATGTGGCAGAGTGGAGCAAACGGTCGGGACTTGATTGAAAGATGCAGGGTAAATGCAGTGGGGCTGGGGCTTTAAATATTAGCCATAGATCTGGTGAGTGAAGATCTACAATTAAAGTTTAACTCGATGAGGAGTGGTGGGGACAGGGGTATATGTTATCGGTTAGATGTGGACTGTTATATTAGAGGTATGCTTGAAGATCGGATGACTAATACTCAATACGATGGGGGAAAGATAGGGGGCTGGGGATTATTCATCGCGTTCGATAAGAACCGTTGGATCAATGGGATGAGGAGATTGGATGGTCAATATTAAATCCAAAGGTGATGAGGGTTTTTATCAAGAGTTATATATACAAAGGCTTTATACATGGAATAAAGTGGACAGGGAGGGGTTTAAAAAGGGTTTAAACCAAGGTTACAACTGTGGTAAAGGAATATTTATCGGGAAAGTAGAAAAGGTTAAGGTTTTTAATCTTGGGGTTAAGGGTAATCAGGGAAGGGGATGTATTAAACAGGGGGATGGGTTTTGCGAAGTTTGGTTTAAATTAAACTTCGAGAATTATTTTATTTTTGTTTTAAACATATATGAAACATGTTTAATGCTTTTTTGTATTTTATTATATAGTTTCAGATTTTTCAAAGGTCTAAAACTATAGGGGAAAGGGGAAATATTTTTATGGGTAGTTTTCTATCAAAGGGGTAACTTCGGGATGTTTTTCAACATGTGCTTAATATCTTTGACACAAAAGTATATATTAAAAGGGTTTTGGGGATATTAAATAAAATGGAACTATATTAATAGGACTAGGATAATTAATATGGAGTTAATAAAATATGTTAGGTGTTAATATGGAAAGGGAAAAGTGAATACTCAAAACATACAATTATAACCAATAAAAGTGAAGATCAAAGCAAAACTTGCATTTATGATAATTTCATCACTTCTACTTAGGATAAAATGTCATTTTGAGGCTTTTATACTTCATGAAATGTGGGGACTTAATCAAATGGGGATTAGATTATCATTAAGTAAAAATAAGTTTTTTACTTATGATTTTTCATGGAAATGAATGCATGAATGGAAAATGATGTGATTTTTGGGATTAGTATAACAACTTAACATTTTCAGCTAGTCAGCCATAGAGCCTTGGGTCTGGTCCCAATAGAAGTCAAGGAAATGCCTTGAGCCTTTCTGACTGATAGTTTAGAATGATAAATGGCTATGGGGAAGGGAAGTTAGTTATTTGCAGCCCTAGTGAATAATATTTACAATGATGCTTCTCATCTTCTTCTACCCACCCAATTTTAAATGCTAACATTTTTTCTTCCATTTTGATTAGGTGCATTTGTGCTAGCAACCTTTACAACATTTATTCTTTTTGAAAACAATAAAAATATCTAATTCTATACTTATTTCATCCATGAATCCAGATTAAACTGTTGGATTCATTTATTCTCTATCTAACTGCTGAACTGTCATGATTAAACTGTATGGCAATTCTTTATTCTCTATCTACAACATTTGAAATTGAAAAATGACGATTCAAGATTAAATTGTTCAACTCATCACAGATTATGGCATTTATTGATACTCTTCCATAATCAACTACAAAAGGTAAAAGTAGTGTCATTTAGACTTGCACACTTTAATGTTTTATTCATCTTTTTTATTTTGGGGTCTATTATTTTTTTCTAAGTCTTTTGATTGTCCTTTTAGGACCTTTTACCCTCTTTTTGATTTTTTTTTACAAAATATGGGAAATAACTTGCATAAAGAAAAGTTTGTACATATTTACAAGACTACCAATAGTCAAGTCAAAATTATGAATCCTATATTTATAGGTCACTAACATCGGCTTCACTTGGGGATGGCATTTACTGGTGGAATGTCAAGAACTCTGAGATCAGTAGCCTTCATCTTTGACCTTGGTGATCCTGTAATTGTCTTCTGTTTTTCTGCAACAATTCATATTTATGACATTTTATACTGCAAAGCTTAGGGCCTTCTCTTCGAGCTTCAACTTTGTAGATAAAATCTCCAATCCAATCTACACACTTGCAATGAATATTTACAATGATAAAGTAAATCAATCTAACTGTTGAGTGACTCTGAAGAATAGTAGTGCTTCAACATCCTACCATTCACTGGTCCTTCTTGAAGTTCAATTCCATCCAAATTCCTGATGAAAAAGGAATTATTACCTCTGTAACCATATATCACATAGGGTCATTGCCATAGAAAGTCAAACTTTCCATGTTAGCCTTTATCCTCTCTTCGTGAATCCCATCTCAAAACTTGATCTCCTATGAAAAAATCATCTTGTTTAACCATTTTATCAAAATATTTTTTATTTTATCATGTAAAACTTGTGATTTTTCATATACTTATTCCCTAGTTTGTTGGAGATTTATGGTTTCATTGATTCTTCGTTGAATATCATTGGTTTCCACCTATGATTCCTGGATAATCTTCATGACTGGAACACCCAAGGAAGAGGGGAAAACATCATCCATTCCATAGAAAATCTGATAAGGTGAAGTTCCAATAGACTTCTTTGTGGTAAGTCTATCAATCCATATGGCATAGACCAGTTTTTTGTTCCATGTCTTTTTGTTGTCTTGGAGTAATTTTTTGTTGATATTGATTAAGCTTTTGTTTGATGATTCGACTAAACCATTACCTTGGGGATAATATGTTGTGGAATGAACTAAGGTAATATGGTATTTATGACAGAAAGAAATCGTTTTCTTTGATTTGAATGTTGCTGCATTGTCAGTAATAATCTTATGTGGGCATCCAAATCTTGATAAAATATTACTTTCTATAAATGAGATTATAATTGAATTAGTGGCTTGCCTAGTAGGAATGGCTTCTATCCACTTGGTAAAGTAGTCTGTAGTAGTTAAAATCCATTTATGTTGGCCTGAAGATGGAGGATGGATTTCACCAATGAAGTCTAACCCCCATAGTTGAAATGGTTTCTCGGTGGATATAGGCTTAAGAGGTAAAGGCAACAGTTTCTTTTTCCCTTCGAAAATTTGGCATTTATGGCAAGAGGTGACAAATTTTTTGACATCAGAAAATAATGTTGGCTAGTAAAAACCAGCTCTCAGTATTTTGTCAGCTGTACTCTTCTAGTATAGGTGGCCTCCACAGTCACCTGCATGAAATTCCTCAAGAATTTTTTCAGCCTCAAATTTTAATAAACAATTTAGTAAAATCCCAGTATTTTCTTTCCAGTAAAGTGCATTGTTTAAGATAAAAAACCTCATTTCTTTCTGTTTGATGAATCTTTCTTTGGTTTTAGTTAGCCCAGGAGGAGCTTGTAAATGTGTTAGTACAAAGATAATATCAGAGTACCATGGTGAGTCTAGATAGGCCTCACTGATCAATGGATTCGCCATCTCCTCCTGGTCATCTATTTGTGCAATGAAATTAATGTCTAAAGCATTGCAATTGGATTCATCCATCAATCTGGCTAAACCCTGTCCTTTAATGAGCTTTGTTGGTTTGATTTCTAGATCATACTCAAGGATAGTGGCTATCCACTTTCCTCTCCTACTATCAGGTCCATCGTGTGTCATAATATCTTTAATTACTGTATTAGGGACATATGCAATGATGTGTGAATGAAGTATGTAAACTCTGAAATATTTGATGGCTTTAACCAGAGCTAAAGCTTGTTTTTCCATTATATTGTACTTCAGAGGTGCATCTCTGAGGGCTTTACTAAAGAATGCAACTAGCTGTTAAAAACCTTGATTTTTTTCTGCAGGAGAACTACAACTATGGTGTTTTCAGATGCAAAGGAAAGGATTATGAAATCTTTTGTATAATCTAGCTGGCTGATGAGGATTGGTGCTTTTGTTAAGGCCCGTTTTATGGATTCGAAAGATTGTTTGGCCTTTATTGTCCATTTTATTGCAGAGTCTTTTTTAAGCATATTGTTGAGATCTTTTATGATTTCAGCCAGATTAGAGATAAATATTCTTAGAAAATTGATTTTACCCAAGAATGCTTGAAGTTCTTTTATGTTTCTTGGTGGTTGAATGTTTAAAATGGCTTCAATTCTTTTAGGGTATATTCTAATGCCTTCTTTGGAGATTATGTGACCTAACAATTTTCCTTCTTTAAGTCCGAAAAGAGTCTTTTTAGGATTAAGGGATATACCATATTTTCTACATTTGATAAAAACTTGTCTCAGGTGATCTAAGTGTTCATCATTTGTTTTTGAAAAAACAGTAATATCATCAAGATAGATAACTACAAATTCATGGATCTCTTTAGCAAAGGCAATATCCATTACCCTCTGAAAAGTAGCTCGTACATTTTTCAATCCAAAAGGCATTTTCACGTACATGAACGTGCCCCAAGGAGTAGTAAATGAAGTTTTAGTTTGATCATCTTTATGAACTAGAATTTGATTATAACCAGAGAAACCATCTAATAAATAAATTCTTGAAGAACCTGCCACCCTTTGAAAAATATGATCCATTTTAGGCAAGGGGTAATTGTCTTTCAAGGAAGCTTTATTAAGATTTCTAAAGTCTATACACAGTCGAATTTCTCCTGTTTTCTTTCTGATGGGCACTAAATTAGATACCCAGTCAGAATACCTGACTGGTGCAATTATGTGTGCATCAAACATTCTTTTAACTTCTTTTTCGATTAAAGGTAATAAAATTGGATTAATCCTTCTTAGTTTTTGTTGAAAAGGTTTTTGATTTTCTTTCAAAGGAATTTTATGTTGAATTATGTCTTTGTTGTAAGTTTTCAAATCTTCGTAACTCCATGCAAATACATCCTGATATTCTTTCAAAATTTCTATGTATTTGACCTTTTCTTCTGATGATAAGGATTTTGATAGTTTGATCATTTTTGGTTCTTCATTTGTCCCTAAGTTATACTTTTCTATATCAAACTTGACTGGTTCCATTTTTGGCCTTTTGGGCACATCATTGGAATCAAACAAGTCTTCTAGGGGAGTTAAACCTCTGGGTAAAATGTTATGCTTTAAATCAATCAAATCGGGTTCATCTTCCATCATTTCCTCTATATCTACATTTTCCAATTCATCTATGTCACTCTGAGTAAATATAGTAGGTCTATCAAAATTATGTACATCTAAATTATCTAAATCATCTATTTGACAAGAATTTGAATCTATGTTACAAGGTGAATCTATATTACAATCATTATCAGTTTGGAAATTTTGAAACTCTTGTTCATTGTTCAAAAAGTGATAAATTTGTTCATCTTCTGAGAAAATTTTCCAGTATTTTACATTATCTAGGACAATAGGTCTGTGTTTGATTTCAGCAGTGTATTTTTGTAATGGTGAAAATGGAAATTTGCAAGTACTGGCAAAGGTTGCTAAAAAATGGGCTTGTATGTTCTATTTTTTAGGGATTATAGCAAATTTGATTTCTAACAAATCCTCAACCAAATCATGTGTTGTGTCCCTGTACCTGGCTAGTTTGGGATTGTGAACAGAGTATTCTGCATTTATTTGCTTGATAACTAACTCAGAAACTCCCATGACCATTATTCTTTGCCCTCCCAATTTTCTAATAATTTGCAGACCTAAGATTAAAGCCTCATATTCAGCCATGTTATTGGTGCATTTGAAATTCAATATAAAGGCATGTCCTTCAGAATGGCTTGTTTCAATTTTGGTAATCCATACACCAGCTCTAGCTCCTAATTTATTCATAGATCCATCAAAATATAAATGCCATAAATCCTCATGACCAATGTAATCATCCATTATTTTAAGTTTCTTATCAGTGAGTTCAGTTTGGCTGTTATTATGTTCAGAGTTAAAGAGAATAAAGGAATCAAGATCAGTAGGAGTTGAATAGATTGGGTAATTGGTAGGTCTGTCAGCACTAATGATCATAAAATTCATTAAAGTTTCTCTGTAAATCTTTTTGGGCTGTCCAAATATCGAGATAGTAGCATAACTCATGTCAAGTTGTAGAGATCCCTACAACTTTGCTCCCCATGAGCGGGAAAGAAGCATGCCATACTTTGGCGGGATATCAGCTACCACAACATCCACGATCATGCTTTTACCAGGATATTGGACTAAGTTTACACATAGATCTTTGATCAATCCTATGCATTTGATTTTGGATGAATCAAATGAAAACGTATCTTTATATGGCCGGGTTATGTCTAGATTTAGGGTTTCCATTATTGCTCTGGGCATTAGGTTAAGGGAAGCTCCAATATCTAGCATAGCATTGTGTAATATCCGATCATGTATAGTAAGACTTAAATAAAATGGAGGTATTGACCCATCTGAATGCTTACCATCTAAATTTGGACCAAATATTAATTCAGGTCTATCATCACTCATGTTTTTTTTTTCTCCAAATTGCTCTACTCCTATTATTAATACAAAAGTTACAGCGAGGTCTTAGCCTTTGAAATTCTTGCTCATTGAAGCAACATTCTGTCAAATAAACCTCTTAAGACTAACCAAAAGTTTTCAAAAACTGGACCAAAAACCCTGTTAAGAGACTTACAGTCCTGGAAAAGCCTCCCACGCAGGGGAAATCCGCTATGAGACATAGTAATCGAGATAAAATATGGAAGAACATAAGCTCCGAAGCACAAAAAAGTAAACCTAGACTTACAGTTAATCGTCAAAAACCTGAAGGTGCTTTCCGGAAGCCTGTTATTCGGGGGACTATTCTTCAATGATACGGCAACCATAGTCTTGGGTATCTTCATTCTGCATCTGGAAATCGTCTTGGACCTTGGAGTCGCCTACCTTGACTTTGCTCTAGCTACCCTGAGTGCTAGTGCCATGGACCTCACTGCCGTCGATATCCGCATGCTTCAAATTGGGGACTGGAGAGGAGGACAGAAGATCGTTGAGGCTTTTCTCCTTAAGCTCACCCTCAGCTTGAATATTTTGCTGCTCAGAGTTAGCGTGAATGTCAAAGGTGAAATTGGTGACCATGGTGACACTGCAGTTGGTGCAAGGAAAGCAGAATTGCACATTGTGGGAGTGAGCAGGGGGGGAAGACAGAGAAGGCATGGTTTGGGTGAATCCCCTGGCCAAGAGAGAATGCATAGACCTTTGGCCTCGGCCACTCCGAGTATCAGGATAGCGCCCAGCGAAAAACTCAGAAGAGTTAGAGGTCGAGCCAGAGTTGGAAGAGGAAGGCAAGCGAGAAATATTTCCACGACTTTCCCCTCTTTTGGACCTCATATGATGGTGAATTCTTGGCATGTTGTAAATTGTATTCAAAGCACAGTGCGAATCTTCTGAGCAGAGGTTGGAAGCACGGGCGAAAAATGACGGTGAGGGCGTATGAGGAAAAAAATCACAATCGTAATGCCAAAATGACCGGGAGTTGCAGTGGGGACTGTAAGTGTAATGGAGACCAAGCGCAAGAACAAGGAAACCAACGAGAGCACACCTATTCCCAACGCCGAACCGAGACCATGGAACAGTGGTCGCCTTGGAGCATCTAGCTCGCAGAGGAGGAACAGAAATGCACCGAGAATGTGGCTTCATGTTTGAAATGCTATGAGTCTGTCTTGGGAGGACGCTCTGCATTAAAACAGTATTAAAGTTGATCGCTGGGATGTAAATGCAGTGCGGACCTGTGAGTTGGGTGGCGGTGGCACCAATCCACATGCAGACCCGCCATATCTCCTCACACTCCAACGTACAGAACTCTTTAAACGCCCGCATCCGAGGGTATCATCACTCATGTTAATTGTATCTTCATTTTCATTTACATTCAATGTTTCATTAATAATAGATCTATACAAGTCATTTTTAGCTAATTCAACTAAGGGGACAACTATCTTGAACTTGGATATTTCAGATTTCATGTTAAATGTTGACTGAGATTTGATAGCTTGAATTATCTCATCTTTTGGAACTATGGTTTGGGATGATTTTTCTTGTGTTTCAACAGTTTTGCCTTTGGCTTGAGGTTTTCTTTTTTATTCTGTTTGAGTTTCCTGATTTCTGCTATTTTTAATTGTTTTTTCAGGAACAGTTTGAGTGTTAGCAGATGCT
Source organism: Pinus albicaulis (assembly GCA_034641835.2). NCBI lineage: Eukaryota > Viridiplantae > Streptophyta > Pinopsida > Pinales > Pinaceae > Pinus > Pinus albicaulis. Next base: position 31,361,672 of record CM076576.1, read on the forward strand.
TTATCAGATTTGGAATTCTCAACAAAAGATTTGGGATTTGATGATTTTTAGTCAGCTGGATTCTTTTTTGGATCATTAATTGTTTTTGAATTGATGGTCTTTGTGGTATTAGCCTTTTGGGAATCTTTGGAGGATTGAGCCACCTCATCAGTAATATCTACAATCTTTGGACTTTTCTGTTTTTTAGGACTGGGTGGGTTTGAATTTTGTTTATTTTCTCTCGGAAGAATTTGCAAAAGTTTCATTTTGGGAACCTCAGTATTCTTTTTGTTTTGACTTTGTTGATTTGGAGCATTGTTTTTTATAGGAAGCTCATTTGTTTTCTTTCTCCTAAGGTTATATTGGTTGTGAATTTCATTGATTGTGAAGTCATAACCTTGTTTATAATCAAAGGATTCCCCAGATTCCACTTTGAAATATTGTAGCTCAAAGAGTTCCTGGTCCTCCTAAGTGAGGAAAATTGTATTGCTTTCATCTATCCCCATAACTAATTTGATGTCTTCCTCATCCTCAACATTGTTTTGTGAACTCTCTGCAAAGTTTTCTTGGAATGGGGGTCTTATGTTCTGATATGGGAAGGGTTCTTTACCTTTCCCAGGATTGTTTTTTTTCCTGTAGTTGGGATTCCTAATTTGGGATTTATTCTCCCATTTTGGTTTTCTTTCAATGTGGTCTAGTCTCTCAACTACTTTTTCTAATGTTTTGTTAATAAAATCAAATTTACCATCTAGGTTTGAAGCTTCTTCTTTGATAGTAACCCTTCTCTCATTTCTCATTCTAGCTTTTCTGGCAAGGATATTGATTTCTACTCCAACAACATTTAGTTGCATTTGTTCTAGGGTGTCTACATCCCTTTCTCTAAGTTGATAGGCCATGTCTACATCAAAACAGTCAGGAAATTTGAGCAGCACGGAATATGGAGTGGGTTTAAGGTCTACAGGAATAGAATTATAAGCACTGTTGTATCTGGTACAAAAATCTTGGACAGACTCATTGGGGGCTCTCTTAACAGCATCAAACTCGGATAAAATTTGCATGGGATTCTTCTTCTTCTCCCATTTATTTTAGAAGGCTCTATGAAATGTAGCTAGGTCTGCTATAATACTAGCACCTAAACTTCTAAACCATGTTTTTACTTCTCCAGTTAAGCTTTGTGCAAATAACCTCATTCTGACATCAAACTCATCTATCTCATAAATTTCCCAAAAATCATTCATTCTAGTGATATGTTGTTGTGCCGTGATTTGTGAAAAATTATCAAACAATGGGATATCTTTTTGGTAATTTTGGGGCATGTCATGGAGGTTTTGAGGTAAGACCAAGGGAGCATATATAGATACCATGGCTTGGATCTTAGCTAAACTGGGAGGTATAGTAGTAGTGGTAGGGATAGTGCTAATTACAACAGTGGATGTACTTGAAGAGCTTGGTAAAGGGGATGAAAAATAAGTGGTATGGCTAGGGAATATAGATGAAGTGCTTATGAAGCTAGTGGGTGTAGTTGTAATGGATTTGGTGAATGATGGAAATACAACTTTGGGCTACAAGGGTAGCTCAGGGATGAAGGGTCATGTGGATGAACTAGCGGTGTATTGAGGATATGATGAATATATGTTCCTAGGATGCAAAGGCAACTCGGTTCTGGGGGTGAATTTCTAGTGGAATCTATAAATGAGGTGGCAACATACAGAGTAGAATCTGATGCTGGAAAGATGGTGGTGGATAATTGAGAAACTGGAGGTTTGAATTGAGACAAAAAATTTAGCTAACTTAATAGCTTCTTCAAGGTCTTTAACTTTTGTGACACTTACCCTCTCTACTGGACTTTGAATTTCAGTTTGGACTGATTTAATAGGTGCTGAAATAATTTTCTATTTTTCATTGACAAAAGAAGTAAAAATAGGATCTAAAACAATTTCCTTTAAATCAGTGTCAGACTTGGTTCTAAATAAAGATTTTTCAAACTTCAAATCAAATTCAATGTCTGATAAGCTTACTAATTCTTTGGGTAAAGAATCAGCTCTTTTCAGGGGTACTTCAGTTTCAAAACTAACAGTTTGTTTTTTCTTTTTTCCTATCTGGTCCGAATTGTCTACTATATTTGCAGGGTTGGGATCAGGGTTGGATCTAGTATAATAAAATTTCTTGGGAGCCAGAATGTTTATTGTGTAAATACCCACAACCTTTAAACTTAATCTTAAAGTAGAAAAGATATGTTTAAAAATCTTCCTTCAAGATTAAACTTAAAACTAGAGAGTGGTTAGTTCCCTAGTATGGTCGCCAGTATGTTATCACCCTAGTAATTCTTAGGTCCTGGGATTTTGGTTTATAGTTAAAGAAAAATAGGGGTAACCAAGAACCTCTTTTAGAATTCAGGATCTAGCCTTCTTGAGTTCTAGAGAGGGATCTCTCCTTAAGATTTAGCTTTGTTTTGAAATGGATTTTAGGCTAGCTATGAGTGGACAATTTGATTTGATTTTTTGAATGTTGGTAGGAATAAAGGACTATAGGGGAAACCATAGAAAGATCTACCTAATCATTTGGAAATGGAGTCAAATTTATAGCAAACAATACTAGGAAACTAAGGTCAAAAGATCAAATATACTAAGGGCAAGATAGATGATCTTCAAAGGGTTTGAAAAGGCTATTTTGATGAAGTGGTATGATATGGACTAAGGGCAGTTAAGAATCCTTAGATCACAGAAAAGGAAGAGGGAAATTGAGGTCAAACGAGACTAAAGAGAAATTAAGGATTCTAAAGTATGGAAATCAACAGAAAACATAAACATGAAAACTAGTAAAAACATAGAGCTTTTTACACTGATTATGTAATACCTTTCCTAGTTATTCATTTAAGATGGAAAATAACACAAGATGTATGAATGAAACTTAAAGAAATAAAAAATGAAAACTGGAAAATACAATACTCATCTGATCAGCACGAGGAACCTTAGTTATGATGTCTATTTTCTTCAATTTCTAGCCTGCTGCTTCAACTTAACTCACAAAAAAACCCAATGTTTCAACAAAAAAATTATATAGTAGTCTTGATAATTTTATTCCACACAAAATACTTCGAAAGATGAAGTATTTATACAAATAAATTTCTTACAAAATATCTCAAAAGTTTGAGAGAATATCTCAAGAAAAAATAGGAATTATTACATAATATGAGGGACAACTGCAAAACAGATGGCCAAGTTGTCCTCTTTTACAAGAAAAATAGAACAGTTTATCTACTCAAACTGATTTTTTGTTTAGCTGGAAGTATTGTTGGCACTTGGGGCATTATCTTGTGGAAGATGACTTGTAGTGTACTTCTCCTCTTTCACGTTCTACTCTGATACTCTTTTACTCTACTTTCTTTCACTTTTTACTGCTGTAAATTAAAAAATAACCAGCAGTAATATCGTGTTTTTACTGATACACTTTGACCACTGATACTCTTTAATCACTGATTTTTCATCTTGATGTACGTTGACTGCAAACTTTCATAGTAAATCAGTGAATTCTTGCCATTACTCTGCATTGGGAATTCTCATGCTCTTTAGCTTCCTGTAACTTTCACCTGCCTCTATATACTTTGCAAAATTGGGCTTTACTATGAAAATATGTTTGATTTCATTTTGCAAAAAGAACAAGTTTTCAAAATATTCCAAAATGACTTTACCAGTAGGAGACCCTTGAGGTAAAGGTTTGTTGACCTGCTCTTTGGCATATGCCCTGATTTTTTTATCATAATCTTTTTGTGGCATCAACTTTTCATTCAATGCATGAATATCTAGTAAGCCTGCTTCTGATAATACTGTGTATTTGGCCCAAACTCTTGTGATTGCCAAGTTAATATCCTTGCACCTGTCTTCCAAATTATTTAGGAATTTCGTAATTTGGAGTATACTTTCAGTTCTATCCTGAATTTTTAACTCTTAAAGTTCTTCTTTGTGTTTTCTATTCAGAAATGTGATCAGCTTCATGGCGTGAGTAGGCTTATCAACCATTTCTTCTTTTGTCTTCTGTATTTCTATCTGTGCTGCTTTAAGTAACTCTTTTTGTTCATGAATTATTTGGATTGAAGACCATTGCAAATGTATGCCCTGAATGATATTATTCCAAAGATAATTCTTAATGTAAGATTGCTGCTCAGTAAGATTGACCTGCTATTGAAGAATATTTACCTGTTCTTGCAATCTGTTGGCCCTCTGCTCATGTCCTTTGGAAGTGATTAAGGCATCTCTATTACATGTTTCAAGATTTTTGATGGTGCCTTTTAAGTTGATTATTTCTTTATTTTTTACGGACATGTCTTCCATAGCCTTGACTATGGCAGTTGTTTCCCCTGTTGGATTTACCTATGATGTTGATGAAGAAGTGGCGTTGATGTCTTTAGAAGTAATTGACACTGCAGTTGCAAACACTCCTTTTGGTGCCAAATGTTCTGCCAATGTCAAGGGAATAGTTGTACTCACAGTTGGAATAACTGTAGGAATGGAAAATTTCTGAGCTTTCTTCAAACTTTCATTTTATTGCATTAAAGATTCTGTTTGATTTTCCATTTCTTTTATCTGGGCAGTCATTTTCAAAACAAGTTGCATAGTTTCCTCTTTCTTTGTCTTTTCCTGAAGGACTTCTTTTTACTGAGGGTGTTCACTCTGTGGAAATTTAAGCTACTTTCTCAAGGCTGCAATATCATCATTCTTTTGTCTTATTAATTTTCTAGCAACTTCAGTGTTGGAAGGATCTTCTCCTGTTTTAATTACCAAATCTTCTAAGGATTTTATTCTCAAATCCTTGGCATGTAAAGATGCTTTATCCAACTTCAATTGAGTTTTCAAGTTGGACACAGTCTTTTGGATCATGGTAGCAGTCATTGTTTTTCTTACTACCTTTGAATATAACATTTCTAATGCACTCCTATGAAACTCTATCTGATCCAATTCATGAATGGTATCAGCAAAAACTATAAATTCTATCTTCTTGTAGTCTGTGGCTGATTTTGGATGTGCTACCACTGGTTGGAGAAAGGACATGATCATTTTATTGGTTGAGTAATCAAATGTTGTTACTAGTCTGTCCTTATCTCCTGGTTTTTCTTTCAGAAGTTTAGAATAAACTTTATTTTTTATTTCTTCATTCTTCTCCCTGATTAGCTTGAACCTCTTCTAAATATCAGAATCATTTTCTTCAGTTGTTTTAGAAGAAGAGGGAGCTTTTGTATCCATTTCCATTTCAACCATCTCCTTGCCTTTACCCTGTGCTTGTACCTTTTAATTTTGAAATTCTTTGAGTGTCTCATTCACAATCATGGTGGCTTCATCATTTGTTTGTTGCTCATTATTATCATCCACATCTATGAATCCTTCTTTTTCTAGAGTAGTATTTTGGCCTTTTTACTGTAGATTTTTTAAAATTTGTTTTCAATGATTGTCTCGGCCAAATGTCCTTCTTCTTTCCTTGGTCTTTTGTTGGATACCTCTACTGGTTGGTTAACTGTAAACACCTGTGTATTGTCCAAATTATCTATCTGCTTCTCCTGATCATCATCAATTAAAGTATTGGCAAGTCATTCCAACTGATTGGCATATTTTTCAATTAGTGGCTTAGATTCATGGAGGAATGGGGGAAATTTTCATTTGATCCTGAGATTTCTCAGAATACCCTGAGGATCATAGCTCCAGTAAAAAATTTCCTGAAATTTGAATGCTGATAGTTTGTTGGTTACCTCCTTCAAGGCATCTCTAATTTTAACTATGAAAGAGCCAAATTGACTTTTCAATTTGAATTGTGCCTTCTTTTTTGATGCTATAAAATTTACTGCATCTGCATTCAAAATCTGCCTTATGTATTCCAGAACAAAGATCCTGATGTTTAGAAACTTTGGCCATTTTTATGGGGCTAAGATTGCACCATATACTCTAATCTCAGTGTGATTTTGGTACAAATACCAGTCACCCATTTTACAATTTTCAGACAACTGTAAATCCTTTTGATATCTTCATTTATTCTTGGTGGTTCTGCTTTATCCAACAAACTGGTAGCAGGTATGATAAATAAGTCATTGAAATCACTGTAACTATACTCACTGCTATTCTTTCTAAGAAGAGAGGTCCAAAATATTACTGAAAGTGTTTTGCCATCCATATCCATCTTCTGTACTGAAAAGGGAAAATTATCTGCTTGAGAGAAAAGGAAAAGTTGTAACAGATATGAGGTATATCTTAACACTCCTTCATCAAGTAAATTTATTAGCTGATAACGAATATTATTAGCAATAAATTTGGCAAAGTCAAAGACCAACTCTGGCTGCTTTCCAGGAGACAAAGTGGAGAGTGTTAGCCCCCCTATGAAATTCTTGACAAGTAAGCTAGGGGCTATGTCATTTTGGAGACCTTCAAGGAATGCATCTCCCTTGAAGACACATCATCCTTGAGGTCTCTCTGTGCTTTGCCTTATACAAGTCCCCTCTGCTGATTTCCATCTAAAGCCTCATTGGTTATGAAATTCTACTCCTCAAAGGTCCCATTGTTATCCCCTGTCACCCTTGGTCAAGGTCCCCTTTCTTTCCCCCCAATCCCCCTTGTCTGTTCCTTAAATCCCATCTAAAACCCCTACACCCTTTGTTTTCCCAAAACCCCCCTCCATCTCCCTATCGTTACCCTGCTTAGGCCTCAAAATACATTAAAATGGCATAAAAACCCACTTCCGATCTTATAATAGGCCTAAGCCCCCTTCTCCGCTGGCCCCGCGCCTTTTCTCTCCATACAGCCTAGCGCCGTGACAAAAGCACTTACCCCTGCGGAGGCTCTTCTCTATTCATAGGGTTAAACCATGGTGCCCCCGCAGTTGACCCCTTGGGATGTGGGAAAACCTGATCGAACGGCTGTTATTCACTGTGGGGGGTCGCTCCAAAATTCTCATGACCGTACACCTTTGTCCCCCGCAGTTCATCTTCACCGTTCATTTTCCTATCAGATCGATGGTGCGGAGCCCATCCGCCCTGTGGACCCTGCCGTGCACTATTCCAAACCCGCCTGGTCTTTTCCACACCGCTTATGCGCAGTTGGTGGTTTTCCCTGATCGACCAACGATTCCATCCATCGCGCGTCACCTGTCCTCCTGTACGATTTCAAAACTGCCAATCCCACCCATTAACTCCATCCTTCGGGCATTATTGTCCGGAAATGGATGTCCAGAAAAATTGCTGTGGACCGTCCGATCTGGGACAGGCCATCCAACGGCCATCACCTGCCCAAGATGCACGACAGTTAATACAGTTGCGCATGCGATAGTCCATGTCCTAGCCCGCCGTCCGTCGTCCTCCGCCGTTGATCTCCACCACGATTGATGGTCCAGATTTGCGCATCCGCCGCTGACTTTTCCACTGTCCCCGATCCCGCCACGTCATCTCCACATGCACCCTCCGTACTTCCTCCCATTCCATGGCATATAATTGGTGCGTTTCATGTTTTTTAATGTTTTTCGTTCGTTTTCGCTCTGTAGACTGCCACCTCCACCAGAACGGATTTCCATTGTTCCTCTGCATTTTTCTCCACCATGTCACCGTCTGCACCACCTTTCTCCTCCTCCACTGCATCCATTGCCCTGTCCATGGTTTTTCTCCACAAGTTTCATGTCTTGCAGGGTTTTTAGCGGAAATGACCGCCATGTTGCACGACCTCTGTCACAGTGACAGGGTGATCAAAGAAAACCATATGCAGAGGCTGTATTTCGAGCCTGATGTTACAGGAAACGTCTGGAGTTGTTTGCATCATAAATTCATCAAAGGAAAAATTTTAAACTCTACCAACTCTCCGGCGCCATTAAAGCTCAGAATGAATGAACAGAGACAATATGGGAACAGCGGAGAGCTCGAGGCAAGAAATAGAAAACTTATGAGCTTCTTTAGGGATTTTTTAGAAGGAAAAAGTACAAATCTAAAGACCCCGAGGATCGATCAAACGGTCCTGAGAACAAGCAAAGGTAACGTCAGGGTTTGAGCGTCAGCAGAATGTTTTTCCTCATCAAGTATAGGCCGTCCATACAGCTTTTATTATGCACAATGTCCCTGAAGGAATTTCCACCCTAACAAAAGTTCAAACCACCAGAGCATTTATATGACGGACTTCTCAGTAGTTTATTTTATTCTTGTTCAAAGCATCAGGAGTACTACAGCCAAAGATGTCAAGATCATATCTGGAGAAGATCTCTCTTTCACAAGGGAAGTGACAGAGATTAAACACACAACAGTTAAACAAAATGGGTCTCGGCCCTGCATTCATTTTTGTGTTTAATGTTACATTTAGTGTTCACCTACCCCCTCAGTCGATCTTCTGTTCATCCTCTGCTATAAAGCACAGAAGGAAAAAATTTGTAAAGGTTGTTGTTGGTTGTTGATGAGATATCAGTGAAACGCAAGCATTTTCCTCTTGAGACAAGTTCTCTATGTAATATTGTAAGATAGGCTGAGATTTGATGTATTCAGACTGAATTTTCAAGCTATGGGCTATGATGTACCTGACTAGTGTTGTTTTTAATATGACAAGCATATTTCTTTGGATCCTGATCTAAAGCAGCTGGTGATGTTTTCTTATCTGTGTGTCTAATTTCATTCCATTCCATTTATACTGGCTCACATCAGAAGTTTGGCATAAGATTTACCCTTGATAGGTACCTTATGTTGCTGCTCTCCCAACCCTTTATGTTTTTTTCTTATATGTGTATCTGAATATTGATTTCAATTGATTTAACCAGTGTAGTGGATGTTGTTTCCTACTCTTTGATGTATGAATTAATGAAATATATGTTTAGATTTTCTTGTTAGGATTCAGTTGGATGTGTTGAGAACACTGGGAGGTCTAGAACCCTGTCTCTACCTCACTAGGATCTTTCCATCTCAATTAAGCCTGTCTAAGACCCTTTGTTTTACCCCTGATTTTGTCCAAGAAGGTCTGGAGTTAAATGACCTCTGACCTGATCTATAGACACAATCAGACGGTTCTCCCTCATTCATTTTCAGTCCTTAATGTTCCATTTCACCAATCATCTTGCAAGATCCAAATGCTCTAGATCACTAGCCCAACTGAAAGCTTGCACATTGATTACAAATAAATCCTTTCTTGACTCCATAGCCCAATGGCATTGATGTTCTCTGAATTATCTACCTTTTCATAAATTCCTTCATTGCTCATCCTTGCCTTATATTGGATCCTTCTTTCCTGATTCCCAACAACCAAACACAAACAATCAAACAAACAACCGTGAGCCTATAACTAGCCTAAAATCACAACTTAGAGCTTCAAAGACATATACTTTGACTCACATAGAGAGATCCCTCTCTAGACCTAGGAGGGCTAGATCCTAGGGCCCCAAAGTGGTTTGATGTTGTCTTATCTTTTGGTATTGTCAAATCTGCCAAAACATAGGAACCCCAATAGAGAGGAAGCCTAAGATGGAGGCATCTGTGAATTCATCATTAACATAGCCTAAAATGAATGACAACATGGAAATGACCTGTCTGGAGCCTTCAGGAAAATCAAAGGTATCATAAGGAGGATTCACCTTGGGAAGATTGACATGATTGGGCATGAAGTTTTGAAGGATTTCAAACTTCCTGGGGAAATCTAGGTCTAAATACATCTTAGTTAAGTCTTCAATTGACAATGACACTGCTTGTGGATCATGGTTTAGCTGGAGCATGTCATTGATTGATTCAGCAGTTATGTAAAATAAGATCTCACTATCTTTGTTAACCATGCACCTTTGATCAGGAATATAATGCATCTGACACAACCTAACGAAATCCTGAGTAATATGGGTGATGGGAACCACATATTTGGGCAGATTGGAATCCCATACAGGTATGTCATTGGCCACTTTCTTTTCAAAAATTTCTTAACACTAGCGATGCACTTCCAGAAAATCAAATTCAAGCGTAGCATCAGCAATTTTGTAATCTAAGTCAATCAAAGGATTGCTTTCTTCAGTAGTGACAGGAGGCTGTAAAGGTCTTACAACTTCAGTAGAGTTAGGAGTTAAAATAGGAGTAGGTTTATCTATTCTGGGAGGTTTGGGATTTGGAAGCTTGCTAGAGGCAGGCTTCTGAGGTTTATGACCTCCAGTTTTAGGGATTACCTAGATTTTAGTCATTTTTTGAAGAAACTGAACAAGATTAAACTATTTGTTCAGCTTTTTATGGAAGCAGAGGGTTAATTAAGCTGATTTGGGAGAAAATCAGAATCTGGGCCAGGGTTTATGAGGAAAAAAGCAGATTTGTAGTGTGCAGAAGGTGGGGAAGAGGTTTTCAATGGCTTCTTTAGAAATTCTAAGGTATTTTAACCGTAGGAATATCTTTTGGATGGTTAAAACTCTTAATCAGGAAGCGGAAAATTATGGAAATTTTTTGACAGGGTTTCCCCTGTTTCTTCGAGGTTTAAGTACTCTCAGATGAGTACTCTTTGGCTTTTAATTTCAAAATTAATTTTGATTTTCTTTAAAATTTTGAAATTTGTATGCTCGGATTACTGATAAATACGTTTGAACAGGTATTTTTGCGGTCAAATGGGATTGCAGGTGGTACCAGTCTTCAAACTGGTTGCATTGGTTTGATATCAGGCACTGAGAGTTGTTGGCAGTAACTGTTCAGAGTAGGAATGACTTTAGGATGGAAAATTATTTTGGACTTAGCTCAGCAATGGTGTCTGCAATTAATTCTCGGAGGAATAGGGCACACAGGTATGAAAATGATAAAAAACTAAGGTTAAAACCTTAGTTTTTATGGATCATGTGAGTATTAATTGCAGGTCAAGTGGACATGGCGAGGGAGGTTTTTCAATTGAAAGGAAAACAAGTAATGGTTTTCGCATTTCTTTCGAGTAGTAAGTGGTTTTTAGCTTTAGCAATGCGATCCAATATATTTCAGACATGTAGCGGGCAGTGGTTTCACAAAACAACTTTTTTCGCAAATTTTTTTGAGAAATTTGGTTGATCACTTTAAAAATGCGATATGGGATGTGCACCATTGGATGTGGCGGAGTGGAGCGAACGGTCGAGATTTGATTGAAAGCTGCGGGTTAAATGCAGTGGGGCTAGGGCTTTAAATATTAGCTGTAGATATGGTGAGTGAAGATCTATAGTTAAAGTTTAACCTGATGAGGAGTGGTGGGGACGGGGGTATATATGTTATCAGGTTAGATGTGGACTGTTAGATTAGAGGGATGCTTGAAGATCAGACGGATAATACTCAATACGATGGGGGAAAGATAGGGGGCTAGGGATTATTCATCACGTTCGATGAGAACCATCAGATCAATGGGATGAGGAGATCGGATGGTCAATATTAAATCCGAAGGCGATGAGGGGTTTTAGCAAGAGTTATATATACAAAGACTTTATACATGGAATAAAGTGGACAGGGAGGGGTTTAAAGAGGGTTTAAACCAAGGTTACAACTATGGTAAAGGAATATTTATTCGGGAAAGTAGAAAAGGTTAAGGTTTTTAACCTTGGGGTTAAGGGTAATCGGGGAAGGGGATGTATTAAATAGGGGGATGGATTTTGTGAAGTTTGGTTTAAATTAAACTTCAAGAATTTTTTTTATTTTTGTTTTAAACATATATGAGACATGTTTAATGCTTTTTTGTGTATTTTATTATATAGTTTCAAATTTTTCAAACGTCTAAAACTATAGGGGAAAGGGGAAATATTTTTATGGGTAGTTTTGTGTCAAAGGGGTAACTTCGGGATGTTTTTCAACATGTGCTTAATATCTTTGACACAAAATTATATATTAAAAGGGTTTTTGGGATATTAAATAAAAGGGAACTATATTAATAGGACTAGGATAATTAATATGGAGTTAATAAAATATGTTAGGTGTTAATATGGAAAGGGGAAAGTGAATACTCAAAACATACAATTATAACCAATAAAAGTGAAGATCAAATCAAAACTTTCATTTATGATAATTTCATCACTTCTACTTAGGATAAAATGTCAATTTGAGGGTTTTATACTTCATGAAATGTGGGGAATTAATCAAATGGGGATTAGAGTATCATTAAGTAAAAAGAAGTTTTTTACTTATGATTTTTCATGGAAATGAATGCATGAATGGAAAATGATGTGATTTTTGGGATTAGTATAACAACTTAACATTTTCAACTAGTCATCCATAGAGCCTTGGGTCCGGTCTCAACAGAAGTCAAGGAAATTCCTTAAGCCTTTTTGACTGATAGTTTAGAATGATAAATGGATATGGGGAAGGGAAGTCAGTTATTTGCAGCCCTATTGAATAATATTTACAATGATGCTTCTCATCTTATTCTACCCACCCAATTTTAACTACTAACATTTTTTCTTCCATTTTGATTAGGTGCATTTGTGCTAGCAACCTTTACAACATTTATTCTTTCTGAAAACAATAGAACTATCTAATTCTACACTTATTTCATCCATGAATCCAGATTAAATTGTTGGATTCATTTATTCTCTATCTAACTACTGAACTGTCATGATTAAACTGTATGACAATTCTTTATTCTCTATATACAACATTTGAAATTGAAAAATGATGAGTCAAGATTAAATTGTTCAACTCATCACATATTATGGTATTTATTGACACTCTACCATAATCAACTACAAAAGGTAAAAGTAGTGGCATTTATACTTGCATACTTTCATGTTTTATTCATCTTTTTTCTTTTGGGGTCTATTGTTTTTTTCTAAGTTCTTTGATTGTTCTACTAGGACTTTTTACCCTCTTTTTGATTATTTTTATTTTTATTTTTATTTTTTATTTTTTACAAAATATGTGAAATAACTTGCAGAAAGCAAAGTTTGTACATATTTATAAGACTACCAACAGTCAATTCAAAATTATGAATCCGATATTTATAGGTCACTAACAAAACCTTTGAACCATTTTCTAGCCTCTCCATCTAGAGACTGCACAAATTGTCTCATCACAACATCAAGATTTTCTACATTAAAATTCTCAACAAAAGTGAAAAACAAGGGTAAATTTTGTTCTGTAGTTACTTCATCTTATCCAGTGAAATGAGGAAGTAATTTGAGGTATTCTTAAGGCATGGAATTCATTGGTTGTGCAAGATTTAGTGGAGCATATATGTTCAAAAAAATGGATAGTTCTGCCATATTTACACCTTGGTTAACTGTTACTTGGGTAGTTGAGGTTGATGAACCTGCTGTGAAAGTGAATGAAGGTGGAGGAAAAACTGATATGGGAGTGTGTTGATGAACAATGGAAGAATAAATAGCAACTATATTTGGTTGAGATTGAGTGAAGGTAAAAGAAACAGATTCGAAAGAATGTTCTTTTAACTTAGGTTCTTGAAAATGAATGGGTGTGGAAGGAGAATATTGTTCCAAGAAAGGGAGTTCCTTGGAGATATCTTCAAACAAAGGGTTATGAGAACTTCTTCCAGGAGCAGACAATGTAGGATTAGGTGTTGAAGGAGTTTCAGGTTTCTGAGCCTTTTTAGAAACCAATCTTTCTAGATCTGGCAAAGCAGGGACTATCTTCTGTGAGGTATCTGATATCGTGTGAGGCCTTTTGAAAGCCATAATTTTGAAAATAACAAACACAGCCCAAATATTTCCTCCTCACTGAACAACCAAAAGAAATAATGTGAAAAACCCAGGGAAAATAAACTTTGTTTCTTCATCCTTGGCAACGGTGCCAGAAAATGTTGTATCTCAAGAAAAAATCCCTTGGCTATGGTAAGGAATTAGTGCTTAAGACATTTGATAAATGTATGTCACAATTACAATATCAAATGGCCTCTATTTAAAACCTTTGGAATTTAATTACTTAATACCCTCAATAATATGATATAATGAAAGCCTTCACAATGCCATAAACTGTTGATATTTGAATGAAATGTAAAGAAGAACTATAAGGGAAAATCAAAATGATATGCTGAGAAACATAATTGATCACTTTTAAGTTTTAGAGGAAATTCATGGAGAGAGAGGAAACTCGAAATAATATGTTGTAAACACAGAATCTATTAATTTAACGTTTCAACAAGAGTTTGTGAAGAGAGAATAGATGAAGTGAAGGAGTGAAAATTAAGTTTATTTAACTCTTACTCACATATGTAATTAAGGGACCAGCTGCTACATTACTTCACTTCATTCAAAGAGGAATAAACACAAAGTGAAACTGGAAAGACATATCAAGATCAACAGGTGTAGGAAACTTGATCTTCTTTCATTAATTTCTCAGAAAATTGAGTACTAAAGTAACAGTCATCCAGAGGTCCAAAACTCGAAACCTCTTTTATCTATTTCTATCTACTTAAATACATCAGAGTAGTTCATAACTGCTTAAATTCTTGAAACTACTCAACTACCTAAACTATTAAGGTTACTTATGAAAACATACCGAGAAAAAAAATTAAACTGGAAATATTGTTCATTTTGTTGAATCTGATGTTGCTGATGCGTCCTTCCAATGTGCTAAGGTGTCCTTTCTAGTTATGATGTAGCTACTGCATAGTTCTATAACGATTCCTTAGTGCCCTACTTGACCCAAATTTTTTTCTTCCAATAGTTCCACTATATGTTCTTATGCCCGACTCTGCCTATGCCTTTGTGCTTCAAACAATGTTATCCTATCCCCTTCTGTTCGTGCCTACAACATTCCACCTTCTCTCAAATTTTGGTGTTTCACCAGCTTTACATTATAATCCTCTTTTCTTCCTCTGATGTGGTTTAACACAAGAAATGCCTTACCTAAGGTTTTGAAAACCTCTGGAGTTCACTTTTGAAACCAGGTTGCATCCGTCCACACATCGCACTTCACATTTCGTTGTTTTTAACTTGTCTTTAGCACTTATCTTCTAAGAATTTCTATGTGTGCTATGCGATCAGGTCTCACTTGGCCTCGACCATCACACTTCGATGACTTTAACATGAACCCTTTGCACTATCTTCTAAAACTTGCGATTTTTGAATGCGATCGGGTCCCATCCTCTTCGCATATCGCACTTTGGCAAATTTAACTCTACCTCTACACTTATTCATTAGAAATTGTAGTATATGACTTGTGATTGGGCCCTACCACATCGCATATCGCACTTCAGCGATTATAACTCAAATCCTTTGCACTTAACTTTTAAAACTTGCGTTGTGCGGTATGCGGGCCAGGTCCACGTCATCGCATATCGCACTTCAGCTAATTTAACATTTAACTCTGCACTTATTATTTAAAAATCGTGATTTGTGATCTATGATTTAATCTCCGCCATCCATCTCTCCGCTTCAATTCTACACTTTTATCCCGACCATTTGTTTTCCCTTTGCACCTCCTCCAAAAATCTTAAGTGTCTAAGGGAAATACGCAATTTATTTGCCTTCTGTGATTTGAAGGTAAAGGGCATGGGCTCTAGCTATCACCATGTAATGTCTTCATTGAAACTTGAAACCACTTACAGGGGCACTTAAGCGGTTTTTAGAATTTGAAGAGAGTGTTCCCGCAGTTGATGTCACCTGTCGATTTGCAGGTGAGCATATTTAACGAGACCACTTGCGGAGACACTCCTTGGTATAAATCTCGTGAAATTTGTACTCCTGGGTTGCCGTTGGATCTGAACGCAATTTGAACTATTATGCACTTGAATGAGTCCGACTCGACCCACCTTCACATCTCATCACATAATGTTAATTTACCAACATATAAATCAAAATTCTTATTTAACATACAAAATTTTACCTTTTCTAACATAGATGCTTTTTTGATGTTTTGAAAAATATTTCAAAGGTAAATGAAAATGAGCCACAACACCAATTATGGAGTCCATTAAGTGATTGCATCATCCTTCATGTAGGTATTAAATTTATTCAATCGAGACAACCACTCATGAAGTTGAGTCGCAAAAGAAGAAAATAATATATTGTGAACTTCTGTATAAATGTACTTTTGAACCCAATCCTTTAGATAATTTAGAATTTCGATTCTCTTGGATCACGAATTCAAGGATCTTTCTATCCATCCATTCTTTTAATTCTTTCTGCATAGGATTCCAATACATCAATTCTCCCTCAAAATGATCCCAGACCCGCCAACGGAACCATTTTTTGGCTTGATGGGTCGTCACCTAGGTTTGGATTTATTGTGCAACCAACAAACCCTCCAACTATTGGCCCTTTCAGCAATGACCCTCTTGTGCAGATCAAAGTCTCACTCGAAGCAATATGGGGGGTGTTGGAACCAGGTTTACGCACCTTGAGGAAGAATTTAATGTGGTTTCCCTAATTAGAATTATAATAGAACTTATCATAGATAACATGCAAGTGCATGCATAACACATCAATAAGCTAATAGATCAACTTCATCGAAGATTATTCCAGCATGCAATATATATATGTGTGTGTGTGTGTGTGTGTGTGTGTGTGTGTGCGCAGTAACAGATACATAGATCTATTCATCAACAAGATACTTCATTCATGATACAATTCATTCATTCACGCAAATACAACTGATCATAAACAGAAGTGAATATAACACATCACATAACATATCTTGATCTCAAACAAATAGTGGAACAAATTCACAGTTAATCAGATAAATGACACAGTAAGCACATAACACATTTTCTTCCACCAAAATAGTCTTCTATATTAATAGATCCAATAGTTCTAGTACATTGAGACTTCCCTTACAATTTACCCTTCCGCACACATAGCCAGCATGAGCCTTTCTACCCAAAAACCCAGACTTATACTGAAATCCTTACAAAACATTCATCAACATAAGCATGAGACTACTTTACTTGACTCGATCTATCTATTTTTATACTAATCTTAGCACGTATATACTATGGTCTCAAACCATGGTTTGAGGCCCATAGTTTTCCCTTAAAACCCATTTACACAAAATAGGGACTTTGATGCGCTCCAAAGCCCCTTTGACTCTTCCGCGTAGAGCGCACAACAAAAACATGTACAAAAAATAACCAAAATTAACCTCAGGGGACCCCACTCAAATATATTTCTAGTTGCACCAACTATTTCTCTAAAGGTTGAGTATCAGTGAGAATTTTTATGGCTGCATGTAAGTTGGGTATTTCGCATTTGATGGGAAGCATGACCTCTACCTCGTATACTAACTAGAAGGGTGTGAATCCTGTTGAGGATTTGACCACTAGGCGGTATGCCCATAAGGTTGAAAACACCATATGGTGCCAGTTGGTTTTGTGGTTGTTTACCATGCGTTGTAACATTGTTTTGAGTACTTCGTTGAAAAATTCTACCTGGCCATTGTACTTGGGGTAGTACAGTGATGTAAACTCATGCGTAAAACCAATGTGTTGGGATAGCTCTTGTAACACTACATTCTAGAAATGCTTTCCATGGTCAGATACTAACTCCCTCGGTACACCGAATCGTGTAATGACATGGTTGAGGAAAAACCATGCCACAATTTCTACGGTGTTATTGTACGTGGGCATGGCTTCTACCCATTTGGTGAAATAGTCAGTGACCACTATGATGTACTTGTGGTTACCTGAAGACGTGGGGTTGCAAGTCATGAAGTCAATTCCCCATTTTCAAAAGTGCCCTGCTACAATTATGGGGCATAGAGGAGCTGGAGGGGCTCTTGCCTTGTAAGCGTAGCGTTGGCATTGCTCACACATTTTGACAACTTCAATGGAATCATGAAATAGGGTGGGCTAGAAATAATTGGCACATAGGGCTTTTTGGGTGGTGGCCATACCAGATAGGTGGTTGCTGTAGGCCCCACTATGGCAGTCATTTAGGACCTGCTGAGTGGTCATGAGTAAGGCATCAGTGAAAAATAGTGTCGATGCCTCGTCGATAAAGAATGTCCCCCATTAGAAGGTATCAGGGGGCCTGATGGCGTATGTGCCTTCGGTCCTCATTGGTGAGTTAGGGTTTGAATTTTTGGGTTCAAAGAAAAAGAAGGATGTCACCATACCAAGGGTCCTTCGTTGTTACTAAGAAAAAATGTTCATCAGGTAGTGATTTGTTAACGGGGATCCTTGGGTCTTTTACTGGTTCATTTGACACGAGGGTGTACGAAATGCACAGTGCTTGGTAGGGGTGGTTTATTTCCTACAACCAATGTCACAGTGAAAAAATGATTTGTTAGATGTTTAGTGAAGCATCATAACATGTAGAAAAACTAGTTATAAAACATAGCATACTACAATAGAGAAGGAAACAAGAAACAAGAAATACAAATATAACACAAGCTCAATATCGAGTTTAAACAAACTAATAATACCAAGGGAGAAAGAATCCCCTTTTATTAGCTGCTGGTGGTAAAAAGAGGTAGAACACTAAAACACTCACAGTGAATCCTTAGAGGTATGGAGCTCTAATATTCAAAGCAAGGAGGGCTCTTCCCTTAAGTTGCTTGAAAGCCTCTCTCTCTTCTCAAATGAATGATGAAATAATGGAAAAATGAAGCACTTCTTTGGGATTGAGATGTTGGATGGAAAACAAATGAATCCCTTCACTCCTTTACTGCTTGGATAACACACTGCTGGTTTTCTCTTGGGAAATTTGGCTAACATAACAATGTGTTCTAAATTGTTCTTCCCATGGTGGTCTTTTATAGGCAAAATTAAAATCTTCTTCCCTCACTTGGTACAGTTGTGGATAGTGACCCAAGAGTGGAGGTTGATTCCATTGTGTGCTACACTTGAGGCCTTAAGGTGGCTCTAGGCAGTTGTCCTTGGTAGCCTTGAGTGGAGAATATTCTTCCTTAAGTGTGAAAAGTGGTCCTGTATGGTTACCTTATGCCATACCCAGGATTGCGTGGCTATTTGAGGGATATCCGCAAAGATATCAACTACTATCAAAGAAAAGGCCACACATAGCGCTTTGTACCAGTGCCTTATGTGCGCGACTTAATAAATTTTCGTATTTGACCTTAGGAAAAGTTAAATTTTCCAGATTCTATAATTTTTTTCCTTCCTATAAATCCTTCTGCTTGACATTTCATGATGTCCTTTGCCTATTCGATTTTCCAGTGATAAAATTTTCCCCATAATGTATGAGGTCTAGGGGGGACTGTATAGCCGAAATATATTATAGTTTCTATTTATATAACCCACGTTGAGAGAGAGAGAGAGAGAGAGAGAGAGAGAGTAACTTGCGTGAAGCCTAAGGTTAGAGACCCCTTGTTGTGAGTAAAAGAGGAACCATGTTTTGTCAGAAAACCTGCAAGAGATAGCATAAGTACAATATTTCTATGAGGTAGGCATGTCCCATGCTTGTGATTCTTTGGCTAGTTAAAGCCTATCTGACAGATAGAGGTGTTTCCTGTGTAACTTGTATGGTAGTGAATTGCTGATTTGGTTGATGACGACAATTGTTGACGCCCTCAGGGCCATTTTTTCTTTGACAATAGGTTGAATGTAGTACCCACATGCATAATCTTGGTATGGCATATTTTTAGAATAAATGATCATTGTGTGCATGGGTGTATGACTAGGACATTCCTGTGTAAGAATTGCTGAAATAGATGCTTATGGTGGCATGGGTCTTCGACGAATTCTGACAAAGTAAAATGGTTGTGAAGTATGATACCATATTGACATGAAAGCTTGTGTTGTAGTCAGATTTTAGGAGGATAGATGACATCAATGGGAAATTATGATTCCCATAGTTCCATCCGAGAATTCCTTCCATCCAAGGTAATGTTTCCTTGGAAAATGGTTGTTGAAGTCAACAAGAAGGAATCCTCAACCGATTGAGAGAAATATTGATGTAAGGGACCAGGGTCTTTGATATAACATGTGGGGGATGATAGGTTAACATAGGCATGATGGCGATAAATGATTGAAAACTGATGATGGGAGTTCAGTGACCCAATGTCGAATCTTGTAAATGCAATTGGTAACAGTCATAAAGATTTCTGGTGAGGAAATCCCTAGAGTTGATAGGA
Source organism: Pinus albicaulis (assembly GCA_034641835.2). Taxonomy (NCBI): domain Eukaryota; kingdom Viridiplantae; phylum Streptophyta; class Pinopsida; order Pinales; family Pinaceae; genus Pinus; species Pinus albicaulis. Next base: position 31,381,608 of record CM076576.1, read on the forward strand.
TGTCTAGGGTGGGTATATGTTTTTTATGAATGTCATGGTGGCTTTGGGTGAAATATGTGAAGCTCTGGCCAAGGTTTATTAGGGACTGCTGCCATGGGAGAAAAGTGGATGGATGGTGGGGAGGGGGGGAAGGTTCTCCTAAAAAATCTTTGTACACTTGCCAAAATAATATAAAATGGGTTTGGATGTACAAGCATAGAGATGTGTGCCCCCAAAACATGAAAATGATCACTCACTGATTATGCGAGGAAGGTGTTTTTGCTAAGGGTGGGGTTCCCATTGGTTAGTCTCGGTGAGGGGGTGGTGAAGCGGATGGAAAGTTTCATAGATGGGCTATGCTGATGGAGGTATGGTAGGCCAAATGCGGGATGCGGTGGTGTGTGTTTGATCTGCTTATGACAATGGTAGTATGAGAAATGGGTTTTATCGTGACATGGTAAAACTTGAATTGATGCATGATGGATGGATGAACATGAAGTGCTTCTCGGACTGGGATGTTATGACCATGGCATCATATTCTTGATGCATGTACTACTTGAGAGATGGACGTCGTGGAGGAGGAGGCTCTACCGACCAACGAGAATGTTTATCATGTACAAGGTGAGGTGATGTTAAACAAGGTCGAGTGTTTGGAACATATGGTGGATTCTTATGGAGAAATGATGTCAGGATATGCAAACCTTCTTTGGGAGCCTATCATGATGGGAAAAGAATGATACCTACTCTAAAACTTTTAGTGGCTGGGGCAATAGGTGGTTCTTCATACTTTGTAATACTTGCAACCAATACCCCAAGTGAAAGCATATTTTTCATTCAAATATATTGACAAATGTGTTGAATGAAAAAAAACGATAAGAGAGGGCATACCTGTCGTAACTGAAAAAATGATTTTTTTTAGGCATGAATGTGTGAAGCCTCTTTTGGATGTGATGAGGTGTTGATAATTGTGTTGCTTTCAGTTTTGCAATTGGGCTTTTTGAGCTCTCGTTATGGTCTGTCGAATAATTCAAAAATGCCAATATATGGGCCAATATGGCTCATTTCAGTTCATTTGTGTTGTTTGAGAGTTGTGATTTTAGAAATGAGCCCCTTCTGCCGAACCTTTATTTTCATTGTGGTCAGCCTATGTACCCAGGATTCACACTGTTAGTGTCAGGTAGGGCCCTGAACGTCCAACATTTTAATTTTTTTTCAGCTTTTTCTGGGTGGGGGTCCGTATAAATTAGGTTTGTACAAACTCTTACTTATTTTTGTCCTTGGTTGCATGGGAGATCAAGGTACATGCGTGGAGACTTCCATAGTAAAATGAGGTTTTCCACAGATATTTCGCGTCTATCTCAGGCTTTGCGTGTGATCAACACGCCTGAATGGGAAACAAGCACGATGAGAAGCCAAGTCAATTTTTGTTGATTTTTATTTTATTTTATGTCTCTGATGGGATTGTGTTTGGTAATAGGATTTTGTGGAGAGAGCTTGATTGGCCTGATATTTGCATGGTCGTGGCTCAGGTTGCCAATGCACGGGGGTTGTTGGCACAGTAGGGTCCTCTCAAGTTTCTAGAGAATGACCTCTTGAGATCGCAGGATCGCCTGTAGTGCTTCTTGGTCTATAGCTGGAATAGGAGGTGAAAGGTGATGGTCCTGTGTGGGAAGGACATCCCTATCCATCCAAAGACAGATATCTATTTTATGACCAAATTACTACCTCATGGTGAGGCACTTTTACACCCCTTCCTACCTGTGAGGGTGGCTCTCCAGCGCTAGTCGAATCATCATTATCGCAGGGCGCCACTTTCGCACGGATGCATCCTTATTTCATCAGTAACCGATTTAGCTGAGCAATGTGCATTAGCTATGATCGTATGCTTGATAGGGTTGTTGTTGCCACACAAGGTGTCTAGACCCCAAATTGGTGTTATGCACCGGCTCCGAGCCGACCATTTTTATGATTGGGCTTGACATGTTTATGATGGCATGGTGTCACAGCTAGGGAAGGTCCGAGGAGGATCTTCCAAATTATTCACCTTTGCCATGATCCTTTGTAGCACTAATTTTGAGAGGGTGGTACTATTGCGGCCCATCGTGCTTGTTCCTATTGTGCCTCACCAAGACCCTTGGATGAGCGATGGGTGCCGGTGATGCCCTGAGGTTGAGGGGGGGAGGTGCGCCGCTACTGGGATGCGACCACTGAGGTATGGTTTGAGGTGAACCCCTAGATGTTCTTAGAGTTACCATACTCTGGGATGGATTTTCGAGGAGATACAGATATGGGTCTTCCTACTCGTTAGACCTGGGGACCTGCAGGTATGATTTTTTTATGTTTTTCTGCATTTGTTGAGTATTTTATGATGTCTATATATATATATATGTGTGTGTGTGTGTGTGTGTGTGTGTGTGTGTGTGTGTGTGTGTGTATTGTGGTGACACTGACACTATATTATTTTCTCTTTCAGATGTGGGAATATTTTGACTTTTGACTGCTCACTTGGGGGAACACCATTCCCTTAGGAGGGTTCCAGGTGGAGCTGCTCAGCCCCAGGGTGGGGGGAAGGGTGGCGGTGCCGAACAGCCTTAGGCTGGAGGTTCAAGTGAAGGTGTTGGCCCATCAAGGGAGGGTAGAAGCTCGCTGCTACTAAGTATGCCGCTGTTATTACTCGTGTTGAGGCGACATAGGCTCGAGTGGCGGAGATGGAGGAGCAGCTAGCTACGACTGAGGCTCGATCCATCAACTTAGCTGATGCTTAGGTGTAATATCCCGAAAGGGAGAATGCACTAATCTTCAGACACAATATAAGAACTAAAAATAAGTAAAAAATAAGTATAAAGACAACATTAGATTATACAAAAAAACTGAGCCTTTTTATTATATGGATAGGATTCAGTTACACAATGTACAAAATATGAGTGGATCTAGCCAAAGAGATGGCCTAGAAGCACCCTGCAAACATGCTACAACTAGCATTGCGTAACTGATGAGCTTACAGGAAGCAATACTGCACTATCCCTTTTATTGTTGATGTACATGAAGCTGCTGTAGAAGGAAATTCATGTCTATGTAGCTCAGGAGCTCTGAAGATGCCAAGATTGTAGATCTAGGCTCTATGATGGATACCCAAGATAACCCAGAAAGGATTTTCTAGATCTAAAAATTTGGAAAATCACCCTCCTAGAGTTTGATCCTTTGACTATTGGGTTATATATATCTGAAGCTATATCTGACAAATAGATGGCTGAAATATGTCACAAGATTAGATCTAAGCTTGAAGAGATGATCCCTTCATGAGATCCTCAAGATGGAAGCTCAAGATCTAGCTCCTCAATCCTCCAAAGAATGTTGCAGCAGCTGCTACACAACTTCTAATGAAAAATGCACTATAAAGGAAGGAGGCTCTCTAGCCTACTGCTAAAATATGAAATATAGCTCAGAAATTATTCAAACAATGTATACAATGTGAAAGAATGGTCCTCCACTGGATTACTAGCTGTAATGCTAGCAACTTCCATTCTCCCTTGGATCTATAAGAATGGACTGCACAATTCCTGAAGGGATTTCTGCTTCTGGGAGATGAATAATAGATGGCCTGATGCTTGATATATATCTAAAGCACTGGAAGGCTGATCTTGAAGCTCAAGGTGATAAGATTAATCCTTCACCGGTTCCTCAACTGAAATATTGAAGGTAAACCTCCTCCTCTCAAACTGATCTTTAGAAATGTGGAATTTCTAAATATGGATGTTCTGTAGAAAGTAGGAACAATATGGCACCAATTCATGGTGATGAGTGAAGTATAATAATCTTTCAAGAGCTACTCAATGAAAGAGGTGGGATTCCCGACCAGGAACACCCAGTGCTAAACAACACTTGCAATCTTAGCTAAAAAACCAAAGAAATCATGGAATGTCACATGAAAATTCTAGATCTAAATAGATCATACATCAACAATAATATTCAACCTATCTTCTATTGTGCCTTCATCTTCTTTTTATAGATTATGAGCCTTCTCATGCCTTGGCCCTCCTCTTAACTACGTTGTACATGTGGACATAGGTCTCCATGTTGGCTGCGCTATCTTTTCATGATCTCCATCATGTGTGAATGTAATGATCACCCTCTCCATCATGTGTGCATTAAATGCACCACTCCTCCATCATCTCATCATGAATTCTTAATGATATTACATTTGATTCTTTCCATGATCTTAGTTGACTGTATCAACCTCCATGATCTATCTCATTAATGAGACATGATCTCCACTCCTTTCACAATAAGTAGTTTCTCTACTATTCCATTATGTAGATCTAGATCTAAAATATCCACATACACACATCAAAAGTGGATTTTATTTATCTTTGAGGATTATGGTTCCCTCCACCATTTTATTTACTTAATTAAGTAGGTTTATTAAGAACTCTAATATTCCAAATATCATGTGAAAATTTGGGAATATTATAGTCCTCCTCGGAAAAATGTTGCTTGACCTCAAGCAACTGCAAAAGTGGGTGCTACAAAAAACATCCTCCCTCCAAATGGCATACTCATGTGGAAGGCCTTCCCATATGTCACAATGTGTCATGCATGTCCAACTCCAAAGTTGCCTCTCTAGAATGTATAGAATGGCTTCCAACTGAAAAGTTAGATACCTGTCCTCATCAATGAATCTCCAAGTGGCAACCATATGATGAAAAAATTTCTCCTCTATACATGAGATACATAAGATGAAGTGGTTGATTCCAAAAGTGGAAAATCCCAACTCATGAACTATATCTCCAACCCATGATACATAGAGTAGATTGCATATATTAATGCTCACATCATTAGCCTTGTCGACCATGTAGGAATCAAACATCACATCAACATAGTGAAAAACAAGAAGTAGAGACATATGGGTGAACATGAAAAATGTCTAAACATATTCTCCTAATAACAACCAATGTAGCAAAGCCTTTTACTGCCATGCTAGATCATCATGAAAACAAGTAAGAGAGCCATACTCTCTCAAAAGAAGCCACTGCAACAATGCTTCTTGTTGCCATGCCAATTCAACATCAATGAGAATGTGAGAGCCATACTCTCTCAAAATAAGCCAACGCAGCAATGCCTCTTGCTGCCATACCACATCATCATTGTACCAAATATAGTGGCCATATTCTCTCAAGAGAAGCCACCTTAAAAATGCATCTTAATGCCCCATCACATCATCATTATACCAAGTACAATGACCATAATCCCCCAATAGAAGCCAATGCTGTAAGGCCTCCTGTTTCCATCCTCCAACAATGTCATGCAATGTATGGGAAGAATTCAACCCATACTCTCCCAATAGTAACCATATAATCAAGGATTATTGTTGCCTCCTTGCATTATCATGATGCAAGTCACAGAGCAACAATATAGTAATGGACATATGAGTTGTCTCATCAACATAATACAAACAAGCTCCTTTATGTTACATTGTGTGAGAGTTGTACTTTCTCCCAAACCCAAGTACATACATGAACATGAGATACATCCCAAACAAAAATACATGTAAAGACATGAGACATATCCCAAACAAGAGTAAATACATAGACATAAGATACATCATGAGATGTCCAAACTCTCTCATCAATAACCAAAGTAACCATGCCTTTTTCTTCTACATTCTTCCAGTGATGTGTAAGGCATGAATCAGAAAATTATGACTCCTTAAGTGGTAACCATACTCAACCAAGAGAAACCAGTGCAGCCACGCTTCTTGTTGCCTTGTATCATAGATCTGCAAGTTATTTGGAAACCCCTTGCTCCATATTATCAACCATTCATCCCAATGTGGATGATGGATCTCATTCTGAAAATACTTGGCATCCTCCCATTGTAGGACAATAACCTCCTCAAACTATTGAAGAACTCTCCATAATATGTTGAAGTGCACCTCCAAGGAGATCTCTCCATGAGACCTTCTTCTCATCAATGGCCCTCCAAAACCAATAAGGTTCTGGATCTACTGCAGGTAGAAGTTTCTCTTTGAGCTGTGAGATTCTCATTGAGAAAGTGTCATCTAGAAAGGAGAAAATATTTCTCATCTCAAGATGTTTACCATCTATCATCTTTTCCTCCATTGCTTCATGAATGAAGCTACCATATGATTTCTCCCATAAGGAATGGGTTCTCTTCTTCTCACTGCTGCTCATTAACAACACTGTAGATTTGCAAAGTGATACACGTGTTGTCTCAAAGCAAGGCACAATGCTGAACTCATAGCCAGCCATTGTACATAGGATCATACTCATCCCATATTTATAAATTCTACACTTCAACTCAAAGGGTTGAATGTAGTCCATCAATGATAAGCTATAATGTTTCTTCATCTCTTCCTTGAATAGCTCAAGGGTCCTCTGTGCAGTGATATAATGCTGCTCTAAATCAGCATGATTTTCTAACCCTTGGTCATGCAATAGCCCTGATGGAATGTCCCCATAAGTTTCAATAAGAGGTATTGAAACAATATGTGATGAAAATGGATGCATATCTTTGATCAAATGAGATTTAAAAACATCTTGCAAGGACACAAGAGTTTCCTCTTCCAGTGCAAATGTCTCTCCAACTTCTGGTAAGAGTGATGGCTGCACTTCTACAAGTATATCAGCGCTGGTATCTGTCTCCTCCTCCTCATGCATCTCATAAATCATGCATGGGGTTCCAAATTTCAATAATTCAAGACCATATTGCAAAGATGCAAGTGATCCCCTTCTTGATGTAACCTCATCTCTAGTTGGTGGTGGTAGAGGCTCCTCCTCCTAAGTGATAGTGATGACATCTTCTTTTATATCTTCATGTACTATCTCGTTGATGGTGGGAGATGAAACTATGTGAGATGCTTCTGGTTTCTTTATACCATATCTCTTCTTTAGCCTTTACATAAAATCTGCATAAGCAGACACTTTCATGTGTGACAAGTGAATGAACCACCAAAATCTTGCTTCACCATCTAGGTGCAGCGCTGCAAACTCCACAACCTCTCTTTCTGATATAGGATATTTCAGAAATAATGTAAATAATTCTTCCCTCCAATCCCTCAATTTTCTTGTGGAAGACCCATCAAATGTGGGTAAGAAGATTCTATGCCTCTTTCTTATATTGTTGCTTCTGGATCTCCTCTCTTCTTTGAGTTACAGAAACTGTTGGAGAGAGAGATTCTCCTTCAATGCCCTAGGTTGTGACTTGTATTCAGACAAATATTCACTTAGGTTCTCATGCCCCAAGCCTTCATAATATTCAAACTAATCCTCTTTCTCAAAGAAAGTGGATCTAGTGGAATAATGTGAAGCTCTTTGCTTCTTTGGTCTGCTTTGTTGCTGAAACGAAGTGCTGGGACCTCCTTCATCTTGAAACCTTCTTGAGGTTTCTCTTTTCCTTTCTCTTCTTGCTTCATTGATCTCCTTAGAGAGACCCTTTATAGATCTAAAGGAAGATGAGGAAAAAAATTAATCACTCCATAGTATATGTCTACTATCTTATTTTCTTATGTTGTCAAAATGTCCACAAGATGAGCCAATGATCATGCTTTGATACCACTGTAATATCCTGAAAGGGAGAATGCATTAATATTGAGACATAATATAAGAACTGAAACTAAGTAAAAAATAAATCTAAAGAAAACATCAGAATATACAGATAAGCTAAGCCTTTTTATTATATGGAGAGGATTCAGTTACACAGTGTACAAAAGATGAGTGGATCTAGCCATAGAGATGGCCTAGAAGCACCCTGTAAACATGCTACAACTAGCACTACATAAATAGTGAGCTTACAGGAAGAAATACTACGTTGTCACTTTTTTTGTTCATGTACATGAAGCTGATGCAAAATTAAATTCATATATATGGAGCTCAGGAGCTTTGATGATGCCAAGATTCTAGATCTAAGATCTATGATGGATACCCAAGATAACCCAGAAAGGAGTTTCCAGATCTACAACTTTGGAAAATCACCCTCCTAGAGTTTGATCCTTTGACTGTTGGGTTATACATATCTGAAGCTAGATATGACAAATATATGGCTGAAATATGTCAAAAGATCAGATCTAAGCTTGAAGGTATGATCCCTTCATGAGATAATCAAACTGGAAGCTCAAGATCTAGCTCATCAATCCTCCAAAGAATGTTGTAGCTGCTGCTACACAATAGCTCATGAAAATTGTGTTGTAAAGGAAGGAGGCTCTCTAGCCTGCTACTAAAATATGCAATATAACTCAGAAATGATGGAAACAATGTATACAATGTGAAGGAGTGGTCCTCCACTGGATTACTAGCTGTAATGCTAGCAACTTCCCTTCTCCCTTGGATCTACAACAATGGACTGCACAATTCTTGAAGGAATTGCTGCTACTGGGAGATGAATAATAGATGGCTTGATGCCTGATATAGATCTAAAGCACTGGAAGGATGATCTTGAAGCTCAAGGTGATAGGATGAATCCTTCACTGGTTCCTCAATTGAAATATTGAAGGAAAACCTCCTCCTCTCAAACAAATCTTCAGAAATGCGAAATTTTTGAATATGGATGTTCTACAGAAAGTAGGAAAAATATGGCACCAATGCCTGATGATGAATTAATTCAAATACTATTTCAAGAGCTACCCAATGAAAGAGGTGGGATTCCCGACCAGGAACACCTAGTGCTAAACAACACTTGAAATATTAGCTAAATAGCCAAAGAAAGCATGGAATGTCACGTGACAATTCCATATCTAAACAGATCATACATCAATAATAATCTTCAACTTGACTTGTATTGTGCCTTCATATTCTTTATATAGATTATGAGACTTCTCATGCCTTGGCCCTCCTCATAATTGTGTTGTACATGTGGACATAGGTCTCCATGTTGACTGCATTGTCTTTTCATGATCTCCATCATGTGTGAATGTAATGATCACCCTCTCCATCATGTGTGCATAAAATGCACCACTCCTCCATCATCTCATCATGAATGCTTAATGATCTTACATTTGATTCTGTCCATGATCTTATTTGACTGTATCAACCTCCATGATCTATCTCATTAATGAGACATGATCTCCACTCCTTTCACATTAAGTAGTTGTTGTACTATTCCGTTATGTAGATCTAGATTTGAAATATCCACATACACACATCAAAAGTGGATTTTATTTATCTTTGAGGATTATGGGTCCCTCCACCCTTTTATTTACTTAATTAAGTTTATTAAGAACTCTAATATTCCAAATATCATGTGAAAATTTAGGAATAGTACATTGGGGTCGAGTGGAGAGGTTGACCCAAGGCATTTCGACCTAGGGTTTTGTAGATGATCTGGAAGATACTTGGCTCAAGGAAATGATGGCTCGGGAGAGGAGTTATCATTTGAAGCTGCACCGTGTGGCACTTTCTGTTTTGGCTACTGCCCCAATCTTGGCGCTCGGTGTAGCTGTGGGTCCAGATGGCCGACCTAGTGTGGCTCAGCCCTAGAGATACTTTGTATTCAGGGAAAGCACCCATTATGAGGATGCTTCCCTTATTTTTGATGACATGTATATATATTTTTTGGCTGACCTGTGGGTCAGAGACATGAGTTGTGTATTTTGACTCACACATGTTTTTTGGTATATATGTGAGATATGTATTTTTTGCGGCTCTTGATGATGTGTCTATGGTTATATGATTTAATGGATGTTGTGTATCATTTATGGAGATCTATTTTTATGTTTTCTGTTTTTTCTATGGATGATGGTTTATACGTGATGCATTCGAGTCTAGAATGTGATTAGTTATGTAATTCGCTATCTATTTTTGATTTAATAGGACATGTGTGAATGTAATATGATCAAATTGACTGCTTAATATTGTTGCATGCAAATATTTTCTAAATAGTTGAGAATCTCGTACTTCAAATTCTTCGTTTAACTACAAAACCACTAGCTGGGAATCAAGGTAGATATGTAGGTGGAGGATGCCTTGGTTGAAGGCATCACTCATGAGCCTGATGACGACGTCATATTCTGCCTGATTATTGGTAGCTGATCTGATGCATATTCCATTGGTGAAGAATGGCGATCAGTCAGGATAGTATATGGCCCAGGCGGCTGCTGCTAGATTTTGAGACCATCACGATGCTCCGTTAGCAAATCCAAAAATAGGGTTGAGGGGATGATCCATCTATGACACCAGAGCACATTTTAGAACAAGTATGTGCTTTTTGTGATAAAAAAATAGAGTTTGCTACATGCATGTTATCTCTTTGGTTGAGGCCTCCTAACCCTTATGGGTAAAATTTCTTGAGGTAGAGCCCATTGATGGGGTTTCTTAGGCATGTTCCATCCGGCTCTGACAAGATATATGCCCCCTTGAGGAGAAAATTCTTTATGGCATAGGTACCTTTCCATAGTGTTTCAAACTTCCTAGGCCCTAGGGCTTCTTTTGCAACATCGTAGCGGAGGACTAACTCTCCCTCGGTAAATGAGCGAGGGGTGATGTTGCGATCGAACGATGATTTTACCCATTTTTTATGGGCCTCGTTGTGTTGGAGTGAATGTCGTTGATTTTCGTCAACAAGTTCTAGCTGCACCAAGTGTTGCTTTAAAGGCTGGGTATCATCGAGGAGTTTTATGGCAGTGTAAGACAGGGATTTCGCATTCTACGGGAATCACGGCTTCGACCCTGTACACTAGTTGGAAGGGTGTGAACCCTGTTGAGCTTTCCACTGCCGTGTAATGTTCCCACAAGGCAGAGAAAACTGCGTGGTGCTAGTTTTTCTTATGGTTATTCACCATAAGTTGTAACATCGTTTTGAGCACTTTGTTCACCGCTTCTACCTATCCATTGGAATGGGCGTAGTATGGTGAAGCGAATTCATGTGTGAATCCTAGGTGGTGAGATATTTTCCAGAAATTTTCATTTTCGAAATTTTTTCCATGGTCGGAGACTAACTCTTTGGGTACACCGAACTGGGTGATGACATGGTTGAATAGAAATCATGCAGCGGTTTCTACCGTGTTGTCGTATGTGGGCATGGCCTCTGCCCATTTTGTGAAATAGTCGATGATGATAATAATTTATTTGTGGTTTCCAGATGATACGGGGTTGCAAGTCATGAATTCAATGCCCCATTTGTAGAAGGGATCAGCTATAATGACCGGGTGCAGGGGAGTGAGAGGTGATTTTTCCTTGTGAGTGAAGCGTTGACATTGCTCACACCTTTTTACTGCTGAGATGCAGTCGTAGAATAAAGTGGGCCAAAAATATCTTGCTAGCAGAAATTTTTGGGTGGTAGCCATTCCAGAGAGGTGGCCATCACAAGCTCCACTATGACATTCATTAAGGGCTTTCTCATTTTGGTTGTGAGTGAGACATCGAAGTAGAATTATGTTGATGCCGTACCGATAAAGGAAATCTCCAATGAGGAGGTATCGGGGGGCTTAGTGGCATATGCACCTGCGATCGTCATGTGTGAGCTTTGGTTTGAACTTTTGGGTTCATAGAAATAAGAGAATATCTACGTACCAAGGGTCTTCAGTCGTCACTAGGAAGATATGTTTGTCGGGTTGTGAGTCATTGACTGGTGATCCTTTGGTCTGACTTGTGAGGTCAGTGATGAACTCAGCTAAAATTAATGCTTTTATTGCTTTTGGGGGAGCTAAATTGTAAGTCAAACTCCTGTAGTATAAATATCCAAGGAGCGTATTTATGGTTCATCAAACGACGAGTCAGTAGGTATCTCATGGGGTTGATATCTGCGATGACTGTTGTAGTCCTTAATATAATGTATTGTTGAAGTTTTTGGACTGCATGTATTAATGCTAGGGAATTTTTCTCTTTGGGCTCATACCTTAATGTGGGGCCAGATAAATTTTTAATAACGTAATAAATTATGTTTTCTTTACCATCAGGGCCCTCCTAGATTAACACCTCCACCAAATCGGTTTCAGACACTGAAATATACTGGGTGTAACCTTTGACATAGTTTGGTGGATTGATCAATGGTGTTGAAGATAATGTGTCTTTCAGCACCTCAAACTATTTTTGGGCTTGATCGTCCTATTTGAATGGGATATCTTGATGGAGGAGGCGTAGGAATCCCTGAGTGCAAGTGGTGTAATTTGTGACAAAGAACCTCAAAAAATTCACTTTTCCCTGCAAGCTTTGGAGTTGCTTGAGGGTTCGAGGTGGTGGTACCTCTTTGATGGATTTGACCTTGAGGGGTTCCACTCTAATCCCTTGTTGGGATACAATAAAACCTATAATTCAACCTACAGTGATGGAGAAGATGCACTTGAGGGGATTCAAGCTTAGGTTTTATTGCCGGTGTTGTATCTCCTAGAGACAGGCTTGAGTTGCAAAAGACCAGTGCCTAGGACATCTTGAAATCAGAGGTTAGATGTAGAAAATTTTAAGGGTGCCTCTAATAGGATAATTATTGTGGTGGTTCAGGAATGATGAAGAATTTGGAGTTTGATTCATATGAATTACCCTATACTACAAGAGGGCTCAGGAGGCTGTATGGCTCGGTGGCTTTTCAAATGGTCCAAGTATGAAACAATGAGCATAGGTTTTTCAAAATATGTAGAGGTGTTGAGAAGGAACGGAGGAGGAATCCACGAGGGATAGGCTTAAAATTCCTAATAATCTGTCTCTAGTGAACTCAAAGGAATCAGATGTAAGTGGAATATGACCAACAACATAGATTTGTGGAGTGCGAATTTGTGGGGCACAACAAGTTTAACACATGAGCACTATTCATACACAAATTAATGAATAAAAATGCATGCCACTGACAGTAATCATTGCTCCATCTGGAATTAAAAAAAAACCATTGTATATCATATTATGTTCAAAACAACTCTCCAAAATATGTGTCTCAGAGCATAAAGAGCATAGTCCTACATAACTACAGCAAAAATTCTCCAAAATTTAGAAACTTTCTTTCCTCTCTCAACTCTCTACATATAGAGTTCTCATGAAGGGTTTACGATAGAATAAAATTCCATGATCAACTCACACATGTGAAAATCAAAATATCATAACCAAATCGCAGAGTGTGCGTCGAGAAATCACTCCCATAATCAGAAAATAAAAACAGAATTAGGTGAAATCAAGATTTCAATAGAAAACATCATTATGAAACAGTAAAAGAAACAACATAGCTGGACATGGAAGCGAAGTCCTAGAATCTTCAAAATGGGGCGGCAAGGAGTAGCCATGAACAGGTGGGAAATCTGGCTTGCATCACATGATTCCACCTACTGTCTAAAGCTTCCACTCCCTTATTCTCATTATTTCAACTAATTGTTACGGAACGGCCAGTCGTTTTGTGTATGCCTCGCTCTTTGGTGGGGAGTTCTTGGAAAAATTGAACATACCATAACTGCGCTTGTTCCACCCAAAAACCCATGCCTTGTAGGACTTGCAAAATCGGAGAACAAGCTTCAGAGGGGGAGCCTATGTCATTAACACACATCGAGACGATTTAATAATGAAAAGAGTGCGACAAAGGACATGGGAGGACTTTGATGACGTGGCAGGGAGGTGGGGCCCAAATTCATATCACAAATTGCAATCGGGAGTGTCGGGAAGCAAGAATGAAACAATGCGATGTGTGATGCGCAGAAAGGTGACTTGGCAAGGAGGTGGGCCCGCCCACAAATCACAAATCGGGATTTTTGTTATGATAAATGGGAGGTAAGTGTTAAAAATTGTGAAGGGTGATGTACGAAGTGCGAGGAGCAGAGAAGTGACGTGACATGATGGAGGTGGGGTCCCTTGCAAATCACAATCTAGAGTGTTTTTTATGGGAAGTGAAGGGTAAAGGTTTTGACTGGCGATGTGCGATTTGCGACGAGTGGAGAGGTTCGTGATGTGAAAAGGTAAGTGGTAAGAGCTCTTTCTTCTTTTGACTACAGGGTGTCTGCCTGACCCACGCTTGGAGTGCTTGGCTTTCACTTTAGCCATTCATGCCTTATCCCTGTGATTACTTATAGGGGCCACTTCTCCACCTTGTGTGTTGTCACAGGTCAACATTGGCTCCATCTGGGGACAAAGTGCTATTCTAAGTGCGTTGAGAACTTGCATTCCTAAATTTATGTGCTTTATTGGGCACGTGGAGTCACAAATGAATACTGTAAATCTTAACTGAAACTACAACTAAGTTTTTCACTGAAAAATATCAAAATAGAAATCACTGCTGCACCCTAAAAATCATGAATGCTGAAATCTGAACCATGCTGAATCTGAAATCTGAAACACACTTGAACTGAAAACTGCAAAGCAATATAAAACTAAAACTGGAAAGATGCCCATAGCACTTAGATAATTTTGACACAACCTACCCTAATCTGCTATAATTACTGCTATTCTAAATGATACAATAATGCCAGTGTAACCAGGAAAGCAACTGCTCTAATAACTTTGTTATTTCACTGTTTTTCACCAAAATCAGGAACAAACCTGTTAATGGTATTTGATAGAAATTCCCAGCCCGATCTTCATTGCAAGGAGCTTGGTAAAACAAAACAACATAAAAAATGTTGGGAAGGTATGGTGGCTTTGTGATGAATAATTTCTCAATATATATAGCCACTAGATCAAGATACACTTGACCTATTTTTGAATATTCTGACCCAATCAATCCAACCTCATAACTTGGTATTGTACATGTGTTCTCCATGTATTCAAACAACTCACAACATATTTTCATTTTATCTGATGAATTTTGTGTCGATACTTCAACTGAACCAGACAATAGGGTAGACTGTCCGATCATATCCATATCATAAAAGCTTCTGAAATTATTACATGTACATGAAAACTGACTTTGAAAACTCCAACCCTCCAACGTATCAGCTATTGGGTCAAGAAGTGTTTTAGATGACTATAGCATTGGTTCTACTGACATCTCATGATTGATCCTATGATTATCAAGAAAAATGTGACCAAGATTCCCTTTCAAAATTTGAGATGAATTAAAGAATAAAGGTAGAGAATCAAACTGGATCAATTCTTCATCTGTTTTAAACTCTTCCTCTTTGTTTAGCAGGTTCACTTCCACATCAACTACAATATTTTGAATTTCTTCAAGGGTTGTAGTGTCCCATTCTCTTACTTGGAATGCCATCTCTAGATTAAATGCATTTGGGTAGTGCAAGAGAGCTACTCCAGGGGGTGGCCTTATATCAACAAGCATTGAATGATACAACTTATTGAACCTAGCTGAAAAATATTGTACTGTCTCCCTTGGTTGTCTTTTTAAATGCTCATACTATTCTATCATAAGAAAGAAATTTCCCATGATTACCCATTGACCTAGGAAAACTTTCTTGAATTGATGAAAATTACTCATGCTAGCAGCTGGAAGATTCTCTAACCAATTTTTAACTTTACCTTGCCATGGTAGGATAAACATCCTGATACATACATCATCTTCTTCCTTTACTGATGACTGCAATACATTGACCAAAGGATCATGGTAAACATGCAACATAAGATCTTCTAGAAGATTTGTAACAGGAAAACAAACCTCATTCCAAACTGCTACTTTGCTTGTGTGTCAAAAATGATTCTCTTCAAATAGTAAGGGAACAAATTGTTTTTCCTCATTATCCATGGTAGTCAAGTGATCTAAGTGTTTTTTATCATTCTATTTTTCACACAAAATCTTGCATGGTAGCTGCAATATCTTGTTAATTTCGAGTGAAGGGTCGGGCAGTTTCAAGGGTATAAGTGAGGGCTTCTAATCTTTGGGAGGATTAGCTTCTTGATTTGTGGAAGTAGATGCAATGGCCTTATGAGGGGTTGAATCTTCTAATGTATCTTTCCCTTTACTTGCAAGACTAGGCAGGGTTTGTTCTCTTGATATCGACTCTTCATTTTTCTCTTGCACTCAGCTTCTCTTCCTGGAGGACCTGAGGTCATACTCCTTGTGGAGTTGAGCTTGCATGAAATCCATGAACTATCAGCAGTAACCATCAATATCTTGATCCTCTGGAGGGACTTCCTTCTCCTCTTGCTCCTCTTTCAGGATGAGTTCACCCTCCTCATCATCAGAGTAAGAGAGGAATTGATTTTCTTGGTTGTCTGTGATTTCCTTGGCCTATCCCTCCACTTCTCCCTCCAAGTATAGAGGGGGTTTAATGTGGTCTTGTTTTTCCTTCCTCTCCCGTTGCAACAGTTGTAGAGGGGGCTTCCGATACTGAGGATTAAACCCTCAGTTAGGAATCATTTGGTTGGGACAAGGAGGGGAATTTTTGGCCTTCAATTCAAGCATAATCAACTTATTGGAAAGGTTCTTGATTAACTTATTCATTTATTCAATTCTATACTCTTGTGATTCCCTCTCCTGATTTGAATTAAAATCCTCCTCCCTGTTCTTTCTTCTAGCTTCATGTTCTGTCTTCCCCTTGAATTTACCACTAGAAGAAAATTTTTCTTCTACCTCCAATGCATTATTCTGGATCTGATCCAGAGATGTGGATTTTCTTTCTCTTAGGGTAAACCCAAACTCCGGTTCGAAAGCTCCTACAAAAACCACCTTAGTAGCTTCTTGGGAAGGCTTTATTTCAGCAGCAATATTATTACAAAGCTTATTGAACCGCTTTATGAACTATGTTGCATCCTCATTGTGTCTCTTTTTTATAGCGCTTAACTGGGTGAGAATGTATCCATGGTCCCTCTTTTCTCCCCATGTTAATGTGAAGAAATTTTCCATTTCTTCCCAAGTGTGGACTGTGTTATCAGCTAGAGACTTGAACCATTTTTGGGCTTCTCTATCCAAGAATTGTATGAAAATCCTTAACACCACATCTAAGTTTTCTACATTCACATTCTTAGCAAAAGCACAAAAGTTTTCAATACGTCTCTGCGTCAGAGTGTTATATTCCCCTGTAAATCGTGGCAATCGCTCTAAATAGTCTTGAGGCATATCATTTAGAGGCCAAGGGAGGGCCAAGGGGGCATACTTGTTCAAAAGGAAACCCATCAAAGCCATTTGATTTAGAGGTGGGGGTAGATGGTGGATCTGGATCTGGTGTGAGGCCTAGTGAAAGCCAGGATTACTTCTGATTAGGACTATTTTACATTGGAGTCACTAAGGTGAGGAATACGCAACTCCCAACCCTTCATGCTCACCTATCTAAAGGGTGGAATTTATGTTGTCTCCCAGGGAAAATATTTCTTCATTCGTATCCCTAGCAACGACACCAAAAAGATGTTGTAGCTCCTAGACACAACCTTGAGTTGCAAAAGACTAGTGCCTAGGAAATCTTGAAATCAGAGGTTAGATGTAGAGCATTTTAAGGGTGCCTATGACAGGATATGGATTAAGAGGATACTGTTTGTGGTGGTTCAAAAATTATGATTACTTTAGAGTTTGAATCATGTGAATTACCTTATACTACGAGAGGGCTCAAGAGGCTCTATGGCTTAGTGGCTTTTCAAATGGGCCAAGTATGAAGAAATGAGAAGAGATTTTTCAAAATATGTAGAGGTGCTAAGTTTTATAGGGTAATATGCTTGGGTGGTGGTTATTAAATATCCCTCTCAAGGCTTTTCAGTGCCCGAGGCAGACAGTCAGATTAGTTGTAAAGTTGACAAAGATGTTGCATACATGTCCATGTTAATATCTATAATCAAAAAAGTAATATGGAGAGATTACCTCTTTTATCAATAGTTGATCCTATGGAGAACACCAAGTAGTGAAGTAGAGATCCTTCTTCACCAGCTCCAAATCCAGATCCTGCGATCAATCAAAGCACCCGTGTAATCTCTACAATAGTATAATTTGTTATCGACTAAAATAGCATATAAGAAACGTGAAAAAATACATATCTAATCCATTCATATCATGCTACATAGACAATTGAAAAAAAATTGTGACACTGATGCATCGAATGGACAAAATAGATACAGTTCTATTGATTTATAAAAAGGAGGATTACAACCATTGGTTGCACCAAGCCCTCCTCAGCTTTCCAATTCCTCTCCCTCTTTCTCTATCTCCGAGTGTGATGATGCTCAAGGCAGAAAGTTCTCAATGAACTTTGCCAATATTCAAACCTCACACTACAACAATGAAATTATGCTCCACATATATTCAAACCTTCGACCTTAGACCAAGAGCCCACAACTCCATTTTATAGGAGATGGAGAGGGCAAACCTTGCCAACTCTTTCAACCAGTTTGTAATGGGAAAGATCAAGATGTTTCCTTGTTCTTCCATGCTTTTTCCTTCCTTAGGAGTCCAGCTATATTTGGCAAGGCATAATAAAATGTTTGTGCCTTTTAGTTTCCATTTTTAACTGGCTCTTTGTGAGAAAAAGATGGAATTTCCAGTCACTTTTCCACAAGATATTTTCCCTTTTGACACTCAAACACGGATAACACTGCCCCTTGGACAGGACAGAGCATTACCTTAGGTGCTAACGCTCCCTTTGCTTGTATGAGGAGCGTTATAACACTGTCTAGCTGTTTCTGGGGTGCGTTACTTTGGCATAAATGGGTCTTGTCTAGGTCATTTTATTCCTTCCATGTTACCTTCTCCTCTGAGCTAATGAGGAGGTCATTTGTCCTCTAATAGATGCCCCCTAAAGTGTGAGGTCAGAGATGAATATGATGGCCAAAATAATTTATAACAAGTGTAGTAGAATGAGAGGAATTGGAGGACTGAGGAAAACCTGAAACAACAACATATGTCCGAAAATATAGTATCTGTCTTGAGTCGGGCATTCCCATCCTCAGTAGCTAGTCAACATGATTTCTCCAGAAAAAAGATATGAACAATATGTCCACTAATAAGCATAACATGAAAGTGTCTATAATAACAGGATCAAACTAAAAAGCTGTCTCCAAAAAACAATATCATAACTTGGGGGAAGAAACACAACTTTAATGGTGTAACCCTCGACCCAAGGTCTTGGTCGCCTCTTCACTAAACTGCATATTCCCATACATGTGAACGAATGATTCATAGTCGAACATGCAGGAAATTTTCTGATTACCAGTAAGTAACAAAAATTGTTAACAGAAGCGAGGGTGGCCACCAATAATGGTGATGGTCCCCAAGATGCACAGTAAATTCTAGTGAGTGTTATTAAAAGGATTTGATGTCGAACACTCGTGGAATCATTCGATCGGGAGCCAATAATAAGAACCCCAAACCAAACACAAGATGACCTGCCACTAATGTTTGCCAGTATCTGGGTACTGACGTGTTTCTGGATCAAATTCATAGATAATATGTTGAAGTCGATAGGAAGAGATCTGTCAAAGGGTAGGCACTAAGGCGTCCTACATCAGTTGACACGAAACGGGAAAAGGTGATTTTGTATTGATGGAAATAATCAAGGGAAAGTGGTGCTTAGTGTTGTGCTCACATTAAACGCACTTCCCAAGAAGAAAAAGAGCGTTAGCACACACTATTGGTTACTATAGCCCGCGTTAGCCAACAAAGATGTTTTACGAACTTATTTTTTTATCATTCTAAAGTGTTCTAGGAAAAAAATAATCCAGTGAAATTGTTGCTTGTGTAGGTATAAAGCTATTTACCATGAGCATTTGGCATGAAAGGGAGCATGAGTGGGAAGAGCATGAAATGGTTACCGATGCAGCTACATTGTTAGTTCTCCATAGATGTGGATTGCTAAAGTATGCTCATTTAGAGCTGATGAGGGGACAAGAGGACCTTCTGAGGTGGATAATCCAGAAGTGGGATGACTGCTAACATGTCTTTCATATCCGGGGTAATGAATGCTCGATTGAGAAAGACGACGTCTATTTTTTGACTGGCCTATCATGCAAGGGACAGAGGCCCAATCTGATAGGATCCAGGGCTAATCCTCACACCACTGATGATTTTATCCATACTCACTACATAAACAATACTGCGGAAATAATTAACCAGGTTCCTATCGCACGGGTGGCATCGAGACCGCTGATGTCTCCATTGTGGATGATAGTTCGCTTGGCTGGTGCCAAGAGTCAGCATGTGGCTACCAAGGCCCAGGTGTTGTTAGCACTGGATTATATGTAGCCATAGGTATTTGACTGGTGTGAAGGTGTTGTCCGCCGAGTTTGTGCAGAGTTGACAATATGTAAGAACCGGACCCAAAGAGAGTTTGGGTATGGTACACTGATCGTGCCATTCATACTAGAGAGGGTGCCGACCATGAGCCCAAGAATGATCATAGATGCATTGGGTCCACGGGAGCCAAGACAGGCTCGTTGGGCGGCTTTGATACCGTTGACTAGAGAGGGTCCAATCCGTCACTGTTTTGATGAGGGATTCTTTGAGTGGCTTGAAGACCAGATCATCATTATTGAAGATTATCCCTATGTAGGGATGAACTATACAGGAGATCCAGAGTTGGTATTTCCCCCGGGAATTTAGTGGGGCCTAGATGGTAAGAAAGAGCTTGATCAGTGCAGTTTGAAGTATTTTTTGTATCTTTGGAATGTTTATGGAATTTTTTTGTTTAACGGGTGAATTTTTTTTTTGACATGAATCTTGTTGCTTGACACAGATGTGGCACCTGTCCGTCTAGCCAGAGCCCCTTGCTATGCAAGGTGAAGAATGCAGCTACCTGGGGCTGGTGCAGCAGCAGAGGTTGCAGAAGCTACCGAAGAGGGTGATGACACACAGATTTTGCAGGAGCTTACTAGAAACCTAAAGGGTTTAAGTCTGGGTGTGCCGCCTCTTCCCGTGAGAGAGATCCCAATTCGTCTGCAGCGGCATACACTGGGTGTGCCAGAGAGATACTTGGTGCCTCTGAGGAGGATAGCCAGAGAAATTGTTTGCTATTTTGAGTAGCAGGCTTAGTAGGAGGAGTAGATAGATGTGTAAATGTCATAGCGAGGCTTTAGCGAGGCCAATTGTTTGTAAAACACCCAAGTTTTGAGAATTTTTTGATGTAATATAAACTAGACACGACATATATATATATATATATATATATATATATATATATATATTGGTGATTTTGATCCTGTGTGTTTTTTAATGTTTATGTATTTTCTATGGTAAAAAATATATACTCATGTATGACTCTTTCTATAACAAATGTGACAAATGCCAATCTAACACATCATTTGCCAATGAATCAGCTAATGCATTAAATTCTCTAGGAATGTGCTCAAACGAAATGGTTTGAAAGTGAGATTCTAAAAGTCGTACCCTTAAGAAATAACATAACAAGACTGGATGAAGGACGTGATAATGATTTTTTAACTGCATAACTACGAGTTGTGAATCTAACCTGACCACTAGATTGGGTCATGAGATGAAACTTCCATGAGGAGTTGGATCACCAACATATACTCAACAATGTTTTTGGTGGCATTTCCTAGGAATATTCCCCCGGAACCAAGGAGTTCCGACTCAGGTGTGTAGAGGACCCAAGCAGCTGATGCAATGTGCCTAGTATGACGACTAGCACTGTTTGCATATCCGGCGTATGATAAGGATGACGAAGGCATATGTATAAAAATAAAAGAGTTTGTATGAGAAAAACACTCAAAAACCAAAAATATCCAGAGACATCAAAAAAAAGGAAAAACTCATATACATAAAATTACAAATCATATGCCTTGTGGAGAACTAGGCAAAATACTTCTTCAGATAAAGCCCATTGCAGGGCTCCACGAGTGGAATTCCATTACAGTCCTAAAGTCCATAAGCTCCTTTTGAGAGGAATTTGGTGAATATGTAAGGACCAAACCATAATGGTTGAAGTGTTCCTACCCCCAAGAGGTCATGTCTCTGATCGTAGAGTAGAACGAGATCACCCTCTTGGGAAGAACCAGGCCTGAAAGATTTGTCATATTGAGATTTAACTCGGTGTTGGTGAGCTTCGAGTGCTAGTGTGGCATCTTAACGAGTTTCGTCCAAGTGATCGAGCGAGAGCAAGCGCTCTTCTGTGGCAGTGGTGCCAGGTAGGAGTTCAACAACGAGCTTGAGTGATGGAATCTCACACTCGATTGGGAGTATGGCTTCCAGGCCGAATGCGAGTTGGAATGGCGTGAATCCTATGGTAGTTTTGACTGATGTACGATATTCCCATAATGCGGAATATAAATTTCGATGGCATGTGGTTTTATTATTGCCGACTAACTAACGAATCATGGTTTTGAGGACGCCATTTATGGCTTCGACTTGACTATTTTCTTGTGGATAGTAGGACGAAGATTGATCATGTCGAAAACCTAGCATGGAAGTTAATTATGTCATCATATGGTTCTGAAAATGTGACCCATGATCTGTGACAATTGAAAGGGGTACACCGAAATAACAGATAACCTGATTGAACAGGAACAGAGTGGCGGTTTCTCCATCGACCTTAAAAGTGGGAATGGCTTCTACCCATTTCATGAAGTAGTGGAATGCAACGACAATGTAGTTGTGTCCGTTGACCGAAGTGGGATTGCATGTAACAAAGTCTATTCCCCATTTAGCAAAAGGACCAATGGAGACAATCGGATGGAGAGGGGTGGGGTGAGCACAAATTTTCTTTGTGAAAATTTGACACAGATGGCACTTCTGGATTGTTGTGATGTAGTCTTTAAACAAAGTGTGCCAATAATAGCCTACACACAAGACTTTTTGGGCAGTAGCTATGCCAAAAAGATGACTTCCGCACGCCCCTGCGTGGTAGTCATTTAAAAAGTGTTCTGCTTCATCAAAAGTGAGACAATGCCAAAGAATAGTATTGACACTGTGATGATATAGAGTATCTTTTAGCACGAGATAGTGTTTCGCTTGGTGGTGAATACAAAAGCGTTCATCGAATGTGAGAGTTGGGCGAAAGCATTGAGTTTGGAGGTAGACCAAAATGTCTCCATACCAAGGATCAAAATAATCAATTAAGTATATGGATTCATTAGGAAATGGATCATGAGCTACATCTTCTGGGTCAATTCTAGGAAGGTCCGACAGTAATTCAACGAAGACTAGAGATTTCTTTGCTTTGGCAGCAGTGAATACCAAGTCAAATTGTTGGAGGATTACAATCCATTTGGAATATTTTCCTCCAATAACTTGGCGAGATAGAATATGTCACATGGGATTATCCAAAGCAATGACGGTAGTATGACATAGTAATATATAGTGTCAGAGTTGGGTGACAGCGAAGACCACCGCGAGAGAGAGTTTCTCCATGCAATATCCCAAAAGGGAGAATGCAGCAATACTTCACACAATATAAGAAATTACAGCAAGATAAAAAATAAATCTAAGTACAAATCAGAATATGCAGAAAGAGCCGATCCATTTTATTTTATTAGAGATGAATCAGTTACAAAAGTACAAGATATAGGTAGATCTAGCCAAAAAGATGAGCTAGGATCACCCTAAAAACATGCATCCAACAGGTACAACGTAACTGGAGAGGCTCTGCAGCAAATACTGTGTTTTCTCTTTAGCAAGTCATAAACATGGAGTTGCAGGCTGAAAAGAGAAATGCATATCTACTCAAAACTAGAGCTCTAATGATGCCAAGATTCAAGATCCGGCCAATGTGATGGAATCCCAAGATAACCTAGAAAGGATTTTCCAGATCTGCAACTTTGGAAAAATCAACTCCCCAGGGTTTGATCCTTGATCTACTGGGAAATATAGATCTGAAGCTAGATCTAAAGAAAATATGGCTGAAATGTGTGCTTAGATTAGATCTATGCTCGAAGGGCTGATCCCTTCCTCAAATCTATGAGCTAGAAGCTCTAGATCTAGCTTCTCAATCCTCCAAAAGATGATTGTAGCTGCTGCAACACAACTGCCTCTAAAAAATGTGCTGTGAGGGAAAGAGAGGCCTTATGCCTGCTAAAATATGTTGCAATAAACTCCAGGCTAATGGAAATACTGATGGCAATGTGGAGGAATGTTCCTCCACTGGATTGCTAGATAAAGTACTAGCAACTTCATTCCTCCTTTCAGATCTACAATATGGACAGCGTTATTCTTGAGGAGAATACTGCTGCTAGGAGGTCAATAAATTTTGGCTTGATGCCAGATTTTCAATGTGGCTCTAAGAGTGCTGCTCTATAAGCCCAAATTATGGGAATAATCCCTCACCTTGTCCTCTAGCTGAAGTATTGAAGACAACTTCCATCTTCCAAACTGATCTTCAGAAAACTACAGTTTTCTGAATATGAATGTTTTGCAGAAAGTAGAGAAAGGAAATGGAACTTAAAGCCTGATGTATAATGAAGTACAAAACTCTTTCTTAGATATCACTCAAACAAAGAGGAGGGATTCCCACCCGGGAACACCCTGTGCTAAAAAAAATTGCAATCTCTGCTAAACAACCCAAGAATGCAGTGGAATGTCACTTGAAAATTCCAGATATAAAATATCATACATAAAATAATCCAAGATGCCTTTCACCTTTGGCTTCATATCCTTTATAAATATTGATCCATCCCAATCCTTGTCCCTAATCTCAACTGTGGTATCTCATGTGGACAAGATCCTCCAAGTGGAACAACGCTGTTTGACCAAATCAACCAAACAGTCTAGGTGCAATGTACACCTCCTCCATCACGTGTGCTTCATTTTCACATGATCCTCCACCACTTGATCATTAATGCTCAATGACCCTTTGTTTTACATCTTCAAGATCTTAGTTGACTAAATCAACCCTCCATGATCTTTCTCATCAATTGAGACATGATCTCCAATTTCATTCACATTAGTAGTTGCTCAACTACCTCTTTTGCAGATCTAGTCTAGATTAATCCACATTCACACACACAAAGTGGATATTTATTCTTACTGAGGATTGTGGGTCCCTCCACCATTTTATTTACTTAATTCATTAAGAAAATCAGGGACTCTAATATTCCAAATGTAATGTGAAAATTTGGGAATATTACACTCCACATGTGAATATCGTAGTTCAGGTCTGATGAGACCTTTTGACAAGTAATATATCACATGTTCACTATCGTCATCGTGAACTTGAACTAAAACCATGCCAAGTGAGGATGGTGAGGTTGCCAGGTGGAGGAGAAAGTCGCGTGAATAATTGGGGGCACTAAGAAGTGGGGCAGAAATGAGTGCTCGTTTCAAGACATCAAACGAAAGTTGAGCTTGGTCATCCCACAAATGTTGTGTTACCTTATTTAATAAGTGCATAAAGCCTTTCGTCATCTCGGCATAGTTTACTATAAAACGACGTAAAAGGTTTGCCTTCCCTTACAAATGTTGGATTTGCAGAATGGATTGTGGTGCGGGTAATTCAATGATTGCCTTAACCTTATTGGGATCAACCCTGATCCCGTGCTTGGAGAAAATAAAACCCAGAAGGCATCCAGACTCGAAAAAAAATACGCAGTTATGTGGATTTAGATGTATATTGTAGAACCTACACCAAGCGAATATTTCTTTCAGATGCACAAGGTGATGGGATCTCTTCTTGGAATGAGCTGAAAGGTCATCCAAGTAAGCTTGTACAATATGCCTAATGTCATGAAAGGTGTAGTCCATAGCCCTTTGAAAATTTTCTCCTGCATTCTTTAGACCGAATGGGAGTTTACGATATGCAAATGTGCCCCAAGGACAGATGAAGGCGGATTTATGTTGGTCATCCTTTTTAATCGCAATCTGGTTATATCCCGAGAAACCATCCATAAAGGAAAAATACTCGCATTTGGTGCAATCATCAAGGATATGATCTATGAACAGTGTAGGATAATTGTATTTTGGACAAGCGGCATTCAAATCGTGATAATCAACACAAACTCGGATGGTGCCTTGTTTTTTGTCTACGGGGACCAAATTGGAAACCCATTCTGTCAAAGGAACGAAATAGATAAAACCAACGTTTAAAAGTTTTTCGACTTCAGTCTTAATGGCAGCCGCTTTGTGCGAGTGGATAGGTTGGAGTCTCTACCGAATAGGTTCGGCATTGTCATAAAATTTGATTTCATGCTCGACTGTAAATGGATCTATGCCAGGAATTTTTTCGTAAGATGAAGCAAACACATCACGCAATTCCTTAAAAAGGGATGTGAAGCATGTAATTTCCTCAGAATTGCAATCTTCTCCATTCTGAATTTTTTCCATGACACCCGTTTTGACCGAGATATCAATGAGCATAGTCTTAGAAAGGTTTCCCAAGTTCCCTTCCGAATCAATATTTTGAACAGTCATGTAAACGGAGGGAATGATCTTAGGTGGGTCAAAAGATGGGATTTGAGTAGTTATCGTGTCTGAATCGAACATTGAAGTGCGATGGTGGAAATCTCCCCAAGGTCATTCTTCTAGAGACATGATCTCTCAAATAACTTCGTCTGTAGGTGGGACTTCATCGAGGAGATCCTTAGAAAGAACCATGATGGGCGGGAGATTTGTACCATTGGTCGAGACCATAGTTGTGGAGGGTTCAGATGTAATTTTGATGGCTTGATAAGCCAACTCGGATAGTGAGAGAGACATCTGATCTCTGTAGGAGTCAATATTTGAAGGCATCGGTAAGATCCATGGGTTGATAGAGCCATACGAATTGGTGGATATCATTGCAACTTTATGTGGAACCTCAGGGGGTGGAAGAGGAAAGCAACCCATCAAGGAAGATGCCTTCAGAAGAACGGTACCAATATTGACGTATGAGTCAGGAACGCCTCCTATTAGGGGTACAGTGCTACTTGGTAACATGGCATAATCAAGGGTGAAAAAGGATAATTGATCCACTGTGACTATTTTCCCATCCAATGGAAAGAGGATGAGTCAGAAAAATGAAGAAACAATGGCAGTCATTGCGTACGACCAACTGCGACCCAACAATAGATTATAGTCGAGATGATGATCTATGACTTCTATGTCCACCATTATCATTTTCCCACTAAGGGAAATGGGAAAGCTAGCAAGGTAGCCTTTTGGGAGGAAAGTGTGGCCATCGAAAGCTTTAAGGGAATCCAATGGTGGGGACAAAGTAGGAGAACCCAAAGCAAGCCAACAAGTAGTTGACATAACACAGGTCGAAGCACCTTTGTCTATGACATTACGATGGATTGGTCTCCCTTTGGACACGACTTTAACCTAGAATGCAAGTTGGTGTGAGAGGCGAGGTTTAAATTTCTCCATGTCAAATATAGCTAGCGTATAATCCTGGGGGTCAATTCCACCAATGGCCAAAAGTAAGGCTTTCCTTTGTGCTGGGAAAGTTTTCAATACTTTGAGAGTAGACATAACTAATGGTGCCTATGCCACATCTTCTACAATATTTTAGTTTCGGGCAGCACGTGCAGAGGTGTTATGAGTTGTGCATCAAAGTGTCCCTTTGGGAGGACGAATCGTGGGGTCAGCAACAGGCCATTCGATATGTAAATCGTTGGGCGACAGTGGATTTGAACTGGTACCATGTTCCTGAGTATCAATGATAGGATTTCCATAAATTTTGGCTCGTGTTTGGAGTTCAACACTTTCTACGTCATAAATGGCAGACGATCCTTCACCGGAAGGATGTGTACCACCATTTTCCCTTTGCGAGGGTTGTGGTGGGTTTGCAATCATGTGTTGTTGTTGCTGCTGTGGATTAGGGAAGGGATTATAAAGGATGACAGGTGTCCTCCCAGAGTTCTTGTTTGTGATAAAATCTATGCATTCCTGCAGCCGAGGACATTTATATGTCAAGTGGTCCTCTGCACAGATTCTGCAAGGAAATTTCATGGGTTTCTCCTTCCCTTTGTCGGTTTTAGCAGCATTTTTCTGATTGGAATTATTCTGATGATCCAACTACTCTTCTGAAGAAGAGGTCTTTTTCTTGTTCTTCTTCTTTTTGCCACTAGGTTTTTGTGAATTTTGCATAGAATTTACCTCAGCAGTAGGAAGAGTGTTTTATAGGTTAGGGGCAGTGGCAGCCAAATATGGCTGGGAGGTTTACCCACTATGTTGTTTTATGGCTACACTGGAGATTGCACCAACGAGACTGTCACCATGTGCTCTAGTTTTGTGAGTAGCAGGAGGATTCAGATTACCAGGGGCATGGGGGAGTAAATCATATAGTGTGCCAGATTTCAAATAGATCAAATCTAAATGATATGCATGATGGATGGATTGATCATCTATGACCACACTAGACAGACAAATGTCTTTAGCTAGGGGTTGGTAAGAGTGACTTACAAAACCAATTAGATAAGAGCTGATGTGGGATTGGTGCTTTGACTAACCTCCTCCTACGTCTCCATTCATGAATGTGATCGGAGATGTGGGTGGCATTGTCTTAGCGTAGAGAGGTTAAGAGTTCTGTGTCGGTTTCGTATCTAATAGGTAATTGGAAGATCTTAAGAAATTCTGTAGCTAAGGTGCCAAAAGTGTTGACGGCTCCACATGGTAACTCAATGTACCATTTGGCAGCATTGCTTGTGAGAGTGCGGGGGAAAATTCAAAGCCGGATACTATCATCCACCATGGATTTAGAAACAAACCATAGATGAAAGGTGGTGACATGCGTAGCTAGATCATCCCCTTGTTTCCCATTGAATTTAGGGATGTCAGACGAAATCTTGTGCGGTACTCGAGGCCAGAGTGGGTTGTGATTGATGGGATTATTGGTCATGTTGGAACAGTTTTCTACAAGCTACGAAACTATTCCATTTTGGATACTTTTGATTAGATTTAATCTAGCAGAGGGGTTTTGGGGTGGGTCAAAGCTCCGAAAGCATTGTAATGGGTAAAAGGGTAAACCAGGGGTTCGAAAACCATGGTTTGCATACCATAGGAAAGTCTAGGCTAGATTATTATAAATAGAGGAACATTTTTTTATTGTAAGGTAGGAAATGAAGAGCTATTGATGTGAATTATGGTTTAAGCTATCTGTTTGGGTTTTGGGGAAAGGACTCCTACTGGTTGTGTGCGCGGAGATCCAAGTCCAGCTGTGTGCAGACCCTGCTGCTGTGTGCACAAGCTGGGAAGGGAATTGTAAGAAGGAATTGATGAATGAATGAATAATAAAGGTTGATAGAGAACTAAATCTGTGAGTACTCTTTTTGTGAATCGTTAGTAATTACAGCATTGTGTATTTTTTGTATTTAAGTTGCGAAGATCTGTGTAAGTGTGTTTTATGTATCTGGACCTGTTCTATTCTGTTATGCAATACTGTGCTACTGTCGTGAAAGCATATAATTATAGATCTAGCGCACGTGGATGTGAATCGAGACCTAATTGACCCTACGCAAAACAAGGTAATCTGGGAATCACAGGGTCTAACATAGCTTTTCTTGTGTTACCTATCCTTTCTCAAGGTGCGGAAACCTGGTTCCAGCACCCACTCATACTACTTCGAGTGAGACTTTGACCTACGCAAGTAGGTCACTGCCGAAAGGGCCAGTAGTATAGGTGTTTTTTGGCAAACCTTTAGCTCTAAACCTGGGTTAGGACCCCTTGAACCAACAAATGGTTCTGTTGCCAGGACCTGTAGCATTTTGAGGAAGTGATCAGGTACTGACAAGAGAATACTGAAGGTCTAACATGGAGGTCAATGAGCACTACTGTGGAGGAAAGTACAACACGGATCAGTAAGTACTATCAAGCTGATCAAGAAAAGGATCACTCTGCCCGTAGCCCGTTGAGAAGAGCAACGACGCAAGGATCGCTAGTTTCCCCCATGTCAGACTCACGGGAGAACAAGCCCTCAACCAAAACCTTGCTAGAAGGAGACATGGCAGTACACTTGAAATTACCTACCTTTAAAGTCGTGGCCGATGAGGACATGGATTGTCTTTGGTTCGTAGTTGACTCGGTATGGACTGCGCAGGGGGTGGTCAGTGATACTGTGAAAAGAGCACAATTTTCCCTGGCCTTCGAAGACAGAGCGCTGGACTGGTATATGCGGTACATATCTCAAAACAAGAGTGCATCTCTTCAAGATATTAAGGATTCCCTAAAATGACAGTTCTGGAAGCCAAAATCGCACTCTCAGTTGGTAGCAGAAGTAAAAGACTTCAAGCAAGGTACATATGAGTTAGTGTGGGAGGCTGATCAACGATTGAAGAAAGCGATCAGGGAAGGAGGGTTCAAGTACGACGACAAACAACACACGGAATGGTTCATCGCTATGTTTCTACCTCACCTACGTATACCAATGGGCCACCAGACCTTTGAATCACAGGAAAAAGCCTTGGAAGCTACCATGAAACTCAAGGCCCCACCCAAGGAGGACACATTGGGGGGAGTACAGCAAATTCAAGAGCAGCTCGGAGCCATGCACATGGAAATTCAGAGCTTATGGACGGAACGAGGAAAAGTAGCTAGCGCAGACCTCTGGTGCATACAATTACGAGTGTCTAGCCATAAAAAGGACCAGTGTCCTATATTGACGAATTACATGTAGGCAAGAGGACATATTCCACTACGCCCTAGCTCCAGCGGATCTGCACTATGGTGCGATGATTGCTAGGTAGCGGGGCTACATGATACGACTCAGTGCCCTTGGCTAAGTATGGGCGAACTAAAGCAACAGTGGTGCAGGTTCTACCGGTCAGTAGGGCATGATGAGAAAAAATGTCACACATATGACTTGATTGTAGATCGAGGGAACCTCTATAGGGTACAATTAGACCCTGTGTCTCCAAGATCCCTCGTGAACTTTGGTGGATCTCCAGCAAGGGGCAGGGGAGTTCGGGGAGGAAGCGCAAGACGGGGGCGGGGGTAGCTGATCTGCTATAACAGCAGGGAGGTAGGGAAATTCACAAGGGACTGCCCAAATCCCACTAGGAAATCCTGCAAATATTGCCAGCAGCTGGACCATGAGATTGAAGACTGCTCGATCCTGATAACTAAAATGCAAGAAAAACATCCCACCCCTACGCAAAACATGCAAAGAGTTAAAACTGAGCTAAGGAATGTAGATCCAAGTGTAAAAGTCATGACACACAGCGGGATGGTCACCCAGGGAGCAAATGAGGAGCTTGCCTCTCGGGAAGGAGTGGATTTCAAAGAACAAGAACCACTAGCAGCCCTTGCACAGCTGCTGGCGCACCTTAAGAGAAAGGGGTTAAGCCCTTTCTAAAGGCATGTCTGAAACTACTACGTAACCTGCAAGCCGTAGAAAATCTTCAAGTATTACTACATAGCTGCGCAACCTGACCCAACACAATTCCGGAGACCAGGGATGTACACAAGCTATACAACTATAAGAAACACACCAGAAGAGAAATTTGGTTGAATGCACAGATTGGTGACTACGATATGGATCAAGTTATCCTCGATCTAGGGTTGGATGCGAACGTATTACCAAAAAAACGTGGCAACGAATGGGAGAACCTAAGTTGGAATGGTCCACCATCCAGCTATGCATGGTGAATCGACAGAAGATCATCCCATCGGGACGGTTGCCAAAAGTCATGGTAGATATTGCAGGAGTAAAATTCCTAGCTAACTTTGAGGTCATAGAAATCGTGGACGATATAGATCCGTACCCTGCACTCCTCGGACTAGACTAGGCCATAGACATGCGGGGTTTCATCAATATCAAAAAGTGCAGCATGGTGTTTGAGAAAAATGGTACATGTGTAATAGTACCACTATATCTAGAAGAAGGCGTGTGGTATACAGAGCCAGCCTACGAGAAGGAGGAACTAGATCACATTTACAGATTGACTACGCAGGACGAAGACAGGGTTAACCCCACAGCAGACGGAATACTCTGTGGGGGGAAAGATAGTCAATGCTTTTCTGACACTGATGAGGAACTGGAGATTTGGAAAAATCGGTTACACGAGGTTTCAACACTCCACTGCCCTCAGGTCGCAAGGACCCTCTATTGCATTTCTTCGGAGGTAAGAGATCTACGTCACTTTGATGAGGATGGTAGTGTTTAGGAATTCCTAAGGACACTGGAAGCTAGGGTGCCAAGAGAATGATGGCTTTGGGCCCTTAGTCTGGCTATGCGTGGGACACCCGCGCATTGGTGGGATACCCACAAGAAAGCATTCTCGGCCTAGGAAACATGTCAAGATAGGATGATTCTACGGTTCGCCCCTCCAGCTGACATACACATTAAGATATTTCTCGGACTCGGGGATCCCCGTGCAAATATTCACACCTGCATGAAGAAATGGTCGGACCAAACTACAGAAGAGTGGGTCCATCTATTTTTTCATGCCTTGGGTCCTATCCCGACTACTTGGTACTTAGATGAGGAGTTACACCAGCGCACCCGCCACTCGGAAGTGCTAAAAGAGGACTTTGTAGGAACGTTCGGATTGATTGGGGAGGACAAAAAAGCTCGACGAAGGTCTGCAGGACATTGATGCATTTGTATTTAAGAACTCTCACCACCACGCTGCACCAGTGGTCCTGACATGGGAAGCACAAATGCAAGACATAGCCAACTGCCGAAGCTTGGAAATTGATGAGGAAGAGGATAATCCTCGAAACATTTATGTCCCAGAATCTGAAGGGGAACGCACCATTATTGGACCATCGCTGCAGAATATTGATGTAATGCAGCATCTCAATCTGTACGACGTTAATATTGGGATGGAAGAACACCCTAAGCTAGCTAAAATTGAAGACTATTGGGATGAAGGAACTATAGGAAAAATTGTAGAGTTACTCACGGAGTATCAGGACTTATTTCCGACAAAGTTTTCTGAGCTCAAGGGAATCACCGGGGACCTCGACATTATGCACATCACTATGAAACCTGAGGCGTGCCCTATCAAGCAGCGGCCTTACTGAATGAATCCTAAATATAAGCAAAATTTCAAAGAAGAGTTGGACAAAATGATTGTCGCAGGTATCATTGACCCAGTTGAACAATCGAATTAGGTAAGTCCAATGGTCATCTAGGAAAAGAATACCAAAGGGGAAATATGCATTTGCATGGATCTACGCAAGTTAAACGATGCCTGCGTCCATGACCCCTTCCCTACACCCTTATCCGATGAAATCCTTGATAGCGTGGGCGGATAGGAGGCCTATTCCTTCACCGATGGGTTCTCAAGGTACCACCAGATCCGAATTGCACCTGAAGATCGCAGTAAGACTACCTTCGCGACTGAATGGGGGTCCTTTCAATATATGGTCATGCCCTTTGGTCTCAAGAATGCACCTGCTATTTTTTCTAAGGTCGTAGTTGCTGTATTCAAAGAGTTTATTCATAAGTTCCTAGAGGTTTATTTTGATGAGTAGACGGTTTTCGGCCTGGTAAAGGAGCATGTCTCTAACCTGCGATTAATGTTGGATGCATGTTGGAAGCACCAGATTTCCTTGAATATTAAGAAGTGCATCTTCTGTGTACCATTTGGAATCCTACTCGGACACATATTTTGTCGGCAAGAATTGATGGTTGATCCTGTGATGGTAGCCGTAATTATAAATCTTGCGGTCCCAACAACGGTAAAAAAATTGTGTTCTACTCTTGGACACATGGGCTATTACAGAAAAATCATTCAGGGGTACGCCCTGATCACAACACCCATGGAAAAGCTACTAAAAACATATGTTTCTTTTTTTTGGGATGATGAATGTCAGAAGAGCTTTGAAAGGCGCAGATGAAATACTACACAGATATGTCCTGGAACATGAACAGACTGCCGTTTTAGTGGAAGCACATGAAGGTGTCGCAGGAGGCCACTATGCAGGACGAGCAACGAAAAAAAATATTTTGAGGGTTGGGTTATGGTGGCCTACCCTGCATCATGATTCTTACACCTATTGTAAATCATGCGACACTTGCCAGTGGACAGGACGACCCTCGCGCGGAGATGAGATGCCATTGCGGCCTGAAGTGGCTTTACAAGATTTTGACAAATGGGCCATTGATTTTATAGGACCCATCAATCCACCAGGCAAGAAAATAGGTGCACACTACATTATCACCGCCACTAACTACGTCACTCGATGGGCTGAGGCACAAGCGGTGAAGGATTTTACTGCAGATACTGCCGCACACTTCATATTTGAACATATTCTAACCAGGTTTGGCTGCCCAAAGATCCTAATGAGTGATAGAGGTACGCACTTTGTTAACCAAACAATTCAAGCCTTGAATGAGGAATTTCGGATCCACCATGAGAAGAGTACACCATACCATCCCCAGGAAAATGGGGCGGTTGAAGCTTTTAAATAAATTTTGGAACAAGCATTAACTATGGTTTGCAATGCCGATCGTAGTGCCTGGGATGTTCACATTCCCTCTGTTCTGTGGGCCTACCAAACAACCTACAAGAAGCTGACAGGTAGGACCCCCTTCCAAATGGTCTATGGCAAGGAGGCCATTATGCCTATAGAGTACGTTGTTCCTAGCCTACGCATCGCAGCATTTACAAATATGGCGGACCCCGATATCATAGAGGAGTGTATTGCACAACTTGTGGCTTTGGAGGAAGATCGGTTTATTTCTAATTTTCATCAACAAGTTCATAAGGCTCGCGATAAAGCATGGCATGATCGACATATTTGCCAAAAGACATTCGTTGTGGGCGACCTCGTCCTTTTATACGATAGCCAATTTGCAAAACACCTAGGCAAATTCTAGTAGCACTGGCTTGGTCCCTACACAGTTAAGGAAATCACGAATGGTGAAGCAGTCCAGCTAGCTACCCTGGGCGGTGACATCTTACCTGGCTTTGTCAATGGTAGTCAACTCAAGCCTTACCAGGCTCAGTGACTATATGACGGCTACAGTGACTTGGGACGAGTCACAAGATTGTGTTGGGGGACTGTTGTAATAGGGTCTCCTACGAGCTACAAAACTGGTCCATTTTGGATACTTTTGATTAGATTTAATCTAGCGAAGGGGTTTTGGGGTGGGTCAAAGCCCCGAAAGTGTTGTAATGGGTAAAAGGGTAAACCAGGGGTCCAAAAACCACGGTTTTTAGACCATAGGAAATTCTATGCTAGATTATTATAAATAGAGGAACATTTTTGCATTGTAAGGTAGGAAATGAAGAGTTATTGATGTGAATTGTGGTTTAAGATATTTTTTTGGGTTTTGGGGAAAGGAATCCTGCTAGCTATGTGCGTGGAGACCAATTCCAGCTGTGTGCAGACCCTGCTGCTGTGTGCATAGGCTGGGAAGGGAATTGTAAGAAGGAATTGATGAATGAAAGAATAAGAAAGGTTGATAGAGAATTGAATCTATGAGTACTCTTTGTGTGAATCGTTGGTAATTACTACATTGTGTATTTTCTGTATTTAAGTTGTGAAGATCTGTGTAAGTGCGTTTTCTATATTTGTATCTGCTCCGTTCTGTTATGCAATATTGTGCTACTGTCGTGAAAGTATATAATTATAGATCTAGCGCACATGGATGCAAATCGAGACCTAATTGACCCTATGCAGAACAAGGTAATCTGGGAATCACAGGGTCTAACGCAACTCTTCTTGCCTTACCTATCCTTTCTCAGGGTGTGGAAACATGGTTCTAGCACCCGCCCATACTACTTTGGGTGAGACTTTGACCTGCACAAGCAAGTCACTACCAAAAGGGCGAGTAGTATAGGGGTTTGTTGGAAAACCTTGAGCTCTGAACCTGGGTCAGTACCCCTTGAGCCAACAGGTCAATTTTTAGATGTCGACGATGTCTAGAGCTGCCAAGAATGGAAATTGTGTGTTTTCCCCTGGATCTAGCCAAGGAAGTATTGGATAACTATTCGGACCATAAGGTCCACCCATCAATGTGTTACCAATATGATAAGTAGGAATTTGTTGATAAAAGTTCCCTGTGGGTGGGGGTGTAGGGATGTATGGTTGATGTCCGTAGGGTATATTGTACTGGGGGGCTAATAGTTGGTTGCCCCCAGCGTAAAAGTTTACCCCTTGTAAAAATGGATGTTGGGGTTGATTTTCCCATATGGACGCAATAGAGCTAGCCAGAGGCATGTTGCTATTTGCGTAGTTAAGTAATGACATAGATCTTATACCGAAATTTTGACCATGTTGGAACGAGGTCTCCTAACAAGTTGCGAAACTAGTACAATTTTGATATTTTTATTATATTTAGCCTAGCGGAGGGGTTTTGGGGTGGGTCAAAGGGTAAACTAGGGGTCCGAAAACCATGGGTTACGGACCATAGGAAATTCGAGGATAGATTGTTATAAATAGAGATGCATTTTGTATTGTAAAGGATAGGAAATGATGAGCTATTGATGTGATTTTTTGTTTAAGTGATTTGTTTGGGTTTTGGGGAATGGACTCCTTCTGGCTGTGTGCACAGAGATCCTAGTCCAGCTGTGTGTGGACCCTGCTGCTATGTGCGCAGGTTGGGAAGGGAATTGGAATTGTAAGGAAGAATTGATGAATGAATGAATGCGAAAGGTTGTTAGAGAACTGAATCTGTGAGTACTGTTATATGAATTACTTGTAATTTCTGTATTATGCGTTTTCTATCCTTAAGCTGCGAAATATCTGTGTACTGTGTTCTTCGATATAGATCTATTATGTTTTGTTTATGTCCTACTGTATTGATGATATAACAAGCCTATAACTCTATATCTAGCGCACGTGGATGCGAATAGAGACTTAATTAAATCTGCGTAGAATAAGGTAATCGGGGATTACATGATCTAGCACTGCTCTGCTTGCTTTACCCATCCTTTCTTAGGGTGCGGAAACTTGGTTCTAGTACCCACCCATACTACTTCGAGTGAGACTTTGACCTACAAAATCAGGTCACTGCCGAAAGGGCCAGTAGTATAGGGGTTTGTTGGAAAACCTTGCTTACCGAACCTGGGTCAGGACCCCTCGAGCCAACAAATGGTTCCGTTGCCGGGACCGGAAGAAGTCTTAGGAAGTGATATGGTACTGACAAGCAAATACTAGAGATTTGACACGAATTTGAATGAGCACTACTCTGGAGGAGAATACAACACGGAGTGGTAGGTATTATCAATCCGATCCAGAAAAGTATCACTTTGTCCATAGCCTGCCAAGGGAAGTGATGAAGCAAGGGTCATCAGGCTTGCAGGAGGGCAAGCCCTCAACCAGAGCTTTGTTAGAAGGATACATGGGAGTACACTTGAAGTTGCCTACCTTTAAGGGTGCAGCCAATGAATATATGGATCGTTTTTGGTTCGTGGCTGACTCAGTATGGACGGCACAGGGGGTGGTAAGTGATACTGTGAAAAAATCACAGTTGTCCTTGGCCTTTGAAGATAGAGCATTGGATTGGTATATGTGATACATATCTCAAAATGGAAGCGCATCCCTTCAAAATATTAAGGATTCCCTAAAACAACAGTTCGAGAAGCCAAAGTCATACTCTCAGTTGGTAGCCGAAGTAAAATATTTCAAGCAAGGTACGTTTGAATCAGTGTGGGAGGCCGATCAACGATTGAAGAAAGAAATTAGGGAAGGGGGATTCAAGTATGACGATAGGAAACACATGGAATGGTTCATCGCCATGTTGCTACCTCACTTACGTGTACCAATGGGCCAGCAGACCTTCGAGTCGCAAGAAAAAGCCCTGGAAACTGCTATGAAGCTCGAAGCTACACCCAAGGACGACATGTTGGGGGGAGTACAACAGATTCAAGAGCAACTCGGAGCCATGCACATGGAAATACAGAGCTTGCGGACGGAATGGGGAAAGGGATTTAGTACAGACCTCTGGTGTATACGATGTCAGGTGTCTGGTCATATGAAGGACCAGTGTCCCTTATTGGCAGATTACCTACAAGCAGGGGGACCTAGTCCGTTGCGCCCTGGATTCGACGGACCTGCGCTCTGGTGCGATGACTGCCAGGTAGCCAGACTACATGATACGACCCAGTGCCCCCGATTAAGTATGGGTGATCTAACACAACAATGGTGCAGGTTTTGCCAATCAGTACGACACAATGAGCAGAATTGTTGCACATATGAGCTATTGGTAGATCGGGGAAACCTATATAGGGTACAGTCAGATCCCACATCACCGAAATCTCCCATGACTTTTGGTGGCTCCCCCACAAGGGGTAGGGGAGGTCAGGGAGGGAGCGCAGGATGGGGTCGGGGGCAGCTGATCTGCTATAATTGCAGAGAAATAGGGCACTTTGCAAGAGACTATCCAAATCCCACTAGGAAATCCTGCAAATATTGCCGGCAGCTCAACCATGAGATTGAAGATTGCCCACTTTTAATAGCCAAGATGCAGGACAAGCAGCCCACCCCTACACAGAATGTGAAAAGGGTTAAAACTGATATACACAGTAGGCTGGTCACCCCAGGAGAAAAAGAGGAGCTTGCCTCCCAAGAAGGAGTAGCTTTCAAAGAACAAACACCACTGACAATCCCCATGCAGCTACCAACGCAACCTCAGATAAAGGAAGGAATTGAGCCCCTTCTAATGGCATGCTTGAAATTGCTACATAACCCACCGGCTATAGAAACTCTTCAAATATTACTACATAGCTGCGCAGTCCGGCCCAACACAATCCCTGAGACCTGAGGTGTCCACCACTATATGGCTACAAGAAATGCACCAGGCAAGAAATGCGGCTAACTGCGCAGATTGATGACTACGAGATGGACCAAGTTATTCTCGATTCAGGGTCGGATGCGAACGTACTACCAAAGCAGACATGGAAACGAATGGGTGAACCTAAGTTGGAATGGTCCACTATCCAGCTACGCATGGCGAATCAACAGAAGATCATACCCCTTGGATGGTTGCCAAGAATCCTGGTAGATATCGCGGGAGTAAAAGTCCTCGTTGACTTTGAGGTCATTGAAATCATGGATGACGCAGATCCAAACCCTGCACTACTTGGGCTAGACTGGGCTATAGACATGAGGGGTGTCATCAATCTCAAAAAGCATAGCATGGTGTTCGAAAACAATGGTACACGCGTAATAGTACCATTAGATCTAGTAGAAGGCGCGCGGTATATGGAACCAACCTACAAATGGGAGGAACTAGACCATATTTACATATTTTCTGTGCAGGATGAAGACAGGAGTAAAACCACAATAGAGTAGATATTCTAGAGGGACAATGAATGTTGTTCTGATGCTGATGAGGAACTAGAAATTTGGCAGAACTGATTACACGAAGTCGCAAGAACCCTCTACTGCATTTCCTCAGAGGTAAGAGATCTACCCCACTTTGATGAGGTTGGGAATGTCCAGAACTTCCTAAGAACATTAGAAGCCAGGGTGCTAAGAGAACGACAGCTCTGGGCCCTTAATCTGGCCATGCGTGGGACACCTGCGCATTGGTGGGACACCCACAATGAAGTGTTCCCGGACTGGGAAATGTGTCGGGAAAGGATGCTTCTACGGTTCACCCCTCCAGCTGACATATGCACCAGGGTGTTCCTTGGACCCAGGGATTCCCGTGCATATCTGTGTGCTTGCATGACCAAATGGTCTGACCGAACTATAGAAGAATGGGTCCATATGTTTGTTCATGCCTTGGGTCCTATCCTAGCTACTTGGTACTTAGACGCGGAATTGCACCAGCGCAGCTGCCACTGGGAGATACTAAAGGAGTACTTTGTCGAGACATTCAGATTGATTGGAGGAACAGAGACGCTCGATGAAGCTCTGCAGGACATTGATGTGTTTGTATTTAAGAGTACTCCCCATTGTGCTGCCCCAACGGTCCCGACATG
The DNA here is from genome assembly GCA_034641835.2 of Pinus albicaulis. NCBI lineage: Eukaryota > Viridiplantae > Streptophyta > Pinopsida > Pinales > Pinaceae > Pinus > Pinus albicaulis. The sequence goes on from CM076576.1 coordinate 31,421,123, forward strand.
TGACGCGTAGATGCACAACATAGCCAATTGTCGAAGCTTGGTGATTTATGAGGATGAGGATAATCCTTGAAACATTTTTGTCCCGGAATCTGAAGGAGAACGCGCTGTTATGGGGCCATCACTACAGATTCTTGACATAACATAGCTGCTTAAGTTGCGTGACATTAATATTAGGACGGAGGAATAACCTAAGCTGGCTAAGATTGGAGACTATTGGGATGAGGGAACTGTAGGAAAAATTTCAAAATTACTCATGAAATATCAGGACCTATTTCCAAAAAAGTTCTCTAAGCTTAAGGGCATCATCGGGGACCTCGGTATTATGCATATCACTCTGAAACCTGAGGTGCACCCCGTCAAGAAGCAGCCATACTGACTGAATCCCAAATACAAGAAAAAGTTCAAGGAAGAGCTGGATAAAATTCTTTTCGCTGGCATCATTGAACCAGTTGAGAAATCAGACTGGGTAAGTCCAATGGTCTTCCAGTGTAATATTCCCAATTTTTACAGCTAATGGGAATATTGCGTTTTATGTTTAGTTTGCTTAACTCATGAATAAAAGTGTAAAGGATGAACTCTAAAACTCCTAATCAACAAAATAAATCAATGCCCAATGTGAACATGGAAAAATATGGGCCATTTCAATAAAATACACTTAGGTGTGAAAATGAATGGAGAAGGTTGACTAGGTCAACAGGACCAAATCACAACAACGTCTAGATACATTGTACCTCCTTATTGATCAACGCAGTTTTAGAACGAGAGCCTCATGTGAAAAGGGTTAACTCATTGGAGGTTGTTTAGGGTTTACTAAGCCCTAATGTTATAAAATTAAGAGGAAGGCCACAAGGAGGGTTGTTACTTGTTGAAGATAATTCGATTTTGAGATTGCTTAAGCAACTCAAACTCTCTTGGTTGTTTAGCTATAGAAAGAGGAATTTCTTGTTTATGAATTCCTCCTCCTTCATTTAGGAGCTCTTGAAGGAGTATGTTCTGAAATATCTCACATCTAGGCTTGAGTCCAAGCTTCCTCCTCCAGCTTCAACCTTTTCTGTTGGGCAGGAATTGCTGTGTTGCAGGGTGTTGCAGTGAGGGGTTTTTCAACACCACTTCCCGATATAGTTTCATAGAAAAGGGAGCATTCCTTTCTCTAGAATATTAGTGAGGAAGCCTTGAGCTTCATATTCATATCTTGGCATCAGGCCAAAGGACCTTCCAACATCATCTGTGCATTATACTTCAGAAACTGCGTCATTTTTCCAGTGCATTGTTGTAGTAGGGTTTCTACCCTAGTTTGGTGCTTATTTCCTTGAGGAAGGGCGGTCCCTTCTTTCGGAAAGTTTGTATTTCAGTCCTATTTTGTAATTTTTTATATTTCAGCTCATCTACTCTGATTTTTAGTGATTTTGTGTTCTCTAGATCCATATTCTGCAGTTCTGATACTTGTATTTGTTCTTTCATGAAATCCCCTTGTCGGTTGATCTATTTGATGTATAAGAGGAGCTGAATCTCCATTTTTCTTCACTCTCAGTTATAATAAACTTCATATCTGATGTTTCAGACATATTTTTTCTAGTTTCTTCATAAATAACGCAATTTATGCTTCAACCATTTTCTGCATACTCCAAATCATGGGAAATCAACATTTTTAAGCTTATCCGGGAATGGAGGAACTTTTTAACATAGTTAGAATGATTTTTTTGAGCTGAAATTAGGATCATATGTCCCTAATGACCTGATCTAAAATAATCTCCCATACTTTCCCTTAATTTTACGCAAATTTCTAAATACATCTATTTTAGGGTCGAAATCACTGTTTTTCCTCATTTTTTGGATCCTAAATTCAGATCTAAGTTTTTTTTGTAGTTGAAATCAGTTTCTGAGTGTCTATCAGCACATTTAATGCATTTATAGCTCTCTACACTTTCATTAGAGTGTTTTACTTTGCTGCAGCCCCTCATTTGGCCTTCTCTTGAAGATAACTAGGTGCGGGAGATCTGTTTAACCCACCTAGTCTTATTTGTTTCAACTCAAATATTGGATTTAGTTTTTATATTGTCTAATATAAAGGATCCAAGAGTTATTTTACTGTTCTAAATAATATTTTTCTGAAAATTTGTTTTTAAGTGCATGATTCATGAGCTGTTCCTAAATAGGAATAATACAGTGGTATCAGAGCATGATCTCTGGCACAGCCTGTGAGATCAAGATATTAGAGAAGTGAAGAAGAAGAAACAAACATTATAATGATGGATAGGATGATATTACTCTCATCAGTGTTCAGATCTAAGAATGGCTTTTCCAAAGAGGTAAATCAGAAGAGAGAAAGAAGATGCACCGAGACTCCTAGAGGGTTCCGAGAAGAAGAAAGCTGCAATGAGACCTGCATGAGGTTTCAAGAAGAATAAGGAAGCCCTAGCACTTCCTATCAACAAAGAAGAAGACCAGATAATCCTATATCTCCTCATAGATCTACTATTCCCACTTTCTTTGAAGAAGGTGAGAGGTATAGCAATGAAGAAGAGAGATGCAAATAAACTCCAAAAGGGTTTCAAGATGAAGAGGAATAACTATACACTTCATGTCATCACAAAGCAGGGAGAATGATTGAAGAAGAGATCTCATTGCTTCTTTTTCAAACATTGAAGAGTATTGAAGAAAATCTCAGGGAGCTTGATGAGGAGAGGAAGAAGATGAGCTACAAAGAGACATCTCCCAAGGAAACAAAGGAGAATGTCAATCTTGTCACTTTGGGCAAGAGATATCCATTTTCACCATATGCTGCTAAGGTGCTTGCATCTAGAGAAGAGGCACTTGCATCTTTGCAAGGTAGTCTTTAGATCTGAACATATGGAGTCCCATGCATGAATCAGGATATGCATGAGGAGGAGAAGGAAGATACTAGTGCTGGTATGCTTGAAGAAAGGAGACCATCATTCTTGCTAGCAGTTGGAGGCATCATTGATCTAGGTGGAGGAACTCTTGTGTTCTGTCAAGAGGTTCCCACATATCAGTTGATCCAAGGTATGCATGAAATTTCAATACATATTGTTTCAAGATTAATGCATAGCCAAGGATTAAATCAAAATGTTGATTTGAAGCAAAGACATGTCACAGCGCAGAGGACCCTTGATCTAATAAAGGATGAGATTGGAAACTATATCTATGCATCATTTTTGAGCTGCATTCAATCTCTTGGGTTGAGATGTAGGGTCTCAATAAAGGGGATTAGTACTATCCTATGTTCAATGGCTGATTGTGAGATCATTAATGAAACTTGCTTTGAGACAGTACATGCATCACTTTGCAGATCTACAATGCTGTCACTTAGTGACTGTGACAAAAATGATTCAGCTCTCTTGGATAATTCTAGAGGCAGCTTCATCCTTGAAGTAGTGGAGAAGAAGAAGATGAAGAGTATACATCTTGATATGAGAAGCATTTTCTCCCCTATAGATGACACTCTCTCAATGAGCATGCTACAGCTCAAAGAGAGACTTCTACTTACTGCAAGTTCAAAGCCTCACTGGTTTTGGAAGGCCATAGATGGAAGAGAGGTCTCACTAAGAGATCTCAACAAATATGCATTTAAATATTTCATGAGATGCAAGGTTCTTCTTTGGTTCAAAGGAGATGGTATTCTACAAAGGGAGGATGCCATGATTATGCAGCACATCACTCATTTTTCATATTGGAGTGAGTGGATGAGGATGATGAGCAAGAGATCATATGATCACTTGCAGACATATATGGGCCAGCAAGCTTGGTTATGCTGGTTTCCCTTGGGAGACTCCTATCACTCTCCAAAGGCACCTATTTATCTGATCTATGTCTTGAAGAATGGTCATCAAATGAATAAGGAGGCATGGAGACGCTGGTTGCTTTGGGGTAAGCATGATCACTACCCAAAGATTCTCATTCTCTCATCTCATGCTTTATGCATCATTAATAGAGTATATGAAAAGGAAGCATGGTTGATGTGGTTGTTAAAAGGAGAGTTTGGACGTCACATGTTAAATCTCATGTCCATGTATTTACCCATGTTTAAAATATGTCTCATTTATCAACAGTATTTCTATTGGAGGTATGTTTCATGCATGAACTTTGGCTTGGGAGGAGGGATGACTCCCACATGATGTGGTATGAGGGATCTTGCTTGCACTATGTTGATGAGACACTTCACATGTCCATCATTGTGTTGTTGCTCCATGATCCACATGTTGATAAGGCAAGAAGGCTGCAAAAGTCTTTGTTGCTATGGCTGCTCTTGGGTGAGTATGGTTACCACCCAATAGCTCATCATTTTTTGAATCATGCCTTGGATTTCAATGTTTTGTTGCAGCAAGAGAAGGCATGTACAATTTTGATTCACTTGAGAGAGTATGGCCACCCCATGACATCTCCTATGTCTATGTGTTTTTCATTGTGTAAAATTTGGCATATTGATCTTATGATGTGCATTGATGATGATACTTTGTATTGGGCTAATGTGACATATCATATGTCCATTATTATGGTTTTGTTTCATGATGCACATGAGGAGGAAAGAAGGCAGCAAGACCTCTTGTTGCTTTGGTTGCTTTTAAATTAGTATGGTGACCACCCCATAGCTCATAATTTTCTGATTCATGCCTTATGTATCAAAGATAAATTGCAGCAAAGGAAGGCATGTACATCATCTTTTGGGAAGCTTGGCTTGTCCATATTACATGGAGGATATGGAGGATGGAAAAAAAGGGCTTTGATCCAGTGGTTATTATTAGGAGAATATGGTTTGACATCTTTTGTTTACCCATATTACTCCTTACCTTCTTCTTTTGCCTAACGCTGGAATGATGGAGTTTGGATCCAATAAAGCCAACAGGGCATAACAATGCTCAATCAAATCCATGAGACTTGGGAAAGAGGGATGTTTTGCATGATGAAGATTTTCCTTTATGGAAGGATCTACTTTATTCTTCTCACGTGTTTATGATGGTGTTGGACATCATGTAATTGTCATTTTGTAATTCATGATAAGAAGAGGACATCTATCCTTACAATTGGAAGTCATCTCATGCATTTGTGGAAGACAACTTTGGAACCAAAAATACATAACCTATTGCCGCAAATGGAGGAAGCCTTCCTTATGTGGATGCCATTTTGAGGGGAATAGATGGTTTTCATCTACAATAAGAGTTGCTTGAGGGAAAGCAACATTTTTCCGGGGGAGACTGTAATATTCCCAATTTTTGCATCTAATGGGAATATTGCATTTTATGTTTAGTTTGCTTAACTCATGAATAAAAGTGTAAAGGAGGAACTCTAAAACTCCTAATCAGAAAAATAAATCAATGCCCTATGTGAACATGGACAAATCTGGGCCATTTCAATAAAATACACTTAGGTGTGAAAAGGAATGGAGAAGGTTGACTAGGTCAACAGGACCAAATCACAGCAGTGTCTAGATACATTGTACCTCCTTATTGATCAATGCAGTTTTAGAAGGAGACCCTTCATGTGAAAAGGATTAAATAATTGGAGGTGGTTTAGGGTTTAATAAGCCCTAATGTTATAAAATGAAGAGGAAGGCCACAAGGATGGTAGATTGCTTAAGTAACTCAAACTCTCTTGGTTGTTTAGCTAGAGAGAGAGGAATTTCCTGTTTAGGAATTCCTCATCCTTCATTGAGGAGCTCTTGAAGGAGTATGTTCTGAAATTCCTCACATCTAGGCTTGAGGCCAAGCTTCCTCCTCCAGCTACAGCCTTTTCTGTTGGGCAGGAATTGCTGTGTTGCAGGGTGTTGTAGTGAGGGGTTTTTCAACACCACTTCCCGATCTAGTTTCGCAAAAAAGGGAGCATTCCTTTCTCTAGAACATTAGTGAGGAAGCCTTGAGCTTCATATTCAGATCTTGGCATCAGGCCAAAGGAAATTACAACATCATCTGCGCAGTATACTTCAGAAACTGTGTCATTTTTCCAGTGCATTGTTGTCGCATGGTTTCTACCCTAGTTTGGTGCTTATTTACTTGAGGAAGGGCCATCCCTTCTTTCAGAAAGTTTGTATTTCAGTCATATTCTACAATTTTGTATATTTCAGCTAATATACTCAGATTTTTAGTGATTCTACATTTTCCAGATCCATATTCTGCAGATCTGATACTTGTATTTGTTCTTTCATGAAATCCCCTTGTCGGGTGATCTATTTGATGTATAAGAGGAGCTGAATCTCCATTTTTCTTCATTATCAGTTATAATAAAATTTATATCTGATGTTTCAGACATATTTTTTCTAATTTCTTCAGAAATCACGCAATGTATGCTTCATCCATTTTCTACATACTCCAAGTCACGGGAAATCAACATTTTTAAGCTTATCCGGAAATGGAGGAACTGTTTAACATAGCTAGAATGATTTTTTTGAGCTGAAATTCGGAGCATAGGTCCCTCATGACCTAATATAAAATAACCTCCTGTAAGTTCCCTTAATGTTACCCATAGATCTGAATAAATCTATTTTAGGGTCGAAATCACTGATTTTCCTCATTTTTTGGATCCTAAATTCAGATCTAAGTTGTTGCTGTACTTGAAATCAGTTTTTAAGTGTCTATAATTACATTTAATGCATTGATATCTCTCTGAAATTTCAGTAGAGTGTTTTACTTTGCTGCAGCCCCTCATTGGGCATTCTCTTGAAGATAACCAGGTGCGGGAGATCTGTTTAACCCACCTAGTCTTATTTGTTTCAGCTCAAATATTGGATTTAGTTTGTATATTGTCTGATATAAAGGATACAAGAGTTATTTTCCTATTATAAAGCATATTTTTTCTGAAAATGCATTTTTAAGTGCATGATTCATGAGCTGTTCCTAAATAGGAATAATAAATCCAGGGAAAGAAGACCAATGGAGAAATACGCATATGCGTGGATCTACACAAGTTAAATGACGCTTGCATCAATGACCCATTCCCTACACCCTTCTCCAACAAAATCCTTGATAGAGTGGGTGGGCGGGAGGCTTATTCCTTCATCGATGGGTTCTCAGGGTACAATCAGATTCAGATTGCACCTGAAGATCGTATTAAGCCCACTTTTGCGACTAAATGGGGGTCTTTCTAGTATACGGTCATGCCCTTTGGTCTAAAAAATTCACCTGATATTTTTTCAAGATTCGTAGTTGCTGTATTCAAGGAATTTATTCATAAATTCCTGGAGGTTTATTTCAATGATTGGACGGTTTTTGGCTTAGTCAAGGAACATGTCTCTAACCTGCGACTAATGTTGGATGCATGCCGGAAGCACCAGATCTCCTTGAATATTAAGAAGTGCATTTTTTATGTGCCATTTGGTATCCTGCTTGGACACATAGTCTGTCAGCAAGGATTGATGGGTGATCCTGCGAAGGTAGTCATCATTATCAACCTGACAGTCCCCACAATGGAGAAACAACTGCGTTCTGTTCTAGGACACACTGGTTATTACAAGAAATTCATTCAGGGATACGCCTTGATTACAACGCCTATGGAAAATCTATTAAAAAAGGATGTTTCTTTGTTTTGGGATGATGAATGTCAGAAGAGCTATGAACTAATCAAAGAGAAGATGATCTCTGCCTGCATACTAATTTTTTGAGATCATCGTCAAGCCTAAAAGGTTGAATGCTGGCCTAGACCATCTGTCTCGCATCGAAACACGAGAAGAGCCTACTAGTTTGGACAAAGGCTTGCCGGATGCGCAACTGTTTACCATTAAGGTGGTTCACACACACTTTGATGATATCATTGAGTTCCTCACTACAGGAATGGCCCCGACTAGGTATTCAGTACAACAAAAGAAGGAATTGGTTACTCAGACCATGGACTTTACTATCCTCGCTGGTCAGTTATACAAGCTAGGTGCCGACGAAATACTACGCAGATATGTCCTCAAACATGAACGGCCTGTCGTGTTAGCGGAAGCACATGAAGGTGTCGCAGGAAACCACTACGTAGGACGTGCAACTGCACTAAATATTTTGAGGGCTGGGTTATGGTGGCCTACGTTGCATCAAGATTCATACACCTATTTTCAACCTTGTGATACCTGCTAGTGCACAGGATGACCTTCCCACTGAGATGAGATGTTGTTACAGCCTCAAGTGGATTTATAGGCTTTTGAAAAATGGTCCATTGATTTTATAGGACCCATCAATCCATCAGGAAAGAAAACAAGCGTGTGCTACATTATCACTGCCATGGACTACGTCACTCGATGGGTTGAGGCACAAGCGATAAAGGATTGTACTGCGGATACTACTGTACACTTCATCTTTGAGCAGATATTGAGTAAGTTTGGCTGCCCAAAAATCCTAATGAGTGACAAAGGTACAAATGTTGTCAACCAGACGATTCAAGCCTTGAATGAGGAATTTTGGATCCACCATGCTAAGAGTACCCCATACCACCCTCAGGAAAACGGGGTGGTTGAGGCTTTTAACAAAATTTTGGAACAGGCATTAACTAAGGTCTGCAATGCCGATTGCAGTGACTGGGATGTGTGCATTCCCTCTATTATGTGGGCCTATCGAACGACCTGCAAGAAGCTAATAGGCAGAAACCCCTTTCTGATGGTATATGGCAAAGAGGCCATTATGCCCATTGAATACGTTGTTCCTAGCTTACGCATTACAACATTTACCAATATGGAAGACCCCGATATCATAGAGGAGCATCTTCCGCAACTGGTGGCTCTGGAGGAAGATCGGTTTATTGCTAATTTTCATCAATAGGTTCAAAAGGCTCATGACAAAGCATGGCATGATCGATATATTCGCCAAAAGACGTTCATCGCAGGTGACCTTGTCCTTTTATACGATAGCCAATTTGTGAAACATCCAGGCAAATTCCACCAGCATTGGCTGGGTCCCTACATAGTTAAAGAAATCATGAATGGAGGAGCAGTCCAGCTAGCTACCCTGCGCAGAGACATCGTACCAGGATTTTTCAATGGTAGTCAACTCAAGCCTTACTGGGTTCAATGACTATATGACAGCTGCAGTAACTCGGGACGAGTCACAAGATTGTGTCGAGAGACTATTGGAACGGTTTCTCCTAACAAGTTGCGAAATTGGTCCAATTTTGATATTTTTGATTATATTTAGCCTAGCGAAGGGGTTTTGGGGTGGGTCAAAGCCCCGAATGCATTGTAATGGGTCAAAGGGTAAACTAGGGGTCCAAAAACCATGGGTTTCGGACCATAGGAAAGTCGAGGCTAGATTGTTATAAATAGAGATGCATTTTGTATTGTAAAGGATAGGAAATGATGAGCTATTGATGCGATCTATTGTTTAAGTGATCTTTTTGGGTTTTGGGGAACCAAATCCTGCTAGCTGTGTGCGCGAAGATCCTCGTCCAGCTATGTGCGGACCCTACTGCTGTGTACGCAGGTTGGGAAGGGAATTGGAATTGTAAGGAAGAATTGATGAATGAATGAATGTGGAAGGTTGTTAGAGAACTGAATCTGTGAGTACTATTATATGAATTACTAGTAATTGTTGTATTATGTGTTTTGTGTCCTTAAGTTGTGTGTTAGGTCTCTGTAATTTATTAGCAAGATTGGGAGAGTCCAATCACAGAGTTAACATCATTTCAACCAAACTTTGGGATTCTAGGATCTAGCCCTCCTGAATCCGGAGAGGGATCTCTCCAATATGCACAAAGATGGATATTGTCTTTGAAAAGCTTAAGGTAATGATATTAGGCTAGTTATGGAGGCCAAGGGTTTTGTTTTGTTTTGGATGGTTGAGCATGAAATGTTACTTGAGGGGAAAGTCCTAAGTGTAAAAAGTTTCAAAAGTGAGAAGTTGCAAGCAAATAGAGCAGTTTTGGCAGATAGATAGATATAACGCTGGTTTTTAGTCCATTGGGCTATGGAGTCATATCTGGGCTTTAATTGAACAACAACATCAAGTGTGATCCAAGGGGCAAGTTATCTATGCCACAAGATTATTGAGATTAAAATGATGAAATGGAAACATTAAAATGTTGGAGGGGTGTAAACTGATAATAATTTCTCAGAGGATTTATAGTCAGTCCAAACAAGAAAAGCCTTTTAAGTAACTGTTTTAAAACCAACCAAGGACAGGGCTAACCATAGACTTCTTGGGCAAGTTCTTATTAAAGCATCTTAATTGACAAACAATCCAGTAATCCACATAATTACCTTCAGAAAGTATGAAAACACATAAGAAAAATAGAGTGTAACTTAAGATCAGATAAAGTACTTTTAAACCTAGTCTTCTTTCAGTCAACACCAAGGGAAACTTTCAGAATCTGCCTTTGGAGAAAAGAATCTAGGAATCGGGGCAAACCATATCTTCTCTAGTCTAACTTTAATAGCAAATAATGGAAATAACATTCGAGAACAATGTTTGAGCAAACAGAAGGACGAGGGAACGCCAACATTCCTAACTGTTTAAACTGTATTGAATCATTCTTGAATAAACAAATCTGAAGAAAACATTAAGATAAAGATTTCTCAGCCAGAGAAGGTTACTGCTATACAGAAAATCCTAACCCTATTTAAACTGTTCTTTACAGAAGGAAAATGAACGATATGGCATACATAGAAGGAGAACGATTAACAAAGAAAGAAGCACTTCACCAGTGATAAAGACCAGGATCCCAAGAAACAGCTTTTATATTGATGTCAAACCAGTTACAATCTTCAAGTCCAATGTTTCAGTTCAGAAATCATCTTCACTATTCAACCTAACTACTCTAGCACAAACAGAGCTTCAAGGGCCAGTGAATACTATGTACAAATAGAAGTCTCAAGCTCAAGTGTATTTCAAAGTTCTGCAACCAACAATTTCTCATCTTCTGTAGAAGTACTTATAGGAAGATGAGGAGGTGAGATTTTAACAAAATATCCCAAGGACAGTTAATGCAGAGTGAAGACTTCTCGGCCCTTTGAGAGGCTCGAGGGAAAAATTTACAGGTGGATCACTACATTAACTGTTTCACAATAAATATCAAAGCTCGGTGTAAGCTTTGTTTGACTTTGAGGCTCTGTGCATGTTTTGGAGTAACTCTGCAGATATTTATTCATTGGTTTCCTTGCAGAAGTAACTCCCTAGCTGTGCTGGAGGCGGATATCTGATTTTCTTCAATAACTCAGCCTTTGGTTTGAATGGTTTGAGGTAACAGGTGGCCTTTACGGTAGCTGAGGAATTAATTCGCCTTTAGTTGAAACGGTGGAAGCCTTTCTGTCTGTTTAAACGCTTATAATTTTTCTTTAACTGTGTTTAATTTAGGGATTAGGCTTTTGATAGTCAATCTTAGCCGTAATCCCTAAATTTTTCCTCAATCTTCTGCTCTGCTGCGCTCTGTTCTTCAACACTGATACTCTTTCAACTGTGTTTTTAATAAAACAGTGTCTTGTCGATGTGTATGGCCGCGCTGGGCTCGTATGGCATCAACGCCTACGAAGCATTGATGAAACATGTCTTCAAACCCTCTATATCTCTTTCCCTTTGATAAACGAAAGACCAGAGGATCGTCACCCTCGGCTTTTATTTTCCTTTGTTATAATGGAAAAAGCATTGGGACCTGCAAAACACAAACAATTTTTTAAGAAATCCTGCATTATTGGGGAAAAACTGCTTCAGAAGGCGGGGGAGGAGCGTATCCATCAGATGAAAACATCCAACGGTGGGAGATTTGTGTAGACGAGGCGAAAAGGAGAGCGGGGAGATGAACAAGTCGGAGTGATTTTGGACCGTTCGATCTGGACACGTGGACGGTCCAGATCTAATCGGAGGATTTCAATCGGGGGTGGCAGAAAAGGGGATGCGATTGAATCTTTGTGATTGAGCCCTTTGCGATTAAACGTTGGCCGTTGGATCGAGGATTAGATCAACGATCGGGATCGAATTGGGGATCGGCAACCGGAGCACAGAGAAGAAGGCATGCGATTTGAGTTATGCGATTGCGAAGGAGCGATTGGCGCAGGGCCGTTGGATCGGCGGGACAGATCAACGGTCAAGAATAAATCGGAGGGAGAGTAGGATCGGAAGATTGGAGGTATGGACTGCGATTGATCGGAGGGAACACTTGAAGTATTGCGATTGCGATCGGCGGGGGGCAGTGATTAGCGCTCCACCGTCAGATCTCCACGGAAGATCAACGGTGCGGAACGCATCGCCATACTTATTGTTATAAAATAAATCGCATCAGAGTTTAGACTATTTACAAAGGATTTGTGCACCCGCCCGAATTCTGATTGCGATTAGCGCTTGGGACTTAAGCGCTTGGTCCCAGCGCCGGGGCATGTGCGGGGAAGTGGTTTGAAAGGGGCTAGCGGGAGGGGGCTTATGCCTATATTAAGGTCGGAAGGTGGGTTTCGACCTTTTTAAATGGAATTTGAAGGCCAAGGAAAAGGAACGATAGAGGGGTAAGGGAGGAAAATGGCCAACAAAGGTTAGAGGAAGGATTTTAAAGGGGATTTTGGGGGTTTGGCACAGCTCAACAAGAAGTTTTAAACCATGTCAGGAGGATTTTCACGAATGGAGGGAGAAAATTATGAAAAGTAGGGAAATAATATGGAGAAAAGGTGGAGTAAATGAAGGTTAGTTATGAGTGGGAGAAAGGGAAAAAGTGATGGTTTCTTCAGCAGTTTCTTACAGGAAATCAACAGAATTAATAGGAACAGTAATGAGGATTTTGGACAGAGGCATGAGGCCTACAAGGAGTCTTCAAGAGCCAACAATTTTTAGTGATAAAATTGTTCCTTGGAGGCTCAAAAAGATTTTAGCCACCTTTTGGTGTAACAAAATATTTATAGGTGGCTAACAGTGGCTCCACTTGGGGATGGTGCCTTCTTGAAGGCATCAAGAATTCAGACTTGATTTCTGGGAGGCTGATCATGTGCCTCATCCATTGGGCTGCCCTTCCTTGCTGGATGAACTAGCTTTGAAAAAATGTTTGGCGGCTATGAAAACAATGGACTTTCATCAATACAAACTTTCTACCTACCCAATCCTACTAATCCAACATTTTTTCCTCAACAGAGTGCACTTGGATTGGCAAACTCTTAACAACATTTTATTCTTTTGAAAGCATAAAAAAACTAATCTAATTCTACTCCTTATTTCTCCCTGAACTCAGATTAAATAGTTGAGTTCAGATGTTTCTCTACCTAGTCTACTGTCTGTTGGGATTAAACAGTCCAACAAACTTTCATTCTCTAAATTCTACAACAAAAATTTAAAAATAGTCAAGTCAATATTGAGCTGTTTGACTTGCTATGATCTATGGCATAAGAACAAGCTGCACATAGATTATTATTTGCAGAAAATTAAATAAAAAACGGAAGGCTTAAGATCTGAAAGTTTAAGTACTGCCTTCCCTTTCTTCACAGCTCTGTTTTTAATTTTGTTTTGAGTTGTCTCTTTCTTGATATCTGATTCAGATTTTGAGTGATTTAGAACCAGATTTACACTTTTATGACTCAAAAAAATAAAACAATTTTGAGTCATCTCTCTTTGGAAACTTAGGTTCAGATTTTGAACATGTTTGAACTTTTAAGTTCTACCCTAATTTATCTACTGATAAGCCAAGATTAAACAGTTTGGAAAATCAAATTCACTACCCTATCAGTAGAAAATTGAAAGCTAATTAGTCAAGATTAAACAGTTTGACTAACTAGAAGTGTGTTTTGTAGGAGTGGCATTTAAGCTTACACACTTTCAGATTTATTTCTCTTTTTGGCATGGGGCTGTGCCTTTCTTGTTTTTCATTTCTGCCCTCTTTTCTTTCTTTCTTTGTTTTTGTATTTTTTTATTTTTCATAACTTTGAATGCAATGGTGGATGAAATATTCATAATGAAAAAGAAAAAATAAGGCTTAAAAACATATCATGAATCAAGAGAAGTAATGCTTGAGCATCCGGCCATTGACAGGACCCCCAAACAAATCTGTTCCATCCAGCTCTTGTAAGAAGAATGCATTATTTCCAGCAACTGAATGAATAGAGTAAGGGCCAAGCCATATATTTTCAAACTTACCATGCTTTCCCTTGTCTTCCCTATTTGAGTCCCACTTTAAAACTTTGTCCCCAATCTTGAAATTTCTGGCCTTTGTTCTTCTGTCAAAAAGCTTCTTAATGCTGTCCTGTTTCTGCAATGTTTTGTTGTACACTTCCTCTCTGACTTGCTGAAGATGAATGGTCTAATTTATTCTTCTAATCATGTCATTATCTTCAGTCTGCAATTCTTGGATAAACTTCATAACTGGTACACCAAGGCTATTAGGAAAGATTGCATCTGTACCATATACAAGCTGAAAAGGTGACATCCCAATAGATTTATTCAAAGTTAATCTGTCAGCCCAAAGTGCATGGACTAGCTTTGTGTGCCAAGACTTTTTAGTGTCCTCCAACAGTTTCTTGATTATGTTCACTAAGCTTTTATTGGAAGATTCTGCAAGTCCATTACCTTGAGGGTAATAGGCTGTGGAATGCCCTAGTGTTATCTGGTATTTATGACAGAAGTCAACCATTTTCTTTGATCCAAACGCTGCTGCATTATCTGTGATGATCTTGGTAGGATAGCCAAATCTGGAGAGGATATTGGTTTCTATGAACTTTATAATAACTGAATCATTGGCTTGCCTACAAGGAATGGCTTCTATCCACTTAGTGAAATAGTTTATGGCAGTAAGGATCCATCTATGCTGGGCAGAAGATGAGGGATGGATTTCACCTATGAAGTCAAGTCCCCACTGTTGAAAAGGAGCTTCAACAGTGATTGGATGCAGAGGAAGGGGTAACAATTTTCTCTTTCCCTCAAACAATTGGCATTTGTGGCAAGTAGTTGTCATTTTGTGAACATCAGGAAAAAGGGTGGGCCAATAGAAACCAGCCCTCAAAATTTTGTTGGCTGTTGACTTCCAGTACAAATGGCCTCCACACTCTCCTTCATGAAATTCCTGCTTAACCTTCTCTACATCAAACTCAGACAAACATTTAAGCAATATACCACTAGCATTTTTCCAATAAAGACACCTATCTACAATGCAATAGTTTACTGCTTTCAGTTTTAAGAACCTTGCCTTTGTTTTCTACAAACCAGGAGGTGTATTTAAATTAAGCAAAACATAAACGATATCAGCATACCAAGGAGAATTCATAAAATGGTTTTCAATAATGGGAGTTGAGAATTCTTCTTGGCTGTCCAAAGCATTAGTCATATTAATATCAAGAACTTCAAAATTGGATTCAGCCATTAATCTAGCTAGACCTTGGCCTTTGATGAGTTTAGTGGGTTTTATCTCTAAATCATATTCGAGAATAACAACAATCCACTTACCTCTCTTACCATTTGGGTCCTGTGTTAGAATGTCTTTAACAACCGAATTAGGGACAAAGGCAATGATGTGTGAGTGAAGGATGTATACTCTGAAGTCTTTCAATGCTTTAACCAAAGCAAAAGCTTGTTTTTCCATAATATTATACTTCAAAGGGGGCATCCCTCAATGCCTTGCTAAAGAATGCAATAGGCTGCTCTTGTCCTTGTGGATTTTTTTGTAAAAGGACAACAACAATGGTATGTTCTGATGCAAATGAGAAGATGTAAAAATATTTTGAAAAATCAGGGCTTATGAGAACCGGTGTTTTGGTTAATGCTTGTTTCACCAGTTCAAAGGATGTCTTTGCTCCCAAGGTCCATTTTATCCCTTGCTCCTTCTTCAACATGTTTGTGATGTTTCTAAGGAGCTCTGCTAAGTTAGGGATGAACCTTCTCAAAAAGTTAATCTTTCCAATGAAAGACTGCAACTCTTTGATATTTCGAGGATGAGAGATTTGCAATATAGCCTCAATCCTCTTTGGATCTATCTTTATACCCTCTTCTGAAATAATGTGTCCAAGAAGCTTACCTTATTGGAGACCAAATAGTGTCTTCTTAGGGTTTACAGATATTCCAAACCTTTTGCACTTCTTGAAAACTTTTCTCAAATGTTCTAAATGTTCTTCATCTGTTTTTGAAAACACAGTAACATCATCTAGATAGATAATGATGAAGAAGCCCAATTCTTCTGAGAATGCTATGTCCATGGCTCTCTGAAAGGTTGCTCCAACGTTCATTAGACCAAAAGGCATCTTCACATACATGAAAGTGCCCCATGGAGTAGTGAAAGTTGTCTTTAATTGATCAGCAGGGTGAACTAAAATCTGATTATACCCTGAATAGCCATCAAGCAACGAAATCCTTTTAGACCCCACCACCTTTTGTAAAATGTGATCCATTTTTGGTAAAGGGTAGTTGTCTTTTAACGAAGCTTTGTTTAAGTCTCTAAAATCTATACAAAGCCTGATTTCTCCAGTCTTCTTCCTAACGGACACCAGATTAGATACCCACTCAGAATATCTAATAGGGACAATAATGCCAGCATCATACATTTTCATGATCTCCTTCTGAACCAATGGCAACTGGACAGGGTTTATTCTGCGCAGTTTCCGTTTAAATGGTTTTTGGTTTTCTTTAAGAGGGATTTTGTGCTGTATTATTTCAGTGTCATAGGATTTGAGATCTTCGTAACTCCAAGCAAAAACATCAGAAAATTCTTTGAACAACTCTATGTATTTGAGTTTAATGTGAGCTGGCAAAGTTTTGGACGGTTTGATCATTTTCGGTTTTTCCTCACTGCCTATATTGCACTCCTCTACTTCAGTCTCTACAGGTTCCAGTTTTGGTTTATTGGCCACATCGTTAAAATTGAACAACTCCTCTAAAGGCGTTAGACCACTCGGCAAATTTTCATCTTTAGAATGCAGAGTTTGTAATTCTTCTGTTTCTAACTCTGCACTTAATTCTGTTTTGTTCCTAAGTTCACTAGACAATAGGTTAATATTGGCAGTTTGGGGAGACGATTCTTCTTCACCAAGAAAGTTTTCTTCACTGCAGTCTGTATCATAATATGAATCTGAACTGTGCAGTTCGAACTCATTTCTGAATTGCATGAAGTCTTCTATTTGTTTGTCATTGTCAAACACTTGCCAATATTTTTCGTTATCAGGCACTGCCGGTCTAAATTTTATCGGAGTTGTGTTGTCTCCAGTCCCATATGGCGTTAGACATGTTCTGGCCGCAAAGGCTAAATTGTGGGCCATAATGTTCTTTTTCCTTGGGATGAAACTCAGGTTTGACTCCTCAAATGTTGTCAACAGATCCATGACATCATTTCGATAGGCTCTAAGTCTGGGATGATTCGCATTATACTCCCCATTGACTTGCCTAATGATTAACTCAGAATCCCCATACACATTAATTCTTCTGGCTCCTAATTTCTTCAAGAGATGCAAGCCTAAGAGAAGGGATTCATATTCTGATATGTTGTTGGAACACTGAAAGTTTAATTTGCATGAGATGCATTCTGTGTGGTTGTTTTCAGTGTTAATGATCCAAACCCCTGCACCAGCATTATTTCTAGTGCATGACCCATCAAAATACATACTCCATAAAGGACTGTCTTTGGTTTCATCTGCTTGGCGATTGTCCTTTTTAACTATGGTGCCTTCTGACTGTTCATGGTTAGCAGCACCCAATTGAATTTGTTTTGACTCCTCAAATTCTTCAATAGATTGAGGGATGATGCCAAAAATGTTAGGGGTATTTTCTGGGTTGTTAAGTCCTAAAAACAATGGACTCATAACCGGTAAATCAAGACCTATGCTTTGTTTACTAATGTTTTCACATGTGGCAAACTGTTTGGACACTTCTGCGTTATTATACTCTTCTTCCCTGTCGGCCTTTAATTCTATTAAAGTGACTTGCTCACTAGGAGTTTCATTGTTAAACATGATAAAAGAATCAAGGCCTGTATTGACAGAATATATAGGAGAGTTTCGTGGTCTGTCTTGACTTGTAATCGTGTATTGCATATGAGACTCCCTGTAAAGTCTTCTGGTCTGATTGAAAACCGGGATGGTCGCATATGTCATGTCCATCTGCATAGTCCCCTGTAACTTAGCTCCCCAGGATCTCGATAATAGCATTCCATACTTTGGGGGGACATCACCCACAACAATGTCCATGAGTAAACATTTGGCTGGAATCTGGGCTAGGTTAACACAGAGGTCTTTGATCAATCCTAGACATTTTACTCTACTTGAGTCAAAGGAGTATAGATCTTTGTAGGGTCTGGTAATTTCTAAACCAAGGCTCTCCATCACAGCTTTAGGCATTAAATTATGAGAAGCCCTGGAATCATGCATAGCGTTGTGTAGAATTTTGTCATGGATGTTCAAACTCACATAAAAGGGAGGAACTGGTCCCTCTTGAAACTTCCCTTCAATCTTAGGGCCAAAAATCAACTCCGGTAGGTCATCACTAAGATTAACTGTATCTCCATTTTCCTCTATATTTAAAGCCTTCAAAATTTGGTTCCTATATACATGTTGGGCAGCTAACTCAGTTAATGGAACAGAGATTTTGATCTTTAAGATTTCCTGTTCAAGGCTGAAAGGGGTTTGATTCTTTGAAGCACTTGTTTCAACCTTATTAGCCGTCACTCTATCAACAATTACAGCTTGCTGATTTGTTTTACTTGACACAACTGTTGTAGAAGGAGTACTAGCTGAAGTGTTAGTACTGCTGATGTCTTCACTCTGTTTTTTAGAATTTTGAGTGTTTTTCTCCTTATCCTTATCAGAATTAACAGCCACTGTTTTGTCTTTTTGTTTGGTTGTTTTGGGTTTAGCTGCGGTGCTGCTTTGAGAGGATTTGTCAGAGGTTTTGGTGTTGGGGGCTTGTTGACTGGTCTTGCTTCTAAGGTCATATTCTCTTTGAGGTTGCATGACGACATTTTCCATGTCCTGATAATAATTTTCATTATCATCTCTTTTGTCGTCGTAAGGTGTGTAAAGACCTTGTTTATTATCATAATGAACCTCAAAGTCATCATCCTCTTCCCCAAACATGTTGATATCCTCTCCCTCTGTTATGTCTTCTGTTTCTTCAACCTCACTTACATAGTTTTGATGAAAGGGAGGGGTGATCTGTTGATCATCTTCCCTGGGTCTGTTTTGAGGTTGGTTCCTTCTAACATTCTGATTCTGGTTCCTATTATGAGGAGCAGTTTGATTTTGATTTTCTTGTGCTCTCTTAATTATGCTCATCTCTTTCATCGTTTCTTCCATCATTCTCTCCATCTTTGAGTTGTAAGTAGAAGGTGTGGATTCCTCTCTAAAAGATACTCTCTTTTCTGCTTTCATCCTCGCTCTCTTCTCCATAAGGTTAACTTCCACAGAAAGAGCACCTCTTTGCATATCTTCAAGGGTCGCAAAAACTCTTTCTCTGAGTGAATATGTCATGTCTGGATCAAACCCTTTAGGAAATTTGTTTAAAGCTGAGCCCTGAGGAGGTTTTAGTTCAGGGGAAAGTGCATTATAGACGCTGTTAAATCTGGTACAATAAGATTGTACACTTTCCCCAGGGTTCCTATGGAGATTGTTATAGTCAGCAAGGACTTGGAGAGGATTCTTTCTCACTCCCCATTTGTTTAAGAATGTTTGATGGAAGGCTTAGAGATCGTTAATACTATGGGGGGTTAAACCTTTAAACCATTTTCTTGCTTCTCCCCCTAAAATTTGAGCAAATAATCTCAACTTGACAGAATCATCATCAATTCCGTTTCTGTCAAAGTAGTCATTCATCTTGTCCACATGTTGAGATGCTGTTATAGTATTACTAGCATCATATAATGGAATTTTGGACTGATAGTCCTGTGGAAGATTGGCTAATGGTACAGGAAGGACCAAGGGAGCATACCATGTTGCCATGGCAAGAGGTGGAGGTGGATTTACAGAAGGGAAAGTGGGCTGAGGTGAAGTGGTTTGAACAATGGATGTAGGGTGAGTAGAAGTGGATGGACCAGGAGTAGACTGTTGAGATGATCTTGGATGAGAGACACCTAAATTGTGAAGGAAATGTAAATCAGGAGGTGTTGTTTCCCTGCTACCAGGATGTTCACTTGTTTCAAGAGATGAAAGTGAAGATTCAGAGTCTAACTGGATTATATCATCAAATGACCTAGTCCTAAATGGGTTCACTAAGTCAGTTTGTGATTGTTGCAGAGCTGAAAGATTTTCAGGGACTGAATTAGCTCTCAAGGGTGATCTGAAAACAATTAATAATTTAACCTTAGGAGACTTCCAAAGGATACTTTCTGGATTATCAACTATCTCAGGTGGGTTAGGGTCTGGGTGGGCTCTAGTGTGAATCTTTTTAGAAGCCACTATGCTATGTTGTTTAGACCTAAAACAAGAAAAGTTCAACCAGATATGACAATTTTGGAGAGGTTAACCAATCTGTTTTTACAATTTTAAATCTCACAGTCCTCTAACTGAGTTTGAATGATTTTATAATGATAAGGGTTCTTCTCAGTGGAGTCTTAAGGTCTGCTAGGATTGTGGAGTCGCCAAGTGGAAATTTTTAGCTCCTTTCAGAGGTAAAAGGTCTTATGGTCCACCACCATGTTTATTTAATTCCAATCTGAAATATTTTTAGGTTTTTCTAAGTCATTTTTCGGTTTTGTGGTTGTTAAGAATATCCTAACTTTGTTTCAAAACTTAGCTAAGGTTGCGAGACAAAGGCAGTCTACTCTTATGGCTAAGCCAGCTGATTTTTCAAGGTTTAGATGAAGTCTTAAGAGAAACCTAGGGTTTACCTAGTTTTTCACTGATTCAAACAAGTTCCATCATGATTACCTATAATAGGCAGTGCTTGAAAAGGCTGCTTTTTACTCTGGTTAATAAAGCAAATGCTCTATGAACCAAATCTCTAACGTCGTATGATTATCTTTAAATGAAAATGATTCTGGGTTCGATGTCCCCAGTGGAGTCGCCAGAAATGTTAGGTCTCTGTAATTTATTAGCAAGATTGGGAGAGTCCAATCATAGAGTTAACATCATTTCAACCAAACTTTGGGATTCTAGGATCTAGCCCTCCTGAATCCGGAGAGGGATCTCTCCAATATGTTCAAAGATGGATATTGTCTTTGAAAAGCTTAAGGTAATGATATTAGGCTAGTTATGAAGGCCAAGGGTTTTGTTTTGTTTTGGATGGTTGAGCATGAAATGTTACTTGAGGGGAAAGTCCTAAGTGCAAAAGTTTCAAAAGTGAGAAGTTGCAAGCAAATAGAACAGTTTTGGCAGATAGATAGATATAACGCTGGTTTTTAGTCCATTGGGCTATGGGGTCATATCTGGGCTTTAATTGAACAACAACATCAAGTGTGATCCAAGGGGCAAGTCATCTATACCACAAGATTATTGAGAATAAAATGATGAAATGGAAACATTAAAATGTTGGAGGGGTGGAAACTGATAATAATTTCTCAGAGGATTTATAGACAGTCCAAACAAGAAAAGCCACTTAAGTAACTATTTTTAAAACCAACCAAGGACAGGGCTAACCATAGACTTCTTGGGCAAGTTCTTATTAAAGCAGCTTAATTGAAAAACAATCCAGTAATCCACATAATTACTTTCAGAAAGTATGAAAACACATAAGAAAAACAGAGTGTAACTTAAGATCAGATAAAGTACTTTTAAACCTAGTCTGCTTTCAGTCAACACCAAGGGAAACTTTTAGAATCTGCCTTTGGAGAAAAGAATCTAGGAATCAAGGCAAACCATATCTTCTCTAGTCTAACTTTAATAGCAAATAATGGAAATAACATTCGAGAACAATGTTTGAGCAAACATAAGGACGAGGGAACGCCAACATTCCTAACTGTTTAAACTGTATTGAATCATTCTTAAATAAAAAAATCTGAAGAAAACATTAAGATAAAGATTTCTCAGCCAGAGAAGGTTACTGCTATACAGAAAATCCTAACCCTGTTTAAACTGTTCTTTACAGAAGGAAAATGAACGATATGGCATACATAGAAGGAGAACGATTAACAAAGAAAGAAGCACTTCACCAGTGATAAAGACCAGGATCCCAAGAAACAGCTTTTATATTAATGTCAAACCAGTTACAATCTTCAAGTCCAATGTTTCAGTTCAGCAATCATCTTCACTATTCAACCTAACTACTCTAGCGCAAACAGAGCTTCAAGGGCCAGTGAACACTATGTACAAATATAAGTCTCGAGCTCAAGTGTATTTCAAAGTTCTGCAACCAACAATTTCTCATCTTCTGTAGAAGTACTTATAGGAAGATGAGGAGGTGAGATTTTAACAAAATATATCAAGGACAGTTAATGCAGAGTGAAGACTTCTCGGCCCTTTGAGAGGCTTGAGGGAAAAATTTACAGGTGGATCACTACATTAACTGTTTCACAATAAATATCAAAGCTCGGTGTAAGCTTTGTTTGACTTTGAGGCTCTGTGCATGTTTTGGAGTAACTCTACAGATATTTATTCATTGGTTTCCTTGTAGAAGTAACTCCCTGGCTGTGCTGGAGGCAGATATCTGATTTTCTTCAATAACTCAGCCTTTGGTTTGAATGGTTTGAGGTAACAGGTGGCCTTTACGGTAGCTGAGGAATTAATTCGCCTTTAGTTGAAACGGTGGAAGCCTTTCTGTCTGTTTAAACGCTTATAATTTTTCTTTAACTGTGTTTAATTTAGGGATTAGGCTTTTGATAGTCAATCTTAGCCGTAATCCCTAAATTTTTCCTCAATCTTCTGCTCTGCTGCGCTCTGTTCTTCAACACTGATACTCTTTCAACTGTGTTTTTAATAAAACAGTGTCTTGTCGATGTGTAGGGCCGCGCTGGGCTCGTATGGCATCAATGCCTACGAAGCGTTGATGAAACATGTCTTAAAACCCTCTATATCTCTTTCCCTTTGATAAACGAAAGACCAGAGGATCGTCACCCTCGGCTTTTATTTTCCTTTGTTATAATGGAAAAAGCATTGGGACCTGCAAAACACAAACAATTTTTTAAGAAATCCTGCATTATTGGGGAAAAACTGCTTCAGAAGGCGGGGGAGGAGCATATCCATCAGATGAAAACATCCAACGGTGGGAGATTTGCGTAGACGAGGCAAAAAGGAGAGCGGGGAGATGAACAAGTCGGAGTGATTTCAGAGTGGTTTTGGACCGTCCGATCTGGACACGTGGACGGTCCAGATCTAATCGGAGGATCTCAATCGGGGGTGGCAGAAAAGGGGATGCGATTGAATTTCCAGTGCGATTAAGCGCTGGCCGTTGGATCAAGGATTAGATCAATGGTCGGGATTGAATCGGGGATCAGCAATCGGAGCACAGAGAGGAAGGCATGCGATTTGAGTTATGTGATTGCGAAGGAGTGATTGGCGCAGGGCCGTTGGATCGGCGGGACAGATCAACGGTCAAGAATAAATCGGAGGGAGAGTAGGATCGGAAGATCGGAGGTATGGACTGCGATTGATCGGAGGGCACACTTGAAGTATTGCGATTGCGATCGGGCGGGGGGCTGCGATTAGCGCTCCACCGTCAGATCTCCGCGGAAGATCAACGGTGCGGAACGCATTGCCAGACTTATTGTTATAAATAAATCGCATCGGAGTTTAGACTATTTACAAAGGACTTGTGCACCCGCCCGACTTCTGATTGCGATTAGCGCTTGGGACTTAAGCGCTTGGTCCCAGCGCCGGGGCATGTGCGGGGAAGTGGTTTGAAAGGGGCTAGCGGGAGGGGGCTTATGCCTATATTAAGGTCGGAAGGTGGGTTTTGGCCTTTTTAAATGGAATTTGAAGGCCAAGGAAAGGAACGATAGAGGGGTAAGGGAGGAAAATGGCCAACAAAGGTTAGGGGAAGGATTTTAAAGGGGATTTTGGGGGTTCGGCACAGCTCAACAAGAAGTTTTAAACCATGTCAGGAGGATTTTCACGAATGGAGGGAGAAAATTATGAAAAGTAGGGAAATAATATGGAGAAAAGGTGGAGTAAATGAAGGTTAGTTATGAGTGGGAGAAAGGGAAAAAGTGATGGTTTCTTCAGCAGTTTCTTACAGGAAATCAACAGAATTAATAGGAACAGTAATGAGGATTTTGGACAGAGGCATGAGGCCTACAAGGAGTCTTCAAGAGCCAACAATTTTTAGTGTTAAAATTGTTCCTTGGAGGCTCAAAAATATTTTAGCCACCTTTTGGTGTAACAAAATATTTATAGGTGGCTAACACTGTGAAAGATATGTGTACTGTGTTCTTGGATCTAGATTGTTGGTCCTCTAATTTGCACCCTTTTTTACCATTTTTCCCTTTCCAAATCCTAATAATTTACGCTTCTTTACCTATCTTATGCGCCCTCATCCTGCAATAGTGCGAGAACAATGACACATTTTGCATTAACTTCATATTTTACATTTTTAACTCAACTTAACATTTATTAACTATCTATTACATGATTTATTACTTAGAATTACTTTTGTAACTTATCATTACCTCCTATGTTATTTAATAGATAAACACTTATCTTGACCGCTGATTTTTAGTGCAGAACAGATCTCGCACTAGCACCAGCGCCGTGAATCTTGACAGAAAATCCGGATCACTTGGGTTGCCACCTGTTTTGTACTACTTTAGCTGCCATCAATGAAGAAATATCCGAAGGCAGCCGAGTCCCAGCTATGATAGCAGTTAAATCTAGAGTAGCTAAGATTAGACATAAGAGAGACGAACAACTGGAGATAACCGCGACCTATTCTGTTAAAAGCGATTTAATTTTGAAGGCCGAAAGCTTATTCTGCAATCGGTTATGTAATTTTTTATAACGATTTCTGTAATTGGCTATGTAATTGTTAAATGATCCTTTTTGCCTACGTCCAAAAGGATCTATATAAGCAAAAATGTAAATAGGACAAGATGTTCAATATTGGGATAGAATTGAATAGAACGGAGAATAGAACCAGTGAGGTGGTAACAAGCCTGTCTTTTGTTATCACCCAAATCTGGGTTGGATATGTAACCACGCATGTATTTGCTTTGACGATTTAATAATAAGAGCTCCGCCTTATGCTTCATGGATTTTATTTCTTCATGCTTAAACAGTTGACGAATTGATTCAATACTAAGTAGCGTTTCCATTTGAAAGGGAAACGTGCTGGTTGGCTAGGGCCCAGCCAACCGAGCATGTTCTCCCTCCTTTCTGTTCTTGCAATTTATGTCTGCTAAGTGTGATTTAATTTACAACATTTGAATTTCTGTTTGAGTGAAAGAAGATCTATAGTGTGAAGTAGTTAAATTTCCTTTTCTGCATCTGAATTTAAATTTTCATTCTCCGCCTAGTTCGAACAGGAGAAATTACCTGTGCCAGTGCACCTTGGTGTGCTATTCACTTTATACACGTGTGGTTTGTTTTCTCTTCCTGGTTCGAGTAGGAGAAATTACTTGCACCAGTGCACGTTGGTGTGTTATTCACTTTCTGCACGTTTGGTTTATTTTTTCCGCCTGGTGCAAGCAGGAGAACTGTTTCGACACCAGTGTTGGATAGTGTGATGCAGCAAGTCTCTTTAGTTTACTTCTAACGACTTCCTTGCTTTCAGTTACATTTTAATTAAAAATATAGTTTCCTTATTCTCTACAGATACACATCTTTATGATAAGAAATTTGGTTTCATAACACTTGCAGTAATTAATCATTGATTTCAAGGGCTAAAAGTTAAAGTGTAAGAAGCTCAGATCAGGTACAAGAACTAGTTTCTTTGTACCAGATCTGAGTGCTATGGACTTGAGAAATTTCAGGGCCCTTGAACGAAGAAAATCATTTTTATTACAGACATTACTTTACACCTTCTGCATAGATCATTGTTCTTGCACTAGTGCAAGAAGACTACACTAGTGCAAGATCGATTCTTGTGGGAAGGATATCTTTACATGAGCAAGTTTGAAAGGGCCAATCTGTTGAAGAATGCTAAGGTGTCTTTGCTAAAGAAAACACATTCTCATTAGATGATCAGTATCCTGCTAGAGTAATTGCCTTCTTTTTATTTCTGAATCTCTCTTGCAAGAACATTTATTTTTGTTCTAGCCTCAGATTTTTTTGATGGTTTGAGTTGCCTTTTCCTCTAAAGTTTTATTCAGCAATTTTTCCTTTAAAAAGTAGGATTTGATATTAGAAATATTCATACCATCTTGGGCATTGCCTGTGCTTCGTCTCTAAGTTTACAAATCCCCCGGGTTGACAATTTAAGTGTTGAGGACTTTACTTAAGTGTAATTCCTGCACCCAACATTTTGGCGCCGTTTCCGGGGAGGCGATTTGATTTGGTAAGAATTTTTTGATGATGCAATAGGGGTAAGTATGCCTTTATCTTTTTGTATTTTTTATGCAAGTGTGGGGAGCCTTATTTCAGCCAATAGCTTTGAAAATCAATTATCTTCAGATCCTTAATGTTATATCATTTTTTTGGGTGTTGTAAGAACCCCCGTTACTAATATGTGTGTGGAGACAGGGAATATCAATCAACCAGATGGGCTTAAAGATGATAACAAGTATGAAGGTTCTCTCTCAAGCCCTAGCAGCTGCTAGGATCTTTATCTCTACCTCTCAGGAAGAAAACTTCTTGACAATAATCAAGGACTTGTCCATTTCTCCACCATCACAAGAGGATTTAGAAGTCTCTTTTGAGGAGAAAAATGAATCATGCACTATAATCATTGGAGAACATCCACTAGAACCTAAGATCGAGGAGTTATTGACATGTCTATCAGCAGATCCAGAATGTAGTCAAGAGACTACTCACCCTACGGAGAACAATCAACATGACATGGAAGAAGAGGGCGAGTAGCATGGGCCAAATCAAGCAATGGA
This sequence comes from Pinus albicaulis, assembly GCA_034641835.2. Taxonomy (NCBI): domain Eukaryota; kingdom Viridiplantae; phylum Streptophyta; class Pinopsida; order Pinales; family Pinaceae; genus Pinus; species Pinus albicaulis. Next base: position 31,447,886 of record CM076576.1, read on the forward strand.
CCAAGGCTACCATGATTACATCGAAAATTGGTTCCAAACAACTACTCAAGCAAGGCAACATTATCCTCTTCTAGAACTCTTGTTGTCATATCATTTACATTTGTTGGTTTTTCATGCTCATGCACACTTTCAAGTTTGTATGATAAATTTGAGCATGAATATATATTTTCACTTGATCCGCACATGGCTTTATTGGAAGTACTCGTATACATAAAAAGAAGTCTTCCTCCTCTTAGGTAAAGTAGGGTAGGTGAATAAAGCTGTTAAGATGCTATTGGGTATTTTATTTTTAAAGTGTAGTCATTAAAACTACTTTTGATCCACATTGGTTGTTAACACACACATCTGTGACACATCTTGTTGAGTATGATTCACTCTAATACCTAATGATTTTTCAAAGTAACCATGACTAATCACTCTAAGAATTTTTCATCTGATATATATAATTTAAGTTTCTCTTAGAAGGTACTATTGGAAACCCCCTATGGAGGACCACTCTTGTTAAGATCATAATAAGCTACTCATGAGAACACTAGCATTCTTAATTCAAGAAGTCTTTTAGTCATTATCTGGGATATATTTATATAAGTCTTTAGGGTAGAGGAACTAGTCAGTAATGATTAGTCATTAAAAACTTTTCACGCCATCCCATATTCTTAAGGATTAGATCTGTCTCCCCACTTATTAAGTAACCTTTTAGGTTGATCATAATCAGAGTATACAAAAGATTTAGGGGAGGATAGGAGGTCTCGTGATGAGATGACCTACCATGATCATGATACCTAGCATGCATGACATTACTGCTTCTAGTCACCAAGCCAGAGTAATGGATTTCAACCGAAAATTTGGAAGACACAAGGTCTCATCACGAGTGAACTTGTTCATCCATGTTACTTCTTGTGAGTGGAACTACCATTAGTTGGTTACCAAGCCAAAGCAGTGGCCTTCATCTAAAATTAAAATAAGATAAATTTGAATCCATTGCTAGTAAGTGGGACACAGACATTTCGATGGGTCAAAAGACACCCCTGTCGAGGTTATGGACACTTGCGGGTAGCAGGGCTATGTCTGTGGTATTAAAGTTAATTGCATACTATGATTTTCTTGGATATATTTCTCTTCCCTAAACTTATCTTTTTTCCTTGGAAAATGGTTTTAAAGATGACTTGAACATGATATTTTGAGTTATATCTTTCAAAAATAAAGAATCTTTAAGGATGTGGTACCCATAGTAAAGGTTATTCTTTGTTCTATATTAAGATGAAATTTAGTTTGAATCCGGATGACAACATAATTTAGAGTGTTCAAAAAAGAGATTGCTAATTGGTATCATAACTCATTATTGACTTTCATGATATTTAGAGTGATGAATTACTCAATGATGACTGCTCACAATATGCTGGTTGGAAACAATGTGTATTGAAGGTGGTTGCCTCTAAATATGCACTGAATAATCTAGAAACAAAACAAGGAATTCATTTGGGACAAGGTAACATGTATGTACCATACTCTTTTGTCTATAATTCTCGCTACCGTTATTTTTCTTGCACCAGTGCAGGTAGACCTTCTAGAAAATTTTCTTCCTTTCTTCATATCCCATTTCATGATTTTCCCTCAGCTTTCTTCTCAGAAACCTAGTATAATTAACCTTTCCATATTCTTCTAAATTCACCCTATCGACTTCGAAGAAATCCCACTTTAACCCTGAATTTTTTTCCTATCCCACTTCTACTTTCCCTCTTTTGGTACTTTCCTAGAATCCCTGTGATAGAATTCCTTCCCATTCTAAGATTTTCCTTTCCCACTCCTTTGCTCCCTCATGAGTTTATTGCAGGATCTTGCATACAATGAGTAGAAGGATGTGCTCTGAAACTTCAAGAAAGGGCGAAGAAAAATTCAGAATAAGTTGAGGAAATCATGTGAAATCCAGCCTATATTTTAATTCTCTGTCTTAATATTATGCTTTCACTAGTGCAAGCATGTTGTCCTATATGATAAGATGAGCATAAAAGTACCAGCAGAATGATATGATTTAAACGGTGCAAAGATTAGTACAAGCATGCACCTCATCAATAGCATAGCACAAGTATCATATGACATAAGAAAGTGATCATGATGGAAATTTATATGATGTTTTTCATATGATTGACAAGTATTTACGCTATTATATTACCTAGGAGGAAATTAGTTTAAAGTACAAAGTTTTTTAAGTAGAAATCATGATCTTTTTAATGAGTGCTAAGTTCCTTTTTTGTAATTATGAAGAAATGTAAGAATCGTGTTAATCGTTGTTTGCATATAATCTACCCCGCTCCGCAATGATTTGAAATTTCCTTAACTCACAACTCCCCCTGCTCCTACATTTATCCTAAATGCCCCTTCATCGTGATTATTACTGCACTTAATCATTAAACCGTCGTCACGCATACCAATTAAGCCTGACCAGAAATGATGAGTATGTATGGAAAATGAATCAGAAGTATGGTTAGATCTTTATGTATGAAAGCCGATTCCCGGGTATTGCATGCAAGCCTTGGAACTTATTGTTCATAGCCGATAGCAGAATGCCGCTCGTCTGAAATGAGCCCCTGTCTCTTAGCAAGATTGAGCAAACTTCCAAATTTCGCAAAAGTCTTCCACTGTTGCGAGAGTCGGGATTTATACGGTTCCTGCAGAAGTTCGATGGGTATGAGAGGGAGGATGCCCTACAATTTTCAAGAAGCTTTAAGAATGGCCAAGTGAGAATTGGGCCGCTCGAATTCAAAGTCACGAAGAAATTTGTAGCAGCAGCAATGGTCTTGGAGAATACGGGAGTGGAGTGGTTCAAGAACCAGAAGCTGGAAATCAAATGCTGGCAGCGTTTTTTCAAGGATAAGAAGATGAAGGTGAATTGGAAATGTGGAGTCCCGTGAAAAGCCATGCTGGGTCAATGGCAGGATCTCCTATTTGTTTTGCAGAAATTTGTGACCTGTGAAGGGAGGTACACCTGTACCCTGGTGTATCATTTTAGACTACTGCAAAATTTTGAAGGAGGCCGGCACATTCGTTGGAGGATGAACTTCCCCTAATTTTTGCTCAAAAGCTTGGAGAAAATGGCTAGAAGCGTACACGATGGAAGGGAGGACCAGGCTGACACATGATTATACCATCATGGCCTGATAAAAATCATGGTCTTAAAACAGCTGGAGAGAAAAGGTATGACATGGGAAGGGTTGTTGAAATAGCTGCACGGGAAGTCATCCGAGGGAAAGAATATGAAGACTCCTACTAGTAAAAGTAAGGGTCTGAACATAAGTAAAAAGGGAAGTTCTTCTTGCACTAGTATGAAAAGAAAGCGGTCAGAAAAATCGACATAAGAGAAGACCCCGTCTTCCATTAAGGAAACAGTTGGTGCACCCACTGAAGAAACCCCTTCTACATAGGCACAGGCCTCTGAACATGACAGTCTATCGGTCCTTGCAGATGTAGCAAATATTTTACAAGTCGGGCACAATACTCTGGTGGCACATTTTATCAAAAGACCCCATAAGAAGAGAAAAATCACCGATGTAGGTAAGAAACCACAACCCCCACAGGGTATGGAATCCCATTCTGCACCAGTATAAGAATAACCCACAGAAGACGAGGAACCGGATGAAGATGAACCGGAGCAGAAGGAAGGAGACCTGGAAAAAGAGGAACCACAGGTAGAAGAGTCCCTTGACATGACCATGGCAGATATAGAAGTCCCGGAGCCAGTGATAGCCCCTGCTGAGTCAGAGGGAGGAAAATAATTGGTGACTCCTGTTGCTCGCATAGAAAAATTAGAACTCCAAGTGAAAAACTTGGAGCAGCTTGTGGCCAAAGCACAAGAGGAGAAAGAACAAAGCAGAGAAGAATTGATGGCAGAACTCAAACAAAAGAAAAGCGAGGTTAAGGTATGGAAATATCAGGCCGAATGCTATTTCAGGCAGTTGAGAATGGTAGCAAAGAAGTTAAGTCACATCAAGAGGAAGAAGGCTAAAATAGTACAGCCTGAGGACAACATGCTGGAATAGGACTAAGTTGGAGTATTCAAAATTTTGTTTTTTTGCAGAGGTAAAAAAGTTTTGTAAAATAGTTTAGGGATGGGAGGATGTTGGTCCTCTAATTTGCACCCTTTTTTACCATTTTTCCCTTTCCAAATCACAATCATTTACCCTATTTTACCTATCCTATGCGCCCTCATCCTGCACTAGTGCGAGAACGATGATACATTTTGCATTAACTTCATATTTTACATTTTTAACTCAACTTAGAATTTATTAACTATCTATTACGTGATTTCTTACTTAGAATTACTTTTGTAACTTATCGTTACCTCCTATGCTATTTAATAGATAAACACTTATCTTGACCGCTGATTTTTAGTGTAGAACAGATCTCGCACCAGCACCAGCGCTGTGAATCTTGGCAGCGAATCTAGATCACTTGGGTTGCCGCATGTTTTGTACCGCCTTAGCTATGATCAACGAAGACATATCCGAAGGCAGCCGAGTCCCAGCTATGACAGCAGTTAAATCTAGAGTAGCTGAGATCAGACTTAAGAGAGACGAACAACTGGAGATAGCCGCGGCCTATTCTGTTAAAAGTGATTTAATTTTGAAGGCTGAAAGCTTATTCTACAATTAGTTATGTAATTTTTTATAACAATTTCTGTAATTGGCTATGTAATGGTTAAAATATCCTTTTGGCCTATGGCCAAAAGTATCTATATAAGCAGAAATGTAAATAGGACAAGATGTTCAATATTGGGATAGAATTGAATAGAACAAAGAGTAGAACCAGTGAGGTGGTAACAAGCCTATCTTTTGTTATCGCCCAAATATGGGCTGGATATGTAACCACACATGTATTTTCTTTGAGGATTTAATAAGAAGAGCTCTGCCTTATGCTTCATGGATTTTATTTCTTCATGCTTAAAAAGTTGATGAATTGATTCAATACTGAGTAACATTTCCATTTAAAAGGGAAATGTGTTGGTTTGCTAGGGCCCAACCAACCCAGCACGTTCTCCCTCCTTTCTGTTCTTGCAATTTATGTCTGCTAAGTGTGATTTAATTTAAAGCATTTGAAATTCTATTTGAGTGAAAGCAGATCTGTAGTGTGAAGTAGTTAAATTTCCTTTTCTTCATCTGAATTTAAATTTGCTTTCTCCGCCTGGTTCAAACAGGAGAAATTACCTGTGCCAGTGCATGTTGGTGTGCTATTCACTTTCTTCACATGTGGTTTTTTTTCTCCGCCTAGTTCAAGCAGGAGAAATTACCTGCACCATTGCACGTTGGTGTGCTATTCACTTTCTGCACGTTTGGTTTATTTTCTCTGCCTGGTGCAAGCAGGAGAACTGTTTTGGCACCAGTGTTGGATAGTGTGATGCAGCAAGTATCTTTATTTTAATTCTAATATCTTTCTTGCTTTCAGTTACATTTTAATTAAAAATATCATTTCCTTATTCTCTACAGATATTCATCATTCTGATAAGAATTTTGGTTTCATAACACTTGCAGTAATTAATCATTGATTTCAAGGACTAAAATTTAAAGTGTAAGAAGCTCAGATCAGGTACAAGAACCTATTTCTTGGCAGATCTGAGTGTTGTGGACTTGAGAAAGTTCAGGGCCCTTGCATGAAGAAAATCATTTTTAGTACAACATTACTTTACACCTTCTGCATAGATCGTTGTTCCTGCACTAGTGCAAGATCGATTCTTGTGGGAAGGATATCTTTACGTGATCAGGTTTGAAAGGGCCCATCTGTTGAAGACTGCTAAGGTGTCTTTTCTAAAGAAAACACATTTTCAGTAGATGATCAATATCCCGCTAGATTAATTTCCTTCTTTTTATTTCTGAATCTCTCTTGCAAGTACATTTCTTTTTGTTCTAGCCTCAGATTGTTTTGATGGTTTGAGTTTCCTTTTTCTCTAAATTTTGATTCTACAATTTTTCCTTTAAAAAGTAGGATTTGATATTAGAAATATTCATACCATCTCTAGCATTGCATGTGCTTCGTCTCTAAGTTTACATATCCCTTGGGTTGACAATTTAAGTGTTGAGGACTTTACTTAAGTGTAATTCATGCACCCAACATAGATCTGGTATGTTCTGTTTATGTCCTGCTGTATTGATGATATAACAAGCCTATAACTATGGATCTAGCGCATGTGGATGCAAATAGAGACTTAATTAACTCTACATAGAATAAGGTAATCGGGGATTACAGGATCTAGCACTGATCTACTTGCTTTACCCATCCTTTCTCAGGGTGCGGAAACCTGGTTCTAACACCCACCCATACTACTTCAGGTGGGACTTTGACCTACGAAATCAGGTCACTGCCGAAAGGCCCAGTTGTATAGGGGTTTGTTGGCAAACCTTTCTTACCGAACCTGGGTCAGGACCCCTAGAGCCAACAGACCACTCAAAGGAACATTGTTAACACTAGGCTGTCCTATTTGTCCTAATGATTACAGGGGTACTGAAGTTCCCTCTGTCATATGTGTGTTGGTGACACTGCCCCCTGACATGGTGGCCAAGGGGTTTTTACTCAGAAAAGGGTTCCAACCGAAAGGGTTGCTAAAAGGAATCGAAGTAGCCCCGCTCCTGGGAGTGGGCACTGTTGGTCTTGGTGTAGTCACCGTAGGAGTAGATCTCGAAGGAATCAGAGATCCACTAACAATTGTGGTGACTGTAGTGTTGGGACTAGGCATAGGCTGGCTATTAGGGCTGCCGATTGTTAGCGTAGAACTGACTACCAGTGGGGAAGATGGTGGCAAACCTGGGTTGATTGCCATTGGCGCCGACCCCATGGGTGTCAGTTTTGAAACGGATGTTGGTGCGACTAAAGACATATCTTGGCTTGGTGTAATCTGAACTAATACTGGCACCGATAGATTAGTGAGTGGAGGATTGCAAGGAGGTACAAATCCTTCCATAAAAGGATCCTCTGGAAATTTCGTGTGATATGGTGCTATGTGAAAATCAAGGGTTGTCACTGGATGCTGCTCTTCCAAAGAAGGCACGGGCTCACCAAGACTCGACTCCTCCTCCGGTGTCAATGGAGGGAGACCTCGTTGTCGTCGAGACAAACGGCGAGGGTCGAAAGACGCCACGGTGACCTGTTTATTTTTAGCAAATTTTAATTATTTGTGATGTATTATAAAGTCTCAATGATAGTAACCACACACCTAAAAAGAAAAAAAGAAAAAAGGACTTTCTAAAATCAATCAAAAAGCAACTAGAACAGGGTGGCCCTATCTGAGTACTACCATTTGTTGGAAGTGAAACCTAGTATCACAATAACATACAGAGAGGGTTAGTCATAAAACCAGTTATGGTTACTCTAGAGCTTCACCCGAACCTCAGAAAATAGGTGTAAGCACTCTTGTGAAGACGAGTACCCTCCCAAAGACCGAAGACAGAGTAGGTCCGTCTATTTTAGGTACCAGGACAGCTCGTCCTAGTCACCTCGTGTAAGTCCCTAAAAATTTTGGCCACTAAAGATACCTCAAATAACAGACATCATCAGGGGGCTCATGGTCCTAGACAACATGTTATATGGGCAGAACACCTAGATCCCTTATCTAGTTTCGACATCCCTGAAGGGAACCCCAATATATAGCATGCCCACTAAATGCACTAAAAGGTGGGCTACCTTCTCATGCACCCTGGTGTTGTCTCACACTTAACTTCGGTGGTATTGGAGTGGTCCTGATAATATGAGTACAGTAGGATTTCACTTATTAATGACTCTAGTCTCAAGTTTTGAGACCTTGGGTGATTTTCTCGCTTCTACTGCCCCAAGATCCTAGCCTGAAATACTATTGGTGTGAGCTCAGAAAAATTTATATGATTAATTTTATTATCGCTTGATTCTTAATGTACTTGATTATCAATCTTGAAAAGGGGGAGTGGACGTATGAAATGTGATGAGACTCTGACTCAAAAAACCATGCAGAAAATATGCTCTAAATATTCAATTTCAATGAAGAGTTTTTCTATAAGGAGAGATTTCTTTTAACGTCTGTGCACTAAACATTCAAATAACATAGTTCAACTTTAAAGATTCAGACATCTATCTATCTTCTCTTAACAAATTTTTAGCAAAAAATTTTCATAATTAATTCAACTAAATTCGGAAAAGTAAAAGAAAATTTCTTCTTCAAAAAGTAGATGCGATTGAAATTTTTTCAAAATAAGAACAAAAGACAAAAATGCTAGCTGGTAAACAAGAATAGGGATCCAGCAAGAGAAGCTATTCTGATGGCCAACAACTCCACAGCCAAAGGGAAACACAACAGAGGTGTAAACAATAGATTTGGTTGGGTAACGCTGGCAAGAAGAGGCTACAGAGCGTTAATATTGAGAATAACGCATTGTATCTGAGCATAGACTACGTTATAACACTCTGAAACACTTATAGGGGAAGTGTTAGTCAGGTTAAATTTTCACAAATGGATAAGCAGGGTCTAATCTGGACTCTGTGAGCTTTTGAGATGTTCACTGAGCATATAAGCTGGTCAGAAGGATATGTGAACAGAAGGAAAAATGGAAATTCATAGGAACAACCCGAAAACTTGGGTTTTACTCCTGAGTGGAGTCACCAATTCTACTATAGGGTAATATTCTTGGGTGGTGGTTATTAAATATCCCTCTCATGGCTTTCCGGTGCCCAAGGCAGACAGTCAGATTAGCTGTAAAGTTCACAAAGATGTTGCATACATGTCTATGCTAATATCTATAATCGAAAAAGTAAGATGGAGAGATTACTGTTATAGGTCAAAATACCTCCTCATCAGCTCAGAGGGGAAGACAAATATGGAAGGAGTACAAAGACCTAAATTAAACCTATTTCTTCCAAGGTAACACCGGTCTATAACAACACAAGAGCGTTATAACGCAGCTAATCAGTGAATGGGCCGCGTTAGTGGCTAAGGCAACGCTCTGTTTACACTGGAGGGAAGCGTTACCCGTGTTTTAAGTTTGAATCAGGAAAAGCCCGTAGAGAATGATTTGAATCTCTGACTTTCCCTCACAAGAGGATCAGTTCATAGAAGAAACTGCAACACACCAGTTCATTATTGGTCATTGCCATAAGAAGACTAAACTCCAAAGGAGGCAAAAGCATAGAGATCAAGGAAACATCTAAGTTTTTTCCATTCCAAACTAGTGGAAAGAGAAAGGCAACAATGGTTTTCTCCCTCTCCTATAAGAAGGAGCTGAAGGCTCTTAATTGAAGGTCGAAGGATTGCTAAAGGTTTTGCATACTTGTGGAATAGAGAATAGTGTGAAGGCCAAGAGTCAAAGAGGTTCCTAGAGAGCTTGTTGACTTAGACTTCTTCACTTGAGAGATAAGAGAGATTGGGAGACTGAGGAGGGCTTGGTACAACCGAAGTTTGTAATCCTCCTTCTTTCAAATTAATAGAACTATGTTCGTTTTGTCCATTCAATGCTTAATGTTGTCATTATTGTTTGAACATTTACGTAGTATGATATGAATGGCTCAGATGTGTATAATTTAGAAGTTCATTATATATTGGCTTGATTGATAGGATATATGTTATGTTAGGAGTTACACGGGTGCTTTGACTGATTGCAGGACTAATATTTGGAGCTGGTGAAGAAGGACTCTTGCTTCGCTACCTAGTACTCTCCAAGGGACTCCAAGGTTGTCAAAGAGGTAATTCTATATCGTATTCTATCAAGTTATTTCAAGTTAATATGAACATGCTCATGCCATCTTTGTGAACAACATAGCTAATCTTACTGTCTGCCTCGGGCACCAGAAAGCCCTAAGAGGGATATTCAAAAACCAACCACCCAAGCAGTTTACCCTATAGTATAATTGGCGATTCCTCTGGGGAGTTTCCCCATAGTTTCTGGACTATTTCTTCCCTTCTTTCTTCTCTCCTCTGTTCACTGATCCTTCCGACCATTTTTATGCCTAGTAGACATACCAAACGCTCGCAGAGTTCAATCCTGTGTCTGTTGGCCATCTGAAGTACTTTACCCTGGCTAATGCTACCTTTGTAGGTTCTCCAGCACGTTATAACATTGTCTCTGCTTAAATACAGTGCGTTATAACGCTGTATTTACTCATAGACAGAGCTTTACTCAGCCAAAACCTTGTTGTTCACTACTGTGACTGTGTTTTAGCTGCAGAGTTTTTGGTCATCAGTATCTTTCCTCGACTGAATCCCTGTGCTTGTCTACGGATCTGGAATTTTTGTTTGTTCTTGTTTGAAAAGTTAGTGATTAAAAGCATTTAATTTTTAAAAGAAGATTTTTATTTTTATTTTTATTTTTATTTATTTTTTCTGCATTTAGTTGAGTTTATTCTGAAAGTTTCAGTTCATAGACTGTTAAGAAAAGGTAGAAAAAAGTCTAAATCTTGAAAGCTGAACTACGTTATTTGAATGTTAGTGCATGGATGTTGAAAAGAAACCTCTCCATGTAGAAATACTCTTCATCGAATTGAATATCTAGAGCATTTTTTGCATGGTTTCTTGAGTCAGAGTCTCATCACATTTCATATGTCCACTCCCCCTCCGCAAGACTAATAATCAAGTACACTAAGAATAAAGTGATAATAAAATCAATCAACTCTTTTTTGAGCTCACACAAACAATAGTTCAGGCTAGGATCTTGGGGTAGGAACAGTGAGAAAATTAACCAAGATCTCAAAACTTGAAACTAGAGTCATTAACGAGTGAAATCCTGCTGCACTCATATTATCGGGACCGTTCCTTTACCAGAGCTCAGCGCGAGACAACACTTGGGTGCACAAGAAGGTAGCCCGCCTTCGACTACATCCTATGGGTGTGTTATATATTGGGGTTCCCTTCGGGGATGTCGAAACTAGATCAGGGATCTAGGTATTCTGCCCATATAGCACACTGTACTTGACCGTGGACCCCCCTGATGATGTCTGTGATTTGAGGTATCCTTAGTGGCCATAATTTTTAGGGACTTACACAAGGTGACTGGGACGGGCTGTCTTGGTACCTGAAACAGACTGACCCACTCTGTCTTCGGTCTTTAGGAGGGTACTCGTCTTCACGAGAGTGCTTACACCTATCATCTGAGGTTCGGGCGAAGCTCTAGAGTGACCGTAACTGTAATTTCGACCAACCCTCTTTGTATACTATTGTGATACTAGATTTCATCACCAGTGAACGGTAGTACTCAGACAGGGCACCCTATTCTGGCTGCTTGCTGATTGATTTTAGAGAGTCCTTTTTTCTTTTTTAGGTGTGTGGTTACTGTCATTGAGACTTTATAATACATCACAATTTTTTAAAATTAAACTGGTCACCGTGGCGTCCCCTGACCCACGCCGTCTATCTCGACGATAGCAAGGTCTACCTCGTCTCACTATTGAGGAAGAACTGAACCTTGGTGAACACGGGCCTTCCACGGAAGAGCAGTCTCCTCTGACTAATCTTGATTATCACATAGACCCTTATCATCCAGAATTTCCGGAGGACCCTTTCACTGAAGGGGTAGTACCTCATTACAATCCTCCGCTCACTGATCCATTGGGGCCTGTGATAATTCAGATTCCACCACGCCAAGATATGTCTTCGACAGCACAAACATCCACTTCACCACTGGCATCCACAGGGTTGATGCCCATGGCAACCATCCCAAGTTCGCCACCATCCTCCCCGCCTGTGGTCAGTTCTATGCCATCACTGGGTAACCCTAGTAGTCAACATATACCTAACCCCAACCCTACGGTCATTACAACTGTCAGTAGCTTACCGAACCTCTCGACATCTACTGCTACCGTGACCACGTCGGGACCCATGGTAGCTCCTCCCACGAGTATGACTACTTCGGTACCTTTTAGCAACCCTTTCGGTTGGAACCCTCTGCTGAGTTCGAACCCCTTGGCCTCTATGCCAGGGGGCAGTGTCACCAGCACTCAGGTAGCAGGGAATGTTTCACTTCCTATGCAATCCTTAGGACAAATGGGACAACCCATTGTAAATACTATCCCCTTGAGTGGTTCAAACATAGGTGTAGGATTTATACCGTTGCCAAACTATGCAAGTAGTAGCATGCCTCCGGGAAATTCTATTGCATCCATTTGGACTAACCAACCCCAACCTCCATCTGGAATGGGAGGGCACTTTTATACTGGGGGCAACCAACCGTTTGCCCCGCAATACACTATGCCCTATGGATAGCAACCGTATGTTCCTACTCCTCCACCTATGGGAGGTTTTTATCAAAGTCCCACTTACCCTCCTAGTAACACATTGATCGGGGGACCCTATGGTCTAAGTAGTCAGCCCATACTTCCTTGGTTAGACTCGGGGGAAAATCCACAATTGCCATTCTTGGCAGCTTTGGACATACCCGATATCCATAAACTGATGAATGACCCCATCAACCACAGCTCGCTTTGGCCTCCAATACCACATAAGATTCCTTCTGACATCCCGAAGTTCCACGGGAAACATGGGGACGACCCAGCCGAACACATCACTACCTTTCATTTATGGTCCATATCCAATTCCATGGTAGATGATAGTGTCCGGCTTCGTCTGTTTCCTCGCACCCTTACAGGCAATGCCGCCAAGTGGTACATTGAATTGCCATGCGCTGCCATCAATACTTTTGGCGCTTTAGCGACGGAGTTACTAAAGAAATTCCAATTACCAATTAGAGTGGAAACCAGAACGGAATTGTTAACATCGCTGTGCCAAGACACCACCACCCACATCTCCGATCATATTCATGAATGGAGACATAGGAGGAGGCTCGTCAAAGCGCCAATACCGGACCATCTCTTGACCAATTGGTTTTGCAAGTCTCTTTTACCCCATATCTCTAAAGACATTGGCCTTTCTGGTGCGGTGACAGAAGATCAATGTATTCGCCGTGCCCAACACCTGGATTTAATCTATTCACAATCTGGCATGCTTTACGATCTACTCCCCCATGCCCCTGGTAACCCAAATCCTCCGGCCACTCAGAAAACCGGAGCACATGCTGATGGTCTCGTTGGCACAATTTCCGGTGCGGCCACAAAGCAGTCTCGGGGGAAAACCTCCCATCCATCTTCGGCTGCCACCACCCCCCACCAAACGACTCCTCTTCCTCCCGCTGAGGTAAACTCAGTGCAAACCTCACAAAAAACTAGCGGGAAAAATAAGAAGAACAAGAAGAAGACGTCTTCTTTAGAAGAGCAGTCGGATAATCAAAATAACCCTAATCAGAGAAATGCTACCAGAAATGACAAAGGAAAGGATAAACCCATGAAATTTCCTTGCAAGATTTGTGCGGAAGACCACTTAACATATAAATGTCCTCGGCTGCAGGAATGCACCGATTTTATTGCCAACAAGGATTCTAGGTGAACACCTGTCGTTCTTCATAATCCTTTCCCTAATCAATAGCAGCAACATCAACACATGGTTGAAAATCCGCCACAACCCCATCAACGGGGCAATGGTGGTTCACATCCTTCCGGCGAAGGACCATCTGCCATTTATGGCATTGAGAGTGTTTACCTTCAAACTCGAGCCAAGCTTTATGGAAATCCTACCATAGATGCTCAAGAACCTGGAACTAGTTCAAATCCACCGCCGCCCAACGATTTACACATCGAACGACCTACTGCTGAACTTGTAATTTGTCCCCCCAAAGGGACATTTCGACGCATGACTCATAACACCTCTGCACGTGCAACCCAAAACTACAATATTGTAGAAGATTTGGCGCAGGCACCGTCAGCCATGTCTGCTCTCGAAGTTTTACAAACCTGCCCAGCACAAAGGAAGGCCTTGCTTTCGGCAATTGGTGGAATAGACCCCCAGGACTCCATGCTAGCTATCTTTGATATGGAAAAGGCTAAACCTCGCCTCTCACACCAACTTGCATTCCAGGTGCAAGTAGTGTCTAAAGGGAGACCAATCCATCGCACTGTCATAGACGAAGGTGCTTCGACCTGCGTTATGTCACAAGCTTGCTGGCTCAATTTAGGTTCTCCTACTCTAACCCCGCCATCGAATTCCCTCAAAGCTTTCAATGACCATACCTTCCTCCCAAAAGGATACCTTGCTAGCTTTCCCATCACTCTGGGTGGGAAAACAGTAAACGTGGACGTTGAAGTCGTCGAGCGCCATCTCAACTATAATCTATTGCTCAGTCGCAGTTGGTCTTATGCTATGACCGCCATCGTGTCTTCGGTCTTCCGACTCATCCTATTTCCATTGGATGAGAAAATAGTCATAGTCGATTAGCTATCCTTCTGCACCCCTGATTATGCCACTTTACCAAGTAGCACTATACTCCTAATAGGAGGTGTCACTGACTCTTACATCAGTATCGGTACCGGTCTTCTGAAGGCATATTCCCTACTGGGTTGTTTTCCTCTACCGCCGCCGCAGATCCCAAACACGGTTGCAATGATATCCACCTTTTCGGATGGCTCTATCAACCCATGGATCATCCTGGCACCTTCAGATATCGATTCCTATGGAGATCAGATGCCGCTTTTGCCGGCCGAGTTGGCTTATCAAGCCATCCAGACAGCGTCTGAACCCTCCACTGATATGGTTTCGACCACAGGTACAAACCTCCCTCCCATCATAGTTCTCTCTAAGGATCTCCTCAATGAAGTCTGGCCTACAGATGAAGCTATTCGAGAGATCATGTCATTAGAAGAACGACCTTGGGGAGAGTTTCACCATCGTGCTTCGATGATTGACTCGGACGCGATGAAAACTGAAATCTCGTCTTTCGACCAACCTGAGATAGTTCCCTCCGCTTACACGACTATCCAAACTATCGAGTCAGAAGGGAACATGGGTGATCTTTCTAAGACAATGCTCATTGATATCTCGGTCAAAACGGGTATCGTGGAAAATATTCTGATTAGAGCTGATTGCAATCCAGAGGAAATTGCACGCTTCACATCCCTTTTTAAGGAATTTCGCGATGTGTTTTCTTGGTCTTATAAGAAAATTCCCGACATAGATCATTCTATTGACGAGAAAGAGATCAAGAGATTTCGAGCATTCTTTTTATGGTATTTTTCTTGCTCGTTAATCCGAAAAACCTCGAGTTTTCTCCTTCGGACTCATTAAAATTACACGAAGTTGATTTCGAGCGTTCTTTTTGTATGGTCTTTTCTTGCTCGTTAATCTGAAAAACCTAGAGTTCTCTTCTCTAAACTCGTTAAAGCTATGGAGAAGCATTGAGATTTCTTTTAAGGAATATTTTTCTCACTCATAAAACTAAAAAAATCCCGAGTCGCCTTTGTAAGACTCGTTAAAACTACTTCAACAGAGAACAAGGAGCCATTCTTTTCCTCTTTTTCAAAGCTCTTTAAACAAAAAAAGTAACCGAGTTTTCTCTGCGTGACTCGTTAAAATTTCACGGAGGGTACCGAGTTTTTATTTGTTGGACTCATTAAAATTTCACAAAGAATATTGAGTTTACTTCGTCTCCTCGTACTCATAACAAAATGAGGTAGACATCCATCGAACATAGCTTTCTCACTTTTCCAGATTCGATGGACTAACTTAAGGAAAATGAACTGTTCCGGGCTTACTATTACCCCTTTGCCGTGCTTGGTTATCAAGACATGACAAAGGTACCCCAATGGAGTCGTCTTTTAAGACATTTTTCAGACTCTCTAAACATGAAAAATTCACCGAGTTTGCTCATCTGGACTCGTTAAACCTAATCAGATGGGGCGCAGAGTTGTCTTTCCTGAAATTTTTCAGACTCTCTAAACATGAAAAATTCACCGAGTTTGATCATCTGGAATTGTTAAACCTAATCATATGGGGCGCAGAGTTGTCTTTCCTGACATTTTTCAGACTCTCTAAACATGAAAAATTCACCGAGTTTTCTCATCTGGACTCGTTAAACCTAATCAGATGGGGCGCAGAGTTGTCTTTCCTGACATTTTTCAGACTCTCTAAACATGAAAAATTCATCGAGTTTACTCGTCTGGACTCGTTAAACTTAATCATACGGGGAAAAATTTGGACAAAATGGATACTACCTCTATCATATTTTCAAAAAAGGTCAATTTGGCAGCAAAATTCTTGAACATGGCACTTCCCAGAAAACTCTTTCGCAGTTAGCCGAACCCTACCATCTATGAGTATTAGCCTTCATTTCCCAGTGTCCCTGCACCGGTAAAATCCTAACACACTCTTTGGTGTTCATCAAGCTTCAGCTGCCTAGTACCTTGCTAGAGTGCCTTCTATTGTTCAAGCAGATCTCACTATCTACTGCTCCTGTTATCAACCAAACCGCTCATTATGCCAGAAATTATTTGTCGTCCGACATTCCCATTTACTCTTCATTATCTCAATCATAAACAAAATCAGTTGGTTTCCGTTTCGTGTTGACTGATGTAGGACGCCTCAGTGCCTACCTTTCAACAGATCACTTCCTATCGACTTCAACATCTTATCTAGGAAGTTGATCCAGAAACCCATCAGTACCCGGATACTTGCAGACATCAGTGGCAAGTAGTCTTTTGTTTGATCAGGGGTCTTCATCATTGGCTCCTGTTCGAATGATTCTACGAGTGTTCGACTTCAACTCATTTTTCACACTCGCTAGATTGTACTGTGAATCTTAGGGACCATCATCATTATCGGTGGCCACCTTCGCGTCTGTTAACAGTTTTCATTATCGACTGGTAATCAGATGATTTCTCACATGTTCGACGACAACTCCTTCATTCACATGTTGAGAAATATGCAGTTTAAGTGAATCGGCAGTCAAGACCTTGGGGCAAAGGCTACATCATTAAAGTTGTGTTTCCTTCCCCAAGCTGCGATATTGTTTATGGAGACAGCTTCTTCAGCCTGATCCTATTATGACAGACACTTCCACATTGTGCCTATTGGTGGACAGATTCTTCATATCTCTATTCTAGAGAAATCATGTTGTTTAAGCTACTGAGCATGGGAAATGCCCGACTCAAGGCAAATACTATATTTTCTGACATATGTTGTTGTTTCAGGTTTTCCTCAGTCTTTCAATCTCTCTATCTCTACACAAATTATAAAGTATTTCGGCCATCGTCTTCGTCTCTGACCTCACACTTTAGGGGGCATCTGTTACAGGTCAAAATACCTCCTCATCAGCTTAGAGGGGAAGACAAATATGGAAGGAGTACAAAGACCTAAATTAAACCTATTTCTTCCCAGGTAACGCCCGTCTATAACAACACAAGAGCGTTATAATGAAGCTAAGTAGTGAATAGGCCGCGTTAGTGGCTAGGGAAACGCTCTGTTAACACTGGAGGGAAGCGTTACCCGTGTTTTAAGTTTGAATTGGGAAAAGCCCACGGAGAATGATTTGAATCTCCGGCTTTCCCTCACAAGAGAGTCAGTTCACAAAAGAAACTGCAGAGCATCAGTTCATTATTGGTCATTGCTATAACAAGACTGAACTCCAAAGGAGGCAAAAGCATAGAGATTAAAGAAACATCTAAGTTTTTTCCATTCCAAACTAGTGGAAAGAGAAAGGCAACAATGGCTTTCTCCCTCTCCTATAAAAAGGAGCTGAAGGATCTTAATTGAAGGTCGAAGGATTGCTAAAGGTTTTTGCATACTTGTGGAATAGAGAATAGTGTTATATTGTGAAGGCCAAGAGTCAAAGAGGTTCCTAGAGAGCTTGTTGACTTAGAATTCTTCACTTGAGAGATAAGAGAGATTGGGAGACTGAGGAGGGCTTGGTACAACCGATGGTTGTAATCCTCCTTCTTTCAAATTAATAGAACTGTGTTCGTTTTGTCCATTCAATGCTTAATGTTGTCATTATTGTTTGAACATTTACATAGTATGATATGAATGGCTCATATGTGTATAATTTAGAAGTTCATTATATATTGGCTTGATTGATAGGATATATGTTATGTTAGGAGTTACACGGGTGCTTTGACTGATTGCAGAACTAAGATTTGGAGCTGGTGAAGAAGGACTCTTGCTTCGCTGCCTAGTGCTCTCCAAGGGACTCCAAGGTTTTCAAAGAGGTAATTCTATATCGTATTCTATCAAGATATTTCAATTTAATATGAACATTCTCATGCCATCTTTGTGAACATCATAGCTAATCTTACTATCTACCTCGGGCACCGGAAAGCCCTGAGAGGGATATTTGAAAACCAACCACCCAAGCAGTTTACCCTATAGCAATTACCTATTTTATCGATAGCAGATCCTATGGAGAACACCAAGAAGAAAAGTAGAGATCCTTATTCACCAGCTCCAAATCCAGATTCTGCGATCAATCAAAACACCCGTGTAATCTCTACAACAATATAACTTGTTATCGACTAAAATAGAATATAAGAAACATGAAACAATACATATCTAAGCCATTCATATCATGCTACATAGAAGATTGAAAAAAAATTATGACACTGATGCATCAAATGGAAAAAACAGATACAGTTCTATTGATTTATAAAAAGGAGGATTACAACCATTGGTTGCACCAAGCCCTCCTGAGTCTTCCAATTCCTCTCCCTCTTTCTCTATCTCTGACTGTGATGATGCTCAAGGAATAAAGTTCTCAATGAACTTCACCGATATTCAAACCTCACACTACAAAAATGAAATGCTGCTCCACATATATTCAAACCTTCGACCTTAGACCAAGAGCCCACAACTCCATTTTATAGGAGATGGAGAGGGCAAACCTTACCAACTCTTTCAACTAGTTTGTAATGGGAATGATCAAGATGTTTCCTTTTTCTTCCATGCTTTTTCCTTCCGTAGGAGTCTAGTTATATTTGGGAAGGCCTAATAAAAGGTTTGTGCCTTTTACTTTCCATTTTGTACTGGATCTTTATGAGAAAAAGCTAGAATTGTTAGTCACCTTTCCGCAAGATATTTTCCCTTTTCACACTCAAACATGGATAAAACTACCCCTTGGGAAAGACAAAGCATTACCCTAGGTGCTAATACTCCCTTTGCATGTCTCAGGTGTGTTATAATGTTGTCTAGCTGTTTCTAGGGTGCGTTACCTTGTCAAAAATGGGTCTTGTCTAGGTCATTTTCTTCCTTCCACGTTACCTTCTCCTCTGAGTTGATGAGGAGGTCATTAGTACTGTAACACTGAGAAGGAATGAAGGAGGAATCCATGAGGTACAGGCTTAAAATTCTTAAGAATATGTCTCTCGTGAACTTAGAGGAAGTGGATGTAAGTGGAATATGACCAACAACATAGATTCGTGGAGCACGAATTAAGGGGTCACAGCAAGTTTAACACATGAGAATTATTCATACATGAATTCATGAATAAAAATGCATACCACTGGCAATACTCATTGCTCCATCTAGAATCCAAAAAAAGCACTGTTTTATATCATATTATGTTCAAAAAAACTCTCCCAAATATGTGTCTCAGAGCATAAAGAACACAGTCCTATAGAACTCCAACAAAAATTCTCCAAAATTCAAAACCTTTCTTTCCTCTCTCAACTCTCTACATATAGAGTTATCTTGAAGGGTTTATGATTGAATAAACTTCCATGATCGACCCACACATGTGAAATCAAAATATCATAACCAAATTGCAGAGTGTGCTTCGAGAAATAACTCCCATAATCAGGAAATCAAAATAGAATCAGGTGAAATCAAGATTTCAACAACGAACATCATAATCAAACAGTAAAAGAAGCAAAATAGTTGGCCACGGAGGCCAAGTCCCAGAATCTTCAAAATGGGGTGGCAAGGAGTAGCCATGAACAAGTGGGCAATCTGGCTTCCATCACATGATTCCACTAGTCGTTGAAAGCCTCCACTCTCTTATTCTCATGATTTCCACTAACTGTTACGGAATGACCAGTCATGTTGCGCGTGACTCTCTCTTTGGCAGGGAGTTCTTGGAAAAATTGAACATACCATAACTGCGCTTGTTCCACCCAAAAACCCATGTTGTGAAGGACTTTCAAAACCAGAGACCAAGCTTCGTAGGGAGGGCCTGTGGCATTAACACACAATAGGACAGTTTAACACTGAAAAGAGAGCCAGAAAAAAGCCATGGGAGGAATTTGATGATGTGGCAAGGAGGTGGGGCCCAAATTCATATCAAAAATCACAATCAGGAGTGTCGGGGATCAGGATGGGAAGCAAGAATGGAACAATGCGAAGTGCGATGTGTGATGGGCAGAAAGGGGATGTGGAAAGGAGGTGGGGCCACCCACAAACCAAAAATCAGGAGTTTTGTTATGAGAAATGGGAGGTAAGTGTTAAAACTTGTGAAGGGCATTGTATGAAGTGTGAGGAGTGGAGAAGTGACACAGCATGATGGAGGTGGGGTCTCTCGCAAATTGCAATCAGGAGTGTTTGTTATGGGAAGCGAAGGGTAAAGGTTATGACTTCTGATGTGCGATTTGTGACGAGCAGAGAGGTTGGTGATGTGAAAAGGTAAGTGGTAAGAGATATTTCTTCTTTTGACTGCAAGATTTCCTCCCAACCCGCGCTTGGAGTGCTTAGCTTTCACTTTATCCATTCACTCCTCATCCCTGTGATTTTCTTATAGGGGCCACTTCTCCACCTCGTGTTCGGTCACAGGTCAACATTGGCTCCATCTGGGGACATTGTGCTATTCTAAGTGCATTGAGAACCTACAATATTGAATGTCTATGCTTTATTGGGTGTGTGGAGTCACAAATGCATACTGTAAATCTGAACTCAAACTACAACTGAGCTGTGCACTGAAAAATATCAAAATGGAAATCACTACTGCACCCTAAAAATCATGAATGGTTAAATTTGAACCATGTTGAATCTAAAACCTGAAACACACTTGAAATGAAAATTGCAAATAAATCTAAAACTAAAACTGGAAACATGCCCATAGCACTTAGATATTTTTCACACCTACCTACCCTAATCTTCTATAATTACTGCTATTCTAAATGATACAATAATGCCAGTTTAACCAGGAAAGCAACTACTCTAATAACTTTTTTCTTTCACTGTTTTTCACCAAACTCAAGAACAAACCTGTTAATGGTATTTGATAGAAATTCCCAGCCTAGTATTAATTTAAAGGAGCTTGGTAAACCTGAAAAACATCAAAAATGCCGGAAAGGTATGGTGGCTTTGTGATGAATAATTTCTCAATATATATAGCCACTAGATCAAGATACACTTGACCTATTTCTGAATATTCTGACCCAATCGATCCAACCTCATAACTTGGTATTTCACATGTATTCTCCGTGTATTCAAACAATTCGGAACATATTTACATTTTATCTAATGAATTTTGTGTCGATACTTCTACTAAACCAGACAATAGGGTAGACAATCCTATCATATCCATATCATAGCAGCTTCTGAAATTATTACGTGTACATGAAACTGAATTCGAAAAATCCAACCATCTAACGTATCAGCTATTGGGTCATGAAGTGTTTTAGATTACTATAATGTTGGTTCTACTGACATCTCATGATTTCTCCTGTGATTATCAACCAAAATGTGACCAATATTCCTTTTCACAATCTGAGATGAATTAAAGAATAAAGGTAGAGAATCAAAATGAATCAATTCTTCCTGTGTTTTAAACTTTTCCTCTCTGTTCAGCAGGTTCACTTCCACATCAACTGTAATATTTTGCATTTCTTCAAGGGTTGAAGTGTCCCTTTCTCTTACTTGTAATTCCATCTTTAGATTAAAGGCATCTGGGTAGCGCAAGAGAGCTACTCCTGGGGGTGGCCTTATATCAGCAAGCCTTGAATGATACACCTTATTGAACCTAGCTGAAAAATATTATACTGTCTCCCTTGGCTATGTTTTAAATTCTCATACTCTTCTATGATAATAAATACATTTCCCATGATTACCCATTGACCTAGGAAAACTTTCATGAATTGATGAAAATTTTTCTTGCTAGAAACTGGAAGATTCTCAAACCAATTTTTAACTGTACCTTGCCATGGTAGGACAAACATCCTGATACATACATCATCTTCTTCCTTTATTGATGACTGAAATACACTAACCAAAGGATCATGGTAAACATGCAACATAATATCTTCTAGAAGATTTGTAACAGGAAAAAAAACCTCATTCCAAACTACTGCTTTTCTTGTGTGTCAAAACTAATTCTCTTCAAACAGTAAGGGAACAAATTGTTTTTCCTCATTATCCAAGGTAGTCAAGTGATCTAAGAATTTTTTATCATTCTCTTTGTCACACAGAAGCTTGCAAGAAAGCTAAAATCTCTCGTTAATTTTGGGTGAAGGAACATGATTTGTAACAATCTGTTGTACTACTTCATTAAAATCCAAGAAATAAATTAATGATTGAGAGCTTTTGTGATTTTCTTCAAGGGTTGTAAATTGAGATAAGGTGCAACCTGAAAGAGAATTTGAGAGATGGTCTTCATCATGCAAATCTAATTGGTCTTTAATCTCTGAAGGAAAAACTGCTTGCTGAAGATGTTCTTGTGGATCTAGACAATTAATCTTTGCTACCTCTATTTCCAAATCACCAGACTGTTGTTGATTTTTAGTGTTGTTCTATGGGAAGCACTCCATTTCTTCTGCATGAGGTCCAAAAACCACCATGGGTCATTCTTCTTAGATATTGAAAGGTGTGGGCCCTTTTTCTGTAATGGCTTCTTTGAACTGTTCTTTAGGAGGGTCGGGAAGTTTTGAGGGTATAGATAAGGGCTTCTTATCTTTGGGAGGATCAACTTCTTGCTTTGTGGAAGTGGATGAATTGGCCTTATGAGGGGTTGACTCTTCTAATGGATTTTTCCCTTTACTGGTAAGACTGGGATGGGTTTTTTCTCTTGATATCGACTCTTAATTTTTCTCTTGCACTGGGCTTCTCTTCCTAGAGGAGCTGAGGTCATACTTCTTTTGGAGTTGAGCTTGCAAGAAATCCATGAACTTTCTGCAGTAACTGTCAATATCTTGATCCTCTGGAAGGACTTCCTTCTCCTCCTGCTCCTCTTGCAAGATGATTTCACCCTCCTCATCATCAGAGTAAGCGAGGAATTGATTTTCTTGCCTTTCTGTGACTTCCTTGGCCTGTCCCTCCACTTCTCCATCCAAGTATAGAGGGGGTTGAATGTGGTCTTGTTGTTCCTTCCTCTCTCACTACAACAGCTACAGAGGGGGCTTCCGATACTAAGGATTAAACCCTCGGTTAGAAATCATTTGTTTGGGACGAGGAGGGGAATTTTTGGCCTCCAATTCAAGCTTAATCGACATATTGGAAAGGTTCTTGATTAACTTATTCATTTCTTCAATTCTATACTCTTGTGATTCCCTCTCCTGATTTGAAGTAGAAGCATCCTCCTTGTTCTTTCTTCTAGCTTCATGTTCTGTCTTCTCCTTGAATTTACTAGTAGAAGCAAAGTTTTCTTCTACCTCCAAAGCATCAGTCTGGATCTGATCCATAGATGTGGATTTTATTTCTCTTAGGGTGAACCCAAAATCCGGTTCGAAAGCTCCTACAAAGACCACCTTAGCAGCTGCTTGGGAAGGCCTTATTTTGGTGGGAATATTATTACATAGAATATTGAACCTCTTTATGAATTATGTTACATCCTCATTGTGTATCTTTTTTAGATCGTTTAACTCGGTGATAACGTATCCATGGTCCCTCTTTTCTCCCCATTTTAATG
This sequence comes from Pinus albicaulis, assembly GCA_034641835.2. Lineage (NCBI taxonomy): Eukaryota > Viridiplantae > Streptophyta > Pinopsida > Pinales > Pinaceae > Pinus > Pinus albicaulis. The sequence continues at coordinate 31,471,534 of CM076576.1, forward strand.
TGAACAAAATTTCCATTTATTCCAAAGTCTAGACTGTGTTGTCAACTAGAGACTTGAACCATTTCCAAGCTTCTCCATCCAAGGATTGGATTAAAAGCCTTAACACCACATCTAAGTGTTCTACATTCACATTCTCAGCAAAAGCGCGGAATTTTTCAATATGTCTCTGCGTCAGAGTGTTATATTCCCCTGTAAACCATGGAGACCGATCTAAATAGTCTTGCGGCATATCATTTAGAGGCTAAGGGAGGGCCAAGGGGGCATACTTGTTCAAAAGGAAACCTGACATAACCATCTGATTTAGAGCTGGGGGTAGATGATGGATCTGGATCTGGTGTGAGGCCTGGTGAAAGCCAAGATTACTTCTGATTAGGACTATTTTATAGTGGAGTCTCCAAGGTGAGGAATACACAACTCCCAACACTTCCTGCTCACCTATCTAAAGGGTGGAATTTATTTTGTCTCCTAGGGAAAATATTTCTTCATTCGTATCCCCAGAAACAACGCTAAAAAGATGTTGTAGCTCCTAGAGACATCCTTGAGTTGAAAAATACCAATGCCTGGGACATGTTGAAATTAGAGGTTAGATGTAGACCATTTTAAGGGTTCCTATGACAAGATATGGATTAATAGGATAATGATTGTAGTGTTTCAAGAATGATGAATACTTTAGTGTTTGATTCATGTGAATTACCCTATACTTTGAGAGGACTCATGAGGCTGTATGGCTTGGTGGCTTTTCAAGTGGGCCAAGTATGAAGCAATGAGCAGAGATTTTTTAAAATATGTAGAGGTGTTGAGAAGGAACAAAGGAGGAATCCACGAGAGACAGGATTAAAATTCTTAAGAATCTGTCTCCCATGAACTCAAAGGAAGTGGATGTAAGTGGAATATGACCGACAATAGATATTCGTAGAGCGCGAATTAAGGGGTCACAACAAGTTTAACACATGAGCATTATTAATACATGAATTCATGAATAAAAATGCATACCACTGGTAGTACTCATTGCTCCATCTGGAATCCAAAAAAAACACCATTGTATATCATATTATGTTCAAAACAAATCTGCCAAATATGTGTCTTAGAGAATAAAGAGTAGATTCCTACAGAACTACAGCAAAAATTCTCCAAAATTTAGAACCTTTCTTTCCTCTCTCAACTCTCTACACATAGAGTTCTCTTGGAGGGTTTACGATTGAATAAAATTCCATGATCAACCCACACATGTAAAAATCAAAATATCATAACCAAACCGTAGAGTGTGCATCGAGAAATCACTCCCATAATAAAAAAATCAAAACATAATCAGGTGAAATCGAGATTTCAACAACAAACATCATAATCAAACACTAAAGGAAACAACATAGTTGGCCATGGAGGCCAAGTCCTGGAACCTTCAAAATGGGGTGGCGAGGAGTAGCCGTGAACAGGTGAACAATATGGCTTCCATCACATGATTCAACCTATTGTCGAAAGCCTCCACTCCCTTATTCTCATGATTTCCACTAACTATTATGGAATGGCCAGTCATGTTGTGCGTACCTTACTCCTTGGTGGTGAGTTCTTGGAAAAATTGAACGTACCATAACTACACTTGTTCCACCCAAAAACTCATGTTGTGTAGGACTTTCAAAACTAGAGACCGAGCTTCGTAGGGAGGGCCTATGGCATTAACACACAACGGGACAGTTTAACACTGAAAAGAGAGTGGGACAAAGGACATGGGAGGACTTTGATGACATGGTAGGGAGGTGGGGCCCAAATTCATATCTAAAATCATAATCGGGAGCGTTAGGGACCAAGATGGGAAGCAAGAATGAAACAATGCGAAGTGCGACGTGCGATGGGTGGAAAGGTGACATGCCAAGGATGTGGGGCCACCCACAAATCGCAAATCAGATGTTTGTTATGAGAAATGGGAGGTAAGTGTTAAAACTTGCAAAGGGCGATGTGCGAAGTGCAAGGAGTGGAGAAGTGATGTGGCATGACAGAGGTGGGGTCACCTGAAAATTGCAATCTGGAGTGTTTTCTATGGGAAGAAAAGGGTAAAGGTTATGAGTTGCGATGTGCAATTTGCGATGAGAAGAGAGGTTTGTGATGTGAACAGTTAAGTGGAAAGAGCTCTTTCTTATTTTGACTATGGGGTGTCTGCCCGATCCGCACTTGGAGTGCTTGGCTGTCACTTTAGCCATTCCTACCTCATCCCTATGATTTGCTTATAGGGGCCACTTCTTCACCTTGTGTGCGGTCATAGGTCAATATCCAAAATTGTTGGAATACTAGCCACATAACTTCGAGATGATCATATCAATTCTTGCATCGAACGATGAGGTCTTCCAAGTACGCGAGGATAAGGTGGGATAGGTCATGAAATATATAGTTCATGGCCCACTGAAAAGTGGCTCCAAAATTTTTAAGACCTAATGGCATAACTTGGTATGAGAACGTGCCCCACAGGGTGGTGAATTTAGTGTCGTACCAATTAGTATGTTGAATTTGAATTTGGTTATAGCCATAGAATCCATTCATGAAGGATAGGGCCTTGTGTCCCGCGCAAGCATTGATGACTCGGTCGATGAATGAGGTAGGGTAGTTTTCCTTTGGACAAGATTTGTTCAAATCCCAGAAAACATTACAAATGCGAATGGTGCCATGTTTTTTCATGGCGGGAACAAGGTTGGAAACCCATGATGTGTAAGCGATGGGGTATATAAACCCAAATTTTTGAAGCTGATTGATTTATCATTTAATTGCTTCTGCCTTGGATGGGTGTAGTTGACATTTTTTCTGGCATACCTGTGGTACATTGGGCCAGGTGTCAATGTGATGCTCTACTATAGTGGGACTAAGCCCTGGAATTTCTAAATAGTCCCATGTGAAGATGTCTCTATAATCTTGAAAAAATTGTGTGTAAGAGCTTACTTCATCTGGGGAACATTCTACCCCCAGCTATATTTCTTCGAATTTCTCAAGACTTCGAGAGATATTTACTTTAATGGTTGGAGAAATGTTAGACATGTTCCCTTATTCGAATGCATCGAGCACCAGAATGGGATTCTTGAACCAATCGAATTTCCCAGATGGAAGGAAATATTTTGATTCGATCACATATATTTCATGGTTTCCTGGGTTGTTAGGGCCGAATGTCTTTTCATGAAGAAAAAATGAGCAGTGATGCATTACATCCCATGGATAATCTGGTTCTGTCATGGCCTCCAGAATATCCTCATGTGAGTGAAAAAAGGATAGTAAGGGGGATTGAGTTTACGTAAGTCCGTAAGGAGGTGGTTCGGTCCTAACGGAGTTGGTCAATAGATGTGAGTAAGATTCCATAGTCGATGCGATGGAACCAAACGTGATTGACAGGGTGCAGATAGATTGGGTTTGCACCGTTGTTGGTACAACTACTCTTGTAGTTGCAATGGTCTCGACGCCTATGACTGATGAGTAGACAACTCGAGTCATGGTTCCTTTGCACAATGAGATGAACCAAATGTGATGTTTTGTTTCGACGAAGCTGGGTGGGGGAGGAATTTCCATCATTGCGGCTTGCATGAGGGCAAGTCTAGGTTCCTCACGAGGTGTGCCAAGAGTACTTGCACTTTCCTGGATTTGGAAATTGTGCTTGGTGCAGAGGTGCCTAAATTTTTCCATTAAGGGGCATGAATTTGTTTTATGGTTATGGCCGGTGAAAATGGTGCATAGTACTATGATGCTTACCAAATAGATGGTGTGAGAACCAATGCTACTCTTTGTCCATGAAGTGGACGCTCAGAAAGGATCAAGCCTAGGGGAAAGATTTCGCTGTTTCCATCTCTGATTTTTTGGGTTTTGGAGGTATAGCTCCTTTGGGGGGTTTAGATTTAATGTTGATATTGTTGCTCTTAGCCTTTGGAGGTACTCACAATTCATTGTATGGTCGAATTGTGAGAAAATCCTACAATACCAGTGTGTGATCTTCTCTTGATTAGAGAGATTGATCCACAAGTTGGGGGTGGCCTTGTGAAGGTTGTTTGTATGGTTCTTCAATTCCTTACATTGACTGACTTGGTGGTCAATTTTGTCACAAATCCCACATGCCATCCTTAGCTAGACATGGGTCCTACTAGGATGATGCATCATTTTCACTCGCCCAATTATTTGGTATTGATAGGGGGTAGGCTGCCTGGGGGAAGTCTTCCTTACATTAGGTTCTCTTGGCTCTAGACTGATTATATCTCGGCTTTATGTTTCCAATGAACGTATTATGTCTATTAGCAGGCACACTCAAGGGATGTATGTAAAATTTTTAGCATGATGGTTTCCTTGACACACTAGACAAGAATGTCTTTCTTGGTTATTCCCTTCCCTCTGGGCTGGTGAGGTGATTTATTACCATCTATGTAGCGATTCTAGGTTTGGGCATTTGGCGACTAAATGGTTTCGTGTGTTGCATAATGTACATGTTGGCCTTCTCTATGGAGGGTGATTGGGGGTGACTATGTGCTCCCCAACCAATCACTTTTCCACTGATAGGAAGAGAATGGATTTGCTTGTCACATCCTCTTGTGTTGTCGAGCTTGTTATCATTCTGTAATTTTTAAGATTGGTAGAATAAACACAGAGGACAACATCAAAACCACTTTGGAAGCTGGGATCTATCCTTGGAAGCTTCTGAGAGGGATCTCTCTTTAATATTTAACTTTGTTTTGAATAGTTATTAGGCTAGTTATGACTTGATTAAATATTTATACTCCCATTTCGAAATGGAGTGAAAAAATAAAACTGGATTTTGCATCAATTTTTTAAAAGAGTTATAACAGGGAAAGCTAGGTTGTATTCACTATATTCTTTAAGATTTTAAGTGAATAATGGATATGGCAGAAAAGTGAATTTCAGTTGAGATTGAAAGGAAATCATTAGGGGAATTTTGAGGTAAAAAATGGGCCTCCTAAGGAATTATAAAATAATAATGGAAATAATATAATAATATTAGATTAAATCATCAAATTTTAGAGGGAGAAAAGAAAAAAATATGTTTTCAACTCGTATTTTCAACTTATATCCCTATGGGTTTACTCAAATTTCGATCAGAAATGCTCGTTGGATACATAATTTTCTTCCTCGTCCAAGGAGTACCCATGTTCCATACTTTCGATGGACCCTGTTACACAGAAAATGAGAAATACATGAAAAATGCAATTGTAATAATGTTTTTCATGTATTTCTCATTTTTCATGTAGCAGGGTTCATCGAAAGTATGCAACATGGGTACTCCTTTGATGAGGAATTAAAATTTTCATCCAATGAGTACTCACACTAAATTTTTTTTTTTGCCACAGAAAAAATCAGTAACTTTTTATTAAGAAAATGAAAAGTTACATGGAGCATAATGCACTTAAGCATTCTCAGACAACTTCCCATAGGTATCATGTGCTATGGCACACAATGCATCATAGCTAGGCTACGACTGCATTAAGTAGAAAAATAAGAAGTAAAAGAAAGAAGAAAGGAAAGGGGGTCGAGAGAGGGAAGGCGAGAGAAAACTAAGAAAAAGCCATTGCTTCCAGAGAGTGAGTAGAAGACTCAAACCTCAGGTTTTCCTCCCGTTCTTATTCTCAACCTTGTGCCATTCTCCCTGAGAAGGCTCAATCGTTGCAAGAACTAACTGTTTTTCAGCCATCTGGGAACCTATGTCCTTGTCTGAATCTGAGGTATCTGAGGAGTTGTGCCGTTTGATCCCTCCGGTACTCAATTCCTCACTAGTATTTTCTGCCTGATTTGGGTGGAGATGTGAAGCCTGATTGGCTGTTTTGTTTTGCTTTTGAGTCTCTTGTCCCTGGGTGGTCTCAATATTCTCTGTGGGAGTAACCTCTTCTTCTGCTTCTGATTCATCTTCCTCTGAATCAGGAGGGGGGTATTGCCACCCTTTTCTCTGTTTCCCTTTCTATTTCTTCTTGTTGTTTTCTTTCTTAGCTTCTGGGCATGTATTTTGAAAATGTCCAGTCATCCTACAAACTCTACATCTGAATGCAGTTTTTTCATAGTCTAGTCCTTGCAGCCAGTTCTGTTGTTTGTAGATCAACATTATATTTTCCGGCAGTCCTTTACTTAGATCAACTTCCACACAAATACGTGCAAAGGTGTAGATCCTCTCCTCAAGTCTCTCTGGATCTGTTTTGATGTATTTCCCTATGCTGTTCCCAATTCCCTCCAGAACTTGTTCAATCCAAAAATGGAGGGGAAGGTTATATAGCCGAACCCAAACTGGCATTCGGGAGACAGTCATTGTGTTTGGGTCAAAATCTGGAAACCATGGAGTCATAAAAAGACCCGTTGTTCCCCAAAACCATGGCCCTGATCTGATAATTGTATCTCTGACTTCCGTGGAGGCAAACTTAACAATAAAAAACCCCTTAGAACAGAGATGTATATCACATTCCATGGTCCAACGAGTGAAGATCCAATGAAATAGATCCATTGGCTTTGGCCAAAAACAGTTAAAATGACAGATTAGAGCCTGAGTTTCATATAACTTGACATACTCTTCTGTTCCTGCAGAGTCAATATTAAGGGCTGGGGTTTTCCCAAGCTGATCTACTATATAAGGCCTAGGAGTATATCCACTTTGGTCTGGAGAGGACCCTGCATTTTTATTACCCTGTAAAATATTTTTATAGGAGAGGCCTCCAGTAGGTTGTTGCTGAGAGGTGACCTTTTTCCCTTTATCTCCTCCTGTAGTACTTGATTTTTCCTGGGGCGCAGCACCCCTTTCAGCCTGAGGTTCAGGCCAATGGTTGCTTCTGGGCTAATGTCATAGTTCTTCAGGGTTCTTTTGTCCTTAAGGGAGTGTCTACCACTGACCAAGTGTTGGATCTGAACAGGGTATCCCATCAATCGCCATATTTGTTATTTCAGCTGCAAAATGGAATTATCTGCATGTACCCAGACTAAGCAAGATTTCCCCACAGGGGGTTTTATAAAAATCTGAAAACAGTTTGATATTTCCTGTTGCCTCTGTTTAGAAGGTGCTGGCGGCCCATTACATTGTTCTGCCTCTAGGTGCAAGAAAGGAGATAGATCCCGTCATGAGTATAGGTTAGGCCTCTTCCGCAGCTCATACTGAAAACAGAGAAGTCGAGCTCGATCTATACCTATGGCTTTTAAGGGTGAGGCTGTCTTCGGTGAGAGACCCTTGAAAATCTTCTTTGCTTTGCAAAAATCTCCAGATCCAACCTGGATCTGAGATTCCAGTGCCCGCTGAGAGCTGATCTGATCTAAGTCTCTGGCTTTTACAGCCATTTCCTCCACACAGCTACGTAAGAGAGGGAGACAGGGCCTTAAATGGAGCAGTAGAAACAGCTTTCCAAAAAGAGAGCTGACTAGAGGATCCTCGGTACGTGCAATCATTGCCTTCCTGACCAAAAGTGTCGCTTGAAACTCTTCTACAAAGAGCGTCTCTTGGCTAACAGAAAAGAACAGAAAAACGTTAGATCCGTTCCTTGTTTTCTGGCCGTTGTCTTCAGAACAGAGCTCCAAAGCCATAGATCTGGGACAGGAACCAGATCTGAATCTATCAACACTTATACTTATAATCATTTGCAGTTCCTTACAGATATCAAAGTTCTTTCTTCCCCTGTTGGCTTCTGTGTTCTTGCCGCCATTAAAAAGGCCTGATTCCAAAGCATTTTCATAATTTCCATTGCCCTGGAAAGACTTACCTAGTGGGCTTGGAAGGCAATAGTCCTTCGATCTAGTTTCGTCCCTCTCCGCAGATCCTTGATGTGGAAAGATAGCATTTAATCTATCTTTGCTAACTCCATTAACTTGGAACCAGAGATCCAAACCTGAGGCGCAGACCAGAGCCGATTTTGTCACATCAAGAGGTTCTGGGTCTCCTTCAATCCAAGAAACAGCTGCGAATGCCACTGTATTCGAACTAAGAGCGAACTTCCCCGAATCTGCGGCTCCAAGAATAGCCTTCTCTGCAGCTGCAGAAGTCTGCAAAACCCTAATGAAAAACTTGACTGTCACCATACCCTCTAATGGAGTCCTTTCAACCAGAGCTTCAACAATGATGTACAACCAAAATCACTCACACTAAAATTTTTAAGTAAAACCTTAGGGAGATAAGTTGAAAATACGAGTTGAAAAAGAAGTTCTATTATTTTATTATTTTTTAATATTTTTAGTTTTTTACTCCAAAAATGGTGAATCATCCCCCATGGTTGAAATCATCATATTGAACCCTATTGGTTCTTATAAAGTTTATTTTTGTTGTACATTTTTCTTAGGAGGCCCATTTTAGACCTCAAAAATCCCCTAATGTAAGTATTTTTCAATCTGACTTCAAGTAGAAAACATTTAAATTGTAAAAGGAGCCAAAATAAGGTGTTCTTAATAACATGTCCTATTCATCACACTTTTTGTTTTAAAATTAATAATTTTGATAAAAAGAGAAAAGAAAACAGTGGAAAACACAGAGACAGTAGAAACACTTCACTAGTAATTACACCACATGAATCCTGAAAGAAGTGTTTGTATTATTGATGTTCTAGCAAAAAAATGGAATTTACAATTGCACATTAGGAAAAATATGTTCAGAAATCAACCTCTAATACTTCAAACAATGAAGTATTTATACTTAAATATTACAAAATTGATTAAAATTAATGTTGTATCAAAATACAGTCTATTATTATCCTAAATCTAACAATAAACTCTAACTGTGACAAAAGTTAGGCTCAATGTGGGTGATTTGGTATCCTGGTACTGCTTTCAAGGAATTAGTTGATGAGTGGGCCTATTTGTAGGTTGTGTTGGCTGTAATGTTGGTTGATGCGTTGTCCCATGTGCTGGCATACAGATGAATGTTCTTCATTACTTTTTACTCTTGAAACTCAGTTAACTTATCCCATCGATCTTTATATGGGATAGTTAATTTGATGACCTTCCTATAGATTTCATCCACTTCGGTATAATTAGAAAATGTTGGTTTTACCATAAAAATGTGGTTTACCTCATGCTGGATGTAAAGGTCATGAGACAATGCCTCCAAGAATGCTTTCCCTATCATAGTGCCTTTGATATTTGAAAATTTAGTTGTGTCCATTGAAATTTCATTCAGCTTCTTGTAGATTGTTCTCAGTCCACTCTAGTTGGTTCATATATTTCTCAATCTCTAGTTTGTGGGTATGGATATAAGGTTATATTTGTTCTCTACCCTTATCTTGGAGATGGTATGCAATGGATCATATGACCATGTAAAAATGAAGCTAAATTTCATTTCCTTTAGCACTTTGTCTACCTCCTCCCCAACTATTTTGCAGTTACAAATGAAGGGTCTTATCCGTGTTTCAATCTTGAATTGAGATTTCTTCTTGGCAGACACAAAATTGACCTAATTGGCCTTAAGCATTTTCCTGATGTATTCTAGAGCAAAAAACCTCATTGGGAGGAATTTTGGGAGCTTATATGGGGCAATCTCACATCCAAAGATTCCGAATTCTACGTAAATCTGGTGAGGATACTAGTCTCATGTTTTGGTTTGGTCTGATAACTGGCAAAATTTTTTGATTTATTCATTGATTCTTGGCTCTGAATTGTTGCTTAGAAGGCTGAGTGCTAGATGTAAAAACAGTTTTATGAACTATTTGTATGAGTATTATTTTTTCTCCTTCATTACCATTGTAGTCTAGAAGATGAAATATTGTTGATTTCCATCATCATCCAACTTCTGCATTGTGAACTTGAACCTGTCTCCCAGAAAATACAAAAACATATATACTAAAACAGAGGAATATTTAAATACCTCTTCAGTTTGGAATCTGACAAACTGGTCATGGATGGCATCTGCAAGGTATTGGGTAAAATAGAATAAGATGGAAGCCTTAGAATCTACAGAGAATATGGAAAGGAATCCTATAATGGCCTCATCTACCCACTGATCTAAGTAATAACCAAGGAGGTAGGAGATAATTTTAATGATTTTATTGGCTCTATCAGTGAAAATGGGTGAATAAGGAGGATTCTTCTTGGGTAATTGGGCATCTTCAGCCAGAAAAAGCTCAAGGGTTTTAGCCCTTTTTGCAAAATCCAGCTTCTGATATAATTTAGTGAGTGCTTCTTGAGAGAAAGTTTAATATCCAAAAATAGGAAAAGACAATAATACAAAACACAATAGCTAGAAGCTACAACAATGAAAAAATAAAATAAATACACCATGAACATAGACAGAAGAGTTGATTCATTTCATTAAACAGGAGGTAGAATAAAATGTACAACAGTGCTAAAAAATAGCAGCACTCAAGCCGACAGAGGTGGCTAGAGTGACCCTCAATTCCTCTCAATAAAGGCATTGTGTAACTGTGTTGTCCCTCCTGCAAATGCTAGAAATATAACTATTGGTTCAAAAGGGATGCATATATCAGACTGTTCTAGAGCTCATATAATGTTGGGATTCCAGATCCGAGCTCTATGATGTGTGGAGTACTGAAAAGGTATGATTTTGATGATTACTTTAATGACTTTTTAATACAATTTGTGAACCTTTTGTATCATGGATTTAGAAAGTCATAGGGAACTATCACAAAACATGTGAAAATCGATATGTATAACTTAGCCACTGATAATGGTTATTTTCTATACAGGGAAAGAGGAAAACGAAGGGTTGCTGCTCTAAAGATAAGAACGAAGTGGAGATAACCGCTGTTCCTTTGGATGAGAACCAAACGTAAACATAGGGAGACAAGATCAAGGAGAATCGGCTCGGGCAAGAGAGAGAGGACACCAGCTCAGCGCAATAGCAAAGACTGGATGAAATTTAACTGTTTGGCGAATCCCTCAGGATCGAAGATCCTAAGGGATCGCTGCTTTACTTATCTAATTGCTTGGACATCTCCGCCATCGTTTTTATAAAAAGGAGACAAGTACTGTTAGTTTAGAGACAGAGAATGGCGAGATAAGATACGTTTGATGTAATCTTTTGTAAGACATTCGATTTGGTTATTCAGCTTTGTTGAGAACTGGTTCGATGTATTTTTGATCAATGTATTAATGAAAGACTAGTGATTATTCCATCTTCGCATCTGCGTTAACCTAAAGCGGTGTATCCTTGGAGGCTAAGGGCCCGGCCCCGAAGGACACTTGCTTCTGTACCATTACAGCTTCGTTTATGTGTGGTTTGTTCATTACTGTTAGTTGATTATTTGATATGCTTGTACGTTCAGATTACATGCTCTGTTTAAGTTGAATCATTAAAGTTTCTACAGCCAGATTTGTGTGTTAACTCTGCATTGCGTTCTTATTCATTTCTAGAGTTGATCGCATATCCTTACTGTCAAGCCACAGAGCTGTTCTATTGACATTTGTGTTGTGTGCGTTTCTAATGCATCAGTATTATTCCATAATTCCCAAACTGTTATTGTTGTTCCATTAATATGATTTGTGTCATTTGCCTTTAGAATAACAGCATGTTCCTTGATTGCAAAGAGTGCATAGATTAAGTTGAATATAACCCGCGGGACTTAGTATTCATTTGCTGTCCTATTTTAGAGTTGCTGTTCCATTTCAGAATTATAGTTTAATCCTTTATTTCCTTTGCTGTTCTATTTATATGCATTTGATGGTTTGCTGTGAGAGATGATCTAAGACTGTAGTGAGCAGTATCAGTCACTGTTTAGCTCCCAGGCTTGTGATCTATGCTTGATTTCTTTTTCTATCAGTTTCTGAAGGGATGGTTTATCATTACCGAACCCTTGACTGATGAGTTGTTGAGTTACCTGAGTGTGTGATTTACTTCTTTAAAGCAATTTGATTTCGGTTAAGCATCCATTTACTCTTGTATTTCTTAAAGCACTGTACTACTAGCATTACTCTGACGAATGAGCCTCGGATTGAGTCACTCTTTGTAATGACAAAACGCTCTTGGGTTGACATATTAATGTGAGGTGAATAGAGGTGAAAGAGACCCTTTTTATAGCTCTACATTTTGGCGCCGTTGCCGGGGAAAGAGTGAAGCCATTTGTCTTTTTCAGAGTAGTGTACAAGCCTGCTAGGGAGGAGTTGGATCCTAAAAACAGAAGGTAAGAACCTACGTACAGAGCATGTAAAAGACCTGCTCATTATCCGCTTTCCTAACAGATTTGTTTTTGCTTGTTTGAACAGAAGTTCGTAGTTTATTTTTGAGTGCATGACTAAGCAGAAAAAACCAGAAAAAAATATCAAACCCCCATCCAAACTTGAAAAAGCTAAGGGGCCGGTGACCCTTGGCCGAACAACCTTCATAGATGAAATCTATAAGAAAACAGAGTCTCAGCCATCAGTAGGTTTCAATAAAAACACTTCTAAACCACCTACTAGTTCCCTTCAGGCCACAGGATCACCATCTGTAGCCTGTGCTGAGGTGCATAGTCAAACTGAGGAGCAGGACTTTCAAGAAGTTGAAAATTCCACTCGAGAATTATTGCAGGAAGGGAACTCTAGCAACTTTTGTGAAGGAGAAGGAGAAACAGGGGAAACCAAGGAACCAAAATCTCCTCTTGAAACAAATCAGCCATTAGATAGCACAGATAAGGGGAGTGCTGCGAAAGTCATTGTTGAAGAGATTCAATCTCCTCAAACACCTGGTATTCCCATTATTCCGGATAAAGGAAGCGCTATTAAAAAGATCCCTGTCAAAACCGTTCCCAACCAACCTAGGAATACCCTCCTAGATATCCCAGAAGGTTACTGGCATATATTAGATCCCATGGCTCAAAACCAACCAAACGCTCAAAACCAGCCAAACACTCAAACCTCTACATTACAATATCCTATAGTGGATTCTGCAGCAAATGCACCCATGAAAGCTATCCCTCTTCAGCATATCCCTACATTTCACGGACTCACATCGGAGGATCCGGATGCATTCCTATTCGAATTCGATGTGTTATGTCGGGGGTACGATTACACCACCGATCCCCAAAAATTGAAATTATTCCCCTCTACATTGAAAGGGGCTGCCTTAAGATGGTTTATGGGGCTAGGTGGTGGGGTTATCAACAATTGGGATCAAATGAAAGAATCCTTCTTAAAAAAATACCAGGATTATTGTAGGTCTAGAGAATTAAAAGACGAAATATTTCAAATGATAGCCAGACCAAATGAAACATTAGAGGAGTATGTGGAACGTTTTCAGTATAATTTACAAAGATCTCCTTATGCATCGCTACCTTTACCTGATAATGTGTTAAAAAATGCATTAATGAGGGGCATGAAGGAACAATGGATTGAAACATTAAACATTATGGGCAAAGGGGATATTTATCAAGAGAATTTTACTGACATCCTTGACTTATGTATCAGGAGTTCGAGAGGCAGCACAAGAATAAAACCGACAGAATACGATCGGTCTGCAAGAGATAACAAAGTATCAGCAGAAGGAGTAACACGTGCAGAAATTGGAAATTTATTAGAAAATTTTAAAACCGATATTATGGGGACACTAACTACACAACTTGATATTGTGCAGGCTAAACAAAAGCAGCTGGAGGCAGAACAGAACATGGCAATCTTCTGTCCTCGTTGCAGAAAAAAACACAGCCACAAGGAGTGCCCTCTGGATAAAGTCCAAACATGCGCCATCTGTACAAAAGACCACCTTACGGAGAGCTGCCCCTCACTTCCAGGATTGAAAGCAGTATATAAGGAAGCAGAAGAAGAACCAGAAGCGGTGAATTCAATCAACCAGCGCCGCCAGTGGCAGCCAAGACAACCTGGTATGTTTCAGGATCCAACCTCTTTCTTTCAAAACCCACAGTATAATGCTCAACAATATGGTATGTGGCAAAATCAATCTCAAACCCCATTTACAAACTGGTCACCACAATCATTTCCTTCTCCAAATCCATGGCTGAATCAAACAAGCCAAACTGGTTGGCCAAATTTCCCTTACACTCCACCATATTGGCAAAATGGCCCATATCCTTCACAATGGACTCCCTCTACTTCATAAAGTTCACCCTGGCAGACAAGCTGGCAAAGACCGATGTACCACCCAGCTGGAACTATTCCGCTCCCTCAACCTACTTTGCCAGCCTTACAACAAAATCCCCAGTCTAACCTGAGACCGCAACTCCCAGCCCAACCCGATCCCAATCCAAACAACAGACAGGTCCAATCTATTCAAATCATAGAATCACCAGAAATAGAACCCGACCTGAGGGAGTGCAATGATCTTCAGTTAAGATCTGGATGTATAATTGAAACTAAGGGAGATAAAACAGTTCATATTGAAGATCAGTTACCCAGAGAACATCAGTCACAACAAGAGGATGTAAATAAGCAACAAACTCATAATCAAGCAACCACATCCTCTCCTCCGTTCCCAGAACGATTAGACATACCTCGATCCATACAATACCCTGACTTTGACATTCTGGGAGAATTACAAAACTTGTACATAAAAATTCCATTCCTCCAAGCTATTCAAGACATTCCCATATACGCCAAAACCATAAAAGAGTTGTGCATAAAGAAACCAAGGAGGAATATAACAAACGATCCAAGAGTCCAAGTAGTCGGCACCTTATCTGACCTATTGTCGGGAAGAGAAACACCCCTTAAATATGAAGACCCCGGGAATCCAATTATAACTGTTCAAATTTATGGCCAGACCCTGCCTAATGCCTTAGTTGATTTAGGGGCTGCAATTAATATTTTAACAACTACAACTTGCCAAAAGCTCGTCATTACATCTGTAGAACCCACCTCTACTCTATTAGAATTGGCTGACCGATCTGTGGTTAGACCAGAGGGCACTCTACATGATGTCATGGTGTCTGTAGAATCCTGGGAGTATCCAACTGATTTCCTGATAATTAATCCAAAAACCCGACTTGACGGACACCCGCTAATTTTAGGTAGACCTTGGCTCGCTACTGCCGATGCCTACATTGGCTGTCGGCAGGGAAATATGACCATAACCAGAGGACCAAATAGCAAAATTTTAGTTCTATATCCTCCAGCGCAGCCAAGTGTCACAATGATTAAAACGAATAAGCACCCTGTATCATATCTTACTGATAACATTAGATCTCCATTAACTATACAAGAGGCACTTGATTTCAAAGATCAAACAGAAGACGATGCCATTAACAATTTCATTACTCAAACTGAACCTCGCACACAATGTCACATGATAAAAGCAGCATTTGATAATGAGTTAGAAGAAGATCCCCTGAAAGATATTCATGATCAAATAATACTGTCACTTCTGTTGCAAATAGTAAAACTGTGGAAATTGCACTGGGGAAAACTTTAAACATCAATGCTAATCTCACACCGGAACAAGAAACAAAGCTCATCCATCTGTTAACAAAATATCAAGAAGCATTTGCATGGGACTACCCTGATATGAAAGGAATTGATCCCCAGTTATGTACCCATCACATTTACATAGAAAAAGATGCCAGACCTGTGCGTCAGCCACAAAGGAGACTTAATCCCCATCTAAAAGATGTTGTAAAAACTGAACTTCAGAAACTTTTAGATGTGAATTTTATCTACCCTATCTCTGACAGTAAATGGGTCTCTCCACTTGTGGTGGTACCAAAAAAGAATGGGAAATGGAGAATTTGTGTGGATTATAGGGAACTTAACAAGGCAACACAAAAGATCATTTTCCTCTTCCTTTCATAGATCAAGTATTGGACACTTTAGCAGGGAAGAAGTTCTTTTCTTTCCTGGATGGCTTCAGTGGATACAATCAGATTCAGATTGCCCCTGAAGACCAGGATAAAACTACCTTTACTTGTCCTTGGGGAACATTTTCCTATCGAGTTTTACCTTTTGGCTTATGTAATGCTCCTGCCACATTTCAGAGGGCTATCCTTAGTATTTTTGCAGATTTAATCAATGATGGACTTGAAGTTTACATGGATGACTTTACACCATACGGAGATGACTTCGATCCAGCTCTAGACACCCTAGAGAAAGTCCTACAACGTTGCATTGTTACTAGGCTTTGCTTAAGCAATGAAAAATGTTTTTTGATGATGAATGAAGGACTTATCCTAGGACACTATGTCTCAGCAGCCGGCATTCAGGTAGACCCGGCCAAAATCCAAATACTTTTGCTTATTCCCACTCCTACTACTCAAACAGAGGTACGCAGTTTTCTTGGATTTTCAGGTTATTATAGACGATTTATAGAGCATTATTCGCACATTGCTGCTTCTTTATATGCACTGACTGGTAACGTTGATTTTCTTTGGACAGACAAATGTGACCATGCTTTCGAGGATCTAAAGAAGCTTGTATCCACAGCCCCAGTCCTTCGAGGACCAAACTGGGACCTACCATTCCAGATATCATCTGATGCCTCAGATACAGCCATTGGTGCAGTCCTTGGGCGGGAAGAGGATAAAAAACCATATGCTATATATTACATCAGCAAAAATTTATCCCCTGCTGAATTGAATTACACTGTTACTGAAAAAGAATTTCTAGCTGTAATACATGCTGTCAATAAATTTAGACATTATATCATAGGCTACCCTGTCATCTTGTATACAGATCATTCTGCTATAAAATATTTAGCAAATAAGCCTATCACAAATGCCAGAGTAACTCGATGGTTAATCTTATTGCAGGAATTCGATATAACAATCAAGGACCGCCCTGGCAAAGAAAACCCTGTAGCCGATTTTTTTTCAAGGATACCAAAATCAAGCGATGCAGCAGCAGTGGAAGATCAATTTCCGGATGAACACCTGTTTACTGTTGCTGTTCAAACACCCTGGTATGCTGATGTTGCCAATTACCTTGCAGTAGGTAAATTACCAAAACATTTAACTCCTAATGAGCGTAAGCAGATTATTCAGAAAAGTTCTCGATTTTCGTGGATTGGAGGTTATTTGTTTCACACGGGAGCAGACATGCATATCAGGCGATGTGTTAGAGAGGATGAAATATTTGACATCCTAAAAGCCTGTCACGATGGACCATGTGGGGGGCACTTCGCTGAGCGTAGGACTGGACATAAAGTATTGCAGACAGGATATTACTGGCCTACGATCTTCAAAGATGCAAAGAAGTTCGTCCAAGCCTGTGACAGTTTCCAGTGAGCAGGACGACCTGGTCAAGCTGATGAAATGCCTCTGAAACCACAGTTAGTCATTGAACCATTCGAACGGTGGGCTCTGGATTTCGTTGGACCCATCAACCCTTCATCAAATCAAAAAACATATATTCTGGTGGCAACAGAATATGTCACCAAATGGGTTGAGGCAGAAGCATTACCAAGAGCCACAGAGGACTCTGTTATACAGTTCCTGTTTCTTTTATTTGTCCGTTATGGCCTTCCTAGGGAAATAATTACAGATGGAGGACCACAATTTGTTGGGCATAAATTAGCTGCAACACTTAACAATTATCATGTCCAGCATAAGATCACTACTCCATATCACCCACGGGCGAATGGGCAGGTAGAAAGTAGCAATAAGATAATAGAATCAATCCTAACGAAAACTATTGCATCACATAGGCGTGACTGGGCTACCCGACTACCTGAAGCACTCTGGGCCTATCGAACCACATGGAGGAGCACCACTGGTTACTCACCTTATCAACTAGTGTTTGGAAAACAACCTATTTTTCCCATAGAGTTCGAAATCCAAACACTGCGTACAGCACAGGAAGTTGGCCTAGACTTAACTGAGGCACAACTCAATCGACTACAGCAGATCAATGAATTAGACGAAATTCGACTCTCTGCACTACAAAATACAGCATTAATTCAACAGCAGAGAGCCAAATGGCATGATGCGCTCATTAAGAATAAAGTCTTCCACGAGGGAGACTGGGCTTTGTTATACGATTCTCGGTTTCGGGACTTCCCTGGAAAACTTCAGACTCGATGGTTGGGACCATACGAAATCCAGAAGGTACATGACAATGGAACTCTTACTCTAATCACTATTGACGGTTCTGGATATGCATTTAAGGTAAATGGTCACCGAGTCCGTCTCTACCGTAAACCACTTACTCGGGAATCCTTCTGCCAGCAGATACGCCGAGATACTGATCTGGAGATCTTAGGAGAGGAAGATAAATCTTCCTCACCTGCAATTCATTAAGGGTCTATTTCTTTTTGCAATTTGTACATAAAGTTTTTTGTTTCTGAGTGATTCTTGTACATAAGTTTGATTTGAATAATTCTTGTCATTTTGCTGTTCCTTTTTCTTCCACAAAGTTTGATTTTTGCTCTTCTAATAGCATATGTGTGTTTTTTATATTGGTTTTGCTTGTTCTGTTGTTCCTTTTCTAAAGGAACAGCATTCGGATCTCTGCTGTTCCTTTTTCAGAAAAACGATATTGTTACGCTTATCGCTGTTACCACTGTTCCTTTTTCTTCAAAAAAAAAAAAAAACAGCGTTCTTTTATTTCTGTGCTGACTTTTTCAACGGAATGGCATATGGAGTGTTTCGTATGATTGCCGTTCCTTTTCCCAAAAGGAACGACATTTGCAGTTTTGTTCCTTTTTCTATTATCCATCGTTGTTACTTTTTCAACGGAACACCATTTGCATACTTTTGATCTCTTTGATGATTTAAATTGAGGATGTTTTTTCCCGTCTTCTTTCTAGTCTTCAAGCCTCAGCTATGCATTTATGCGATGAATATAAAGACACAACATACCGAAATCTGCAAACCATAAATCGCTCTATCTATAAGGCTCTGCATTAATAAAAGGACAGATGGAAAGACATACTTATTTCTTACCTTTTGTGACATGGTTTTACTAATTTTGCCATGATTGGTTATCTTTATCATGTTGATTCCCTTAAAAATCTTTTTATTAATATTTGGGAATAAGGGCAAAGAGTTTAAATCTTCCTATTGAGATAATAAGACTTCTTCCACCATTCCTACTCTTAAGGAGTGCTGAACCACCCTTTGTGTATAAATAAGGAAAAAGAAAAAACATGTCAAATGTCAAATGCAGGATCGGGGGTCTCATTGAGAGCCAGCCTACCATGATCATGAGGAGGGAAGTGAAGTGGCATTCCCATTCTGGCCACCACACCAGGGATATGGTCCAAAAGGTGTATCAAAATAAACAAACCTTGGAACAGGAGGTCTCATTAAGAGCCGGCCTGCCCACGTTTCGCTCTTTCCTCGTGAATGGCATTATGGTTAGCTGGTCACCAAGCCAGCATAATGGTCTACATTCTGACATAATAACAGTCCTAAGTATACACACAGGATCATGGTTCCGGGGGTGAAAAACAACTCTGCCAAGGTTATGGACACCTGTTGGCAGCAGAGTAATGTTAATGGTATCGAAGTCACCTTGCTTACGCCAATAGGTAAGATATTAACACTCTTTTGTTTCTTTATCCTAGGCATTAATCACATGTTATTTCCTGATTTATACACCGCATGAATATTTATCATTACCAATCATGGCAACGGAGGTGACCATGACCGCTTAAGATTGGCGAATACGATACATGCCTATCCATCAGCCTCAAATCATAACACAACAGCCTCAAATCATATCACGCGATCCATCCTCCGCCTCGATTTCGGTAATCTGTTGTCCTTTTTCAACATGGCATAAATTCACATGATGTTCCTTTCTGACTTGATTACAGACTGGGTGCCGCTCCATTATTTGCCGGCTGGGACAGCCTATCACACTGCGGGGGGGGGGAGGTTAACCTCATCATTCCCTGTGTTACGTGTCAATTCATCATTCGGAAAATCTGGTTCACGACGGTTTGGCATGGTTTCACGGCATGGCATATTTTTATTTTTATTTTTTTTTTCTTTCGCACAAGTTGTTTTTGCTTGCATACTCTGTGTTTTCTTTTGCGAAACCCTGCTCTCTGTGTTTCAAACCGAAAACGTTTTTGCTGTTCCATTTAGAAATCGCAGCGAAATCATGGGGGGCAAGGCAATTCGTAGTGAGCCTCAGCAGCTAACGATCTCTGCTGCTGCCCGAGAAATCCTGGAAAGGGCAGGATGGTTGAACTATTTCAATCGCTTACAGGAGGGTAATGAGACAGTAGCAATGGAGTTCTTACAGAATTTACAAGAAGACCACTCCATAGTAAGAGGGAAACGCATAGCGGTCACTGATGCGATAATTGCAGAAGTCTCAGGACTACCAGCTACCGGACCGGTATGGACATTCAAAAAGGAACGATTACAGAAGGTCATCGACATCTTCCAGGATGAAGGCCGGCATTTGACAATCAAAGGGAAGGGAATTTTGCCAGCGACCCTAGGCGAACCCTGGACAGAGCTCACAAGAATAGTACAGAGCTACATTACTTGCGAAGGAAGAAAAGACGTGGTAAGACCACGACACCTTAAACTTTTAGCTGTTCTAAAACAGAAATGCTCTGTGAATTTACCGGCACTCTTAAACTCGTTATTGCATGATCTTGCACAAAGTATGAAAAGGGCACAGCACGTAGAGGCAATTGTTAGTCACCACGGGTTAATTCGACTTGTTGTTAGTTATAGTCTTACCCAGTAGCAGAGCAGCTGGGAAGAGCTCATTGCACTGATTGAAGGGGGATCGACAGAACCATCCCCGAAACGTAGACATTCTATAAACCCACCAGAACAACCGGCAAAACGCAGAGAAAATGTTGCTAGTACATCACAACAACCAGAGACACACCAAGAACCCGCAAAGCGAAAGCATGTAGTTGATTCACCCGAGCAACCAGAGGAACCCAGGAAATCAGCTCGGTTAGCTCAGATGAGAGGAAGCATAAACAAACCCAGAAAGTCAGCCCGGTTGGCTCGAATAAGGGGAAGGCTGGAACAGCTTCAGGAAGGCACCAGCCAACCAATAATAATTGAATATGAGCAACCCGAAGAAGAAGTACCCGAGCCTGCGGGACCAGAAAAAGAAGCAGAAACTGAACAGGAAGAAGAAATGGGACAGCAGGAGAATAGTCCATTACAGGACTTACTAAGAGAAGATGACCTGGCCGCCATCCTAGCCAATATGAGTAAATACGGTCAACCTTCTAGCTCAGAGAATCCCCACGACCAAATTCAAGAAGAGAACATGCCCATGCATGATGAAGAAGAAGAAAATACCGAACGGGAACAATCTGTTCCCATGTCACAAGAGGAGAATCTAGAGGAAGAACCCCGGGAGGAAGAATCAGAACCAGTTGAGGTACATACACCAGAACCGCCGGAGCAGAGCAGTGAGGAAAAACCTCAGGAGGAAGAGGTAGCAACTGGTCATGATCCAGTTCATCATCAACAGACTGCCGTTCCTTCAAAGGAATCAATGGAAATCAAGAAGTTGAGGAAGGAACGGACTAAACTATTAAACACGATAACACAGCTCAGGCAACAAAACAGGATTTTGAAAAAGAACCAGAAAGTAAAGAGGAAAAAGAGGGCCCGCAAGCAGCCTGTTTTCCAAGACTCGGAGGTTCCAACTGCCGTTCCGATTAAGAGAGAAAAAGATGATAAGGAAATTCAGACGGAGGCACCACCCTCAGGGGTAATCAGGGTCCTGAACTCTAAACAGCGTAACAAGAAGGTTCAGGTAAAACTCCCGGCCTCTACTGATGCATGGAGAAAAGATCCAAAGACAAAAACCCTGCACAAGATGGTGAAACAAGCACGGCAAGAAATGGAGCAACTTAAAGAGCAAACGGTTCCGCTAGAGAAATATGAAGAGTTGCAGCAGCAACTAAGGGATGTCAGTCAATCTAAAAGACAGGTTTTTGAAGGATGGGTGAAGGAACAAGAGGAAGTCACACAGGTAACTTATAAACTAGATACTACTATCAAACAGATGAATGACTTGTGTTCTTTATATAATAATGTTTTAGCATGTAGGGCTCCTGCTAAAAACTATGCTCTGTTTCTATTAGAACGATATTTACAATTACAAATAAAAGCTGTTAAGGCATGCACCCCTATACAGATCAACAATGTCAATGATTTTATCGACTGTTGTAGACATTATGGAGTAAAAGTCCAGAGGTTGTTGTGTGAACTCTATTTACATGACCTTGTGCTAAGTCGGGAGACTGAATCGAACCCTGGTCCCTCCATTGGTGATATTCAATTCCAAGCATTCATTTCATTCGGAGCTAACCAGATTAAGTGGCTGAAAGCCTATGATACCTTTCAGAGTCAAGAAAATGGTCTAGATTTAAGAGTTAGGGCTGAGCCTTGGAACCCAGTACGGTTATGGACAGCTCATATAAACCACATAAGGACTCCAGGTGTCATTGTAACATTAGGGCCTATGCATGAGGCACTCATTCAAGAGGGTTTAGAGTATTTCTTTTCCATTAAGGACTTGGCCACTAATGCAGCCAAATTTCGATATCGAATCTCTGATCCACACATCCAGCTCAGAGAGCCATTTAAGTATGAGAACTTTGAGTTCGCTGCTGGCCGTTTGAATCTCTATGGCCAGAGCCTTCTAAAAGCAGGGTCATCCTGGTTAGGGTGTAGATTTCGCGCTCCAATTATTTGGCATCCAGCACATGGATACCAGGCCCTGTATGATATGCCTGAGGGGCAAGCAGGTCAGTTCTTTGATTATTTAATCACTCAACATGGTTGTAGGCCTCCGCATGAGACTCCTTCTCCAGCATACTCTCTCACTGCATTACATGTCAACTACAATGTCTTCATGAGGACATGAAACAAGGTAAGCAGGGGGGTGTGTGGAGTACTAAAAAGGTATGATTTTGATGATTACTTTAATGACTTTTTAATAGAATTTGTGAACCTTTTGTATCATGAATTTGGAAAGTAATAAGGAACTATAACAAAACATGTGAGAATCGATGTGTATAACTTAGCCACTAATAATGGTTATTTTCTATACAAAAAAAGGAGAAAACGAAGAGTTGCCGCTCTAAAGGAAAGAACAAAGTGGAGATAACTGCTGTCTCTCTGGACGAGAACCGAACGCAAACATAGGGAAACAGATCAAAGTGAATCGGCTCGGGAAAGAAGGAGAGGACACCAGCTCAGCGCAATGGCAAAGACAGGATGAAGAGTTAACAGTTTGGCGAATCCCTCAGGATCGAAGATCCTGAGGGATCGCTGCTTTACTTATCTAGTTGCTTGGACATCTCCGCCATCGTTTTTATAAAAAGAGACAAGTACTGTTAGTTTGAGAATGGCGAGATAAGATACGTTTTATGTAATCTTCTGTAAAACATCAGATTTGGTTATTAAGCTTTGTTGAGAACTGGTTCGATGTATTTTTGATCAATGCATTAATGAAAGCTTGGTGATTATTCCATCTTCGCATCTGCGTTAACCTAAAGCGGTGTATCCTTGGAGGCTAAGGGCCCGGCCCTGAAGGACACTTGCTTCTGTACCATTACAGCTTCGTTTATGTGTGGTTTGTTCATTACTGTTAGTTGATTATTTGATATGCTTATACGTTCAGATTACATGCTCTGTTTAAGTTGAATCATTGAAGTTTCTACAGCCAGATTTGTGTGTTAACTCTGCATTGCGTTCTTATTCCTTTCTAGAGTTAATCGCATATCCTTACTGTCAAGCTACAGAGCTGTTCTGTTGACATTTGTGTTGTGTGCGTTTCTAATGCATCAGTATTATTCCATAATTCCCAACTGTTATTGCTGTTCCATTAATATGATTTGTGTCATTCGCCTTTAGATTAACAACATGTTCCTTGATTGCAAAGAGTGCATAGATTAAGTTGAATATACCCCGCGGGACTTAGTATTCATTTGCTGTCCTATTTTAGAGTTGCTGTTCCATTTCAGAATTATAGTTTAATCCTTTATTTCCTTTGCTGTTCTATTTATCTGCATTTGATGGTTTGCTGTGAGAGATGATCTAAGACTGTAGTGAGCATTATCAGTCACTGTTTAGCTCCCAGGCTTGTGATCTATGCTTGAGTTCTTTTTCTATCAGTTTCTGAAGGGATGGTTTATCATTACCGAACCCTTGACTGATGAGTTGTTGAGTTACCTGAGTGTGTGATTTACTTCTTTAAAGCAATTTGATTTCAGTTAAGCATCCATTTACTCTTGTATTTCTTAAAGCACTGTACTACTAGCATTACTCTGACGAATGAGCCTCGGATTGAGTCAATCTTTGTAATGACAAAACGCTCTCGGGTTGACATATTAATGTGAGGTGAATAGAGGTGAAAGAGACCCTTTTTATAGCTCTACATGAAAATCCAAAATAACCCAGAAAGGATTTCTAGATTTGAAAATCTTGGAAAATCACCCTCCTAGGGATTGAAATACACAACTCTTGGGTATGCATATCTATAGCAGGAACTGAAGATAAATGTGGCTGCAATAATATAAAATTAGCTCAATGCATGAAGGGTTGATCCCTTCTCTTGATCTCCAAGCTAGAATCTTGAGATCTAGCTCCTCCTTCCTCCTCTCAAGCTACAACTGCTGAATACACAACTTCTAGAATGGATTGCACTGTCAAGGAGGATGAATTTGTAGCCTAATGCTAGATGATGCAATTATACTCAATACTGATGGAAAAAAATCTCTCCAAAGTGAGGGGATGATCCCTCAAAAGATTCCAAGCTGAAATACTTGGAACTTCCTTCCTCCACTGGATCTACAAGGTTGGACTGCGAAATTCATGGGGGAACTGCTACTACATGGAGGTGTAGAATGATGGCCGGATGCTGGATTTCACAATGCTTCTCCTAAAATATTGAAATGGAATCAAAAGGTGAAGGATTGATCCCTCCACGAGTTTCCTAGCTGAAATGTTAGAAACTACCTTCCTCCTCTCAAACCCTCAAGTAGGAATGCATAATTCCTGAATATGTATGTGCTGAAGAGAGGAGCTGAATGTGGCAGCAATGCTAGATGATGAATGGTTACTCAAAGGAACCTTTCCAGAGTTGGAACTCAAAGTCCCCCATGGATAAGGGTGGGATTCCCACTCGGGAACACTCGTGTGCTAAACAACACTGCAGACTTATCTAAATAGTTGTAGCGTGCTAAGAAATGTCAAATGACAAAAAAAAATCTAAATTTACAATCATGCCTTCTATGGATACCCTCACCTTCCATTTATGCTTTTTGAGCCTCCCCTATCCTTGACCCACCTCATTACTATGCTACACATGTGGCCACTAGCCTCCATGAATACTGCACTGTCTCTCCATGCTCTCCATGTTCTCCATCATTTCTACATTTACTCTCCACTCTCTCCATCATGTGTGCATTTAATGCACCACTTACTCCATCACTTCATCATTAGTGCTCTATGATCTTACTTTTATTCCTCCACTATCTCCATCATCTTCCTCATTAATGCTCCATCATCTCCACTCTTCCTTCATTAATAAGTTTCTCCACTACTCCATAATGTTGATCTACTATCTAAATAACCCACATACACACACCAAAAGTGGATTTTATTCATCTATGGGGTTTATGGGTCCCTCCACCCTTTTATTTACTTAAGTAATTAAGAAAATTAAGAAATCTAATATTCCAATTAACTGATGGAAAATTTGGAATATTACATTCCTCACCGTCAAAATTGTTCTTTTCCTCAAGCAACTGCAAAAGAAGATGTTGCACAAATCCATATCCCTCCCAAGTGGCATCATCATATGGAAGGTATCCCCATTTTCTACAATGTGTTATGAATTCCCATCTCCATATCTACCTCTATAGAATGTCTAGAATGGCCTCCAACTATGCAGTTATATGCCTCTCCTCATCAATGAATCTCCAAGTGGAAACCATCTACTATCCAAGAGCCTCCTCTATGCATGAGATATATGAAGTGGAGTGGTTTCTTCCGCAAGTTGAAAGTCCCAACTCATAAGATATCTCTCCAACCTATGCTACATGAGTTAGATTGTGTCTCTTCATGCTCCCATCCTTGGCCATGTTGGCCTTGCCTGCTCCAAGCATCATCTCAACAATGTGAAAAATAGGAAATAGAGACATATGGGTTGACATGTAAAATTTCAGACCATATTCTCCCAATAGCAACCACCGCATCAATGCCTCTTGCTACCATATCACATCATCATCATACCAAGTATGATAGCCATATTCTCTCAAGAGAAGCCATCGCATCAATGCCTCTTGCTGCCACACCACCTCATCATCATACCAAGTATGGTGGCCATACTCTCCCAATAGAATCCAACGCAGTAAGGCCTCCTGTTGCCATCCTAAATCATCATCATGCAAGGTAGGGGAGAATGTCAGCCCATATTCTACCATGAGTAACCAAAGCAACAAAAACTCTTGCAACCACCTCACATCATCATAATGAAAATCATGGAGCAACAATATATTGATTGACATGTAGAATGTTATATCAGGCCAACATAACCAAGATCCTTGCTACCACATCATGTGAGTGCCAGGCAATGTCCCAAGCAATGATACATCCATTGACATATGATATGTCATGTGATGGCCAAATTCTCTCAAAAGTAACTAGCGCAGCCATGCTTCCTGCTCCTCCATCACACCAGTAATATGAAATATGTTATCACTCAGAAAAAGTGAAACATTATTTGACATGGTTATAGAGTTCATTTGTCAAAGGTATGGTCATAGAGTTCATTAGGAAAATTTAATTCTTTTTATATTAACCTATCTTAAGGTTCAAACCCACCCCCATTCAAGTCATATCATGTCTCATCAGTCATCATTTTCTGATATATTTCATTTCCTAAGTTTTTGAAATAAAAAAGGACACTTTAGCTAGTTTTTCCTCTTTTTGTAGTGTTTTAAACTGTAAAAAGGTAGTTTTCGCTACGAAACTGCCTAATAGTTTCATAGCAAAACTGTTAGAAAATGAACTAGCCACGTTACGAAAAATGGTTTTTCGTTCTGTCTTGTCAGATCTGGTGCAAGGTGTCAGCCCATGATTAGAAGAGTTAGCGTGGATGTCATTCGAGTCAGTTAGGGTTAAATCAAGGTACAAAGGTCATGCCTAAGGTCATCGTTACTATTTTTAGCATGTATGAGGCATGATTAAAGCATGATTTGTCATCGAAACTTTAAAACATTACCCAATTGAGTATTTTTCATTCTCCACTTCATCTTTGCATGCTATTGAGTTTTGGAGAGCTGTTTCACCAAGCCAAGCTGGTTGCTGGCATTTTCAAAAATTGCAGGTGTCACTAATAAAGCGAGGCAGAGAAGGTATAAAATCACCATGGCTGCAAATAATAAGACCAAAAAAGGCAGTCACTGCCTCAGATATGATCCAATGGACATGAATTTGTTAAATGAAGGCCCCATTGCATTGGAAGTGTCTAGAAGAACAAGGTGTTTACAATTATGCCAAAGGCTACAAGGGTGTCATTTGCAGGTTTCAAAGGATTTTTCTAATATTTTTACTAGATCAGCTTCAAAGATAGGAATATTAAATCTCATAGTAACACCAGAAACCATTGCAATAGAAATAGGAATCCCTAGATGAGGAGAGAAATGGTTGAAAGGTATCAAGTTCACCATGCAGGACTGTAAAGAATTCATCAAGACAGAGCATAGTGAAATTGATCTTAAAATGCTATGCCAATGAGATATATGAAGGAAAACTATTCAAAGTTGTTGTTGATCATTCAGAAGTACTTCACCTGTGAAGGGAGGTACCACATGGTTTATTCATACCATATTAGGCTGTTGCTGCATTTTGTGGGTAAGAGGTATCTTGATTTACCTTTTTACTTATACAAAAGCTTAGCTAAAATGTTAGAGAAGGTTAAAGTTAAAGAAAAAGGAAATGAAACCTCTCTTTTTCATCATGGTTTGATATGGTTGTTGGTGTTAGAGGAGTTAAAAAAATTATGCAGAGATTGGTCATCTTTTCTGTTCATAATTAGTTTTGAAGTAGATGCTGACACCCCTAAAATAACTCCCAAACCTAGAGATATTCCATCACTTACAGTAGCAGAGCAAGTTGAGCCAAAAATCATGGAGAGAGAGCCATTACAAAAGGATGATACACCAAAAGTTACACCTGCAAAACAAAGGCCAACAGTTAGTAAAAATGGCAGCAATAGGGTTACAAGGAGTCAAATAGTAGCTAAAGGTAGCTTAGAGGAAATCTTGCATGACATTGATATTGAAGAAACTCGCATAGTCCAAGCTATAGACATAGATGAGGGAGGAAGGAAGCTTAAGAAAGGAAAAACAGCTACGAAGTTAGAATTTGTAGGTGATGATGTTGGATTTATGTTTCAATCTAGAAAACCAATGACAAGACATGCCATAAAAGTCTTGGAAAGCAACAAAGAAGCTCAAAAGTTTAGTGAAACTGTTCAGCCACCACCAAGCATCATAGACCTCTCCTCACCTACAAAAGAAGATCTGGTCATCAAGAAAAAGAAAGGAAAAGAGAAAATCAATGAAAAAATAGAAGTTGAAGCCCTTAAGGAGTAGTTGAAAGATGCAAGTGAAGAGATATCAGTCTTCAAGAAAGATGCCAAGAAACATAGAGCTAAAAGAGTGCAGTTTGAACAGATGAGAAATATTTGGGAGGATCAAGTCACAAGTGTCTCTAAGACCTTGGACAACATAGAAAAACTAATAAAGTGGACTAAACCACTAAGAAAATAGGTCAAGCATATCAAAAAGGTAAATTTTCACTTACAGTCTAAGAATAGGACACTAAAATACCAAGTTAAAGACCTTCAAAAGAAATTAGAATTGATTCATGAAGAGTTGGAGAAGAAAGGTTTAAAGATGACTGTGGTTGAGGAGCCCATTCTTAACTGATCATAAATGAGGAAGAAACACCATAAGGACCATAAGTTGAGGTTAAATATGCTTTAGATAAGTTCATTACATGCAGAAGATCAAGTTTTTACAACTGGAGGTCACTTTTTGGAGACAATTTTGTAATCTGGAATTTCTGCACTTTTACACAGTTTCGTAGTGTTTCCTAGGCTGAAAGCCAGGAAAACACTACGAAAAAATATATAGGAACCTTTTTTCCTCTAAAGTCACTTTTTGTAGTTTTCAAGTAGGGAGTTTGATGGTGGTGATGTGTCATGACTTGGTTGACGCCATGGAACAAAAAAGGAGAAAAGTTATTGTGTGCAGAAGCTACTTTTTCAACGCTACCAAAGCTCACTACGAAACTGTCCTATTTTCATAGCGAGTTATTTTTGAAGGGTTTGGAGCATCTTAATGGCAGTTTTGGACAGCTGGAATTTTCCAACATGTCAAGGGACCTTAACATCAAATATTTATGACTCGAAGGAAGTTATGTGGAGATAGGTCATCAACCAAAGCACTTGTTGAAGATAACGGTTATATATTCTTGAAAAATAATAGGGTTTTGTTCCACATGTCTAGGAGAGTCTTAAATATGTAAAGTGGAAATTAATATATCATGTATCTTTCGAGCATGTGATGCTTATTTTGTAACTTTTATGTAACTGTTTCACAAGATAAGGTAGAGTATGTAATAAATAGGAGTTACACTCCTATTAAGAGATGTCTTCTTTAAGGTGTTGCTGTCAGTTTCTTGTTAGAAGTCATGTTTTTCAATTATGTGATGTGTCATAGGAGAATTCGATGAATCTAGCCACCAGGCAGATCATCCTTGTTGTAAGAATGTCTATTTAAAGACAAAGCATCGAAGTAGTGAGGGGTTGGAGATTGTTTGCACCAAACTATTGCTTTATATATTTTGACTTATATCAGTAATATAGAGGGAATTTCTTCATGACAGACCTGAGAATCTCATGGGGTTTTTAATGTCTTATTGATCTACATCTTATGTTTTACCACTTGCAGTAGATTTCATTTCTATTACTCAAAATTCATAACTTTATGCTGTGACTTCCTTTAGTAATGAAATGACTGTGTTTTCCTATGTTTTATGAGTGAATTGAATTTTTTAAAGACTCCTATCTGCCTCAGCTTCCATGTCAAGAAACCTTACCACTGAAATACTGATTGTTGAATCCATAAACCAAATGGTAGCAAGCTTGTATTTTTTCAACTTGCAATCCTAGAAACCAAGATACAAATTCTATAGAGTTAGCCATATAGCACTATCATTAACCAATATCATAAAATCCCTTTGAGAGATCCCTCTCAGACTGAAGAGGCTAAGCTTTAGTAAAAATCTTCTTTGAAACAGTTACACTGATTTGTCTGATCAGTAGCCAATAAAGTACAATTTTGTGATAACACAAGTCATGGATCATACAAATGTGAAATTTTGGGTAGTAACCATACTCACCCAAAAGCAACCAGCAACCATGCTTCTTGTTGCCTCATGTCATAGATCTGCAAGTAGCCTTTTAACCACTTTCTCATCATCCTCACCCATCCATCCAACTATGGTTGATGATTCCTATCATGCTCCATCTTGGTATCAACCCAATGGAGAATACCATCCTCCTGAATCTAATGACAATCTTTACACTCCATTATATGTTGAAGTGAAACCTCCTTGAGGTCTATCCATGAGATCCTCTCACTGATGGTCCCATAGAACCCATGAGGTTTAGAATATGATGTAGGTGGAAGCTTCTCTTTGAGATGTGAGATGCTCATCAAGAAGGATCTATCATAATAATGGAATATGTTATCCATCACAAGATATCTATCATATACCATCTCCCCATCCAATTCTTCATAAGTGAAGCGGTCATCAGAATGATCCAAGAATAATTGGGCCCCCAACTCATCACTGCTCTGCAATGAAAGCTTTGTTGATCTCCATGATGGTGCATCTATTGTCTCATGGACATACTCAATGTTGAACTCATAATACTGCATTAGACTGATTAGGAATATGCTTATCCTATCCTCTAAAACTCTACACTCCAACACAAAGTGTTGTGTGCATCTCAGTAATGAAAAGATGGGATGGTTATACATCTCCTCCTTGAACAAGTCAAGGGTCCTCTACGCTAATCTGAAAGGACTATATTAGTTTGTTGTGATAAGTGTCTTTTCAGTGATAAAACATGTGCATACTTGTATCCATAGTTTGCTTAAGTTTTGAGGATTTTAACCATGAATTGTAAGTGAATTTAGTGAATTAGAAGCATGAAATAAGAGCAAATAACACTGAAAAAAAGTGTAAAACAGAGAAATAAAACCACACATAACATTTACACAATAGGCATGATGAAGCAGTTCACCCCTCCTGGGCTACATCTGCTGGTCCAACTCCCAATGGCATGTCCATCTTTCATTATGCTCAAAATTTTGCAAATACATGTGTTTATAGGCCTCTAATGGTTGTTTTCTCTACACCAATGGCTCCAGAATGCTCCAATTAATCTAGATTGACTCTTCATTCACCCAAATTGGGCGAACATTGAGCCTCCAACTCATTTTTCCAATAAATCCTAGAAAAAATCCAATAATTATGGTGAACTCCACTTAATTGGAGTTATTTTTGGCCAAAACCCATAAATTTGGGGTGCTCTCTAACTTTCCTACTAGCGCTAACCATAATATTTAGTGCTAAGTGTAGGGGTGGCCACATGCACACCCGCTAACCCCGCCTGACCGTAACGTTCTGAGTTTAAAATGGCGGAACCGTAGGCTCGAACCATGCAGATAAATGTTATTAAACCACCGCATGTGATATCCTTATGGAGTTAAATGTTGTAGGATCTAAACCGTCAGAGTAACCGCAACCATCGGCGCTAACATAGCAACATGTGATAAAGTTGGAGGTTGCGGTTATGTTTGTTGTCATAGCTAGCAACTATTGTATATAACATATATTTTTACGGTTACATGTGAATGCTTCTATGGGACCGCTAGCGGGTTGGGACTGCCGGCGGTCCCCAGCCCCCGCTTGAAATGTTATTAAACTTTAAATATTACCCATGGACATAGATAGTTAAGAAAAATTGTAGCTCGGTTGGTGGAGATATTTGTGCATAGGCCAGAGGTTGCGAGGTCGAACCCTATGAACATCTACCTAAATTTTACACTACCGCTTGGGGCACACGTGGCAGCCTCCAGGCTAGCCACATGTCACCCTATAATTGGTCCACCATATATAACATACATCCCTTAAACCAATAACATAGTGCCACTTGTCAGCCTCTCACTGGCTCTGAGAAAAGGAATATTCTTTGGAATATTATTTTTTTGTTGACTGTGCACCCTCCATGTTGACTAGGTATCCTAGTCAAACCTGTCGCAAAATTTAGCTATTTGGGAAATCGATCAAAATTTGATATATCCCTCATCAAAAATCAGTTTTTCGAACCGTTCATGGCACCAAAATCAAGAAGACGAGATATACGCAACCATCCTGGTTTAAACCCAATCTTGTAACTTTCAATTTTGAGAAAAATTTATGAAATCCTAATCACACCTCCCCATTGGGGAGATTTTGTACCCCAAAATACTTGATTACCTGTTGTGAAACCAACTCCAAAAATAGAAGAAATGAGATATCAACGCCTTAGAAATAAGCCACTTCGAGAGGGAAACCTCCAATACATTACATGAATCAACAATTCTTGGATGATACAAATTAAAAAACCTCCTTTCTATATATAGGAGTCCATGGGGCCACAATGTAATCGTAGCCGACCTAACAATAATAATTTAAGGGCACAATAATAAAAATATGGGGGTTACGGGGGTACAATAATAACAATAAGGGGGTTAAACTAACAACAATAAGGGACTATACTAGTAATATAGGGACCTAACATGCCCCTCTCCTTCAAAAAAGTGTTTTCCTCAACGCTTGAGTAGCTATGGGTGCTTCTGTATAGAATTCTCATCCTCCCATGTAAAATTTTCAGTGGGTAAGTTCTTCCACTTGATGAGATACTCTAAAATTGATCGATTTCGTAGCTGTCGATTTCTTGTTTCCGTGACCGCTTCAAGTTACAATATGATTTTTCCTTCCTCATCAAGTTTGGGCAATATTGTTTGAACTAGAAGATTTTCACCTATAACCTTCTTTAAGCATGAAACATGGAAAATTGGATGCACTCGTGAAGAATCAGGAAGCTCCAATTTGTATGCCATAGTACCAATCTTTTGCAACACCTTGTAAGGACCATAGTACTTTGGCGATAATTTATTATCCTTCTTAGCTTGCTTGAGGGACATTTTTTTGTATGGTTGTAGTCGTAAAATACCTAGTCTCCTACATCAAAACTTCTCTCGTTGTGATTTTGATCTGCTTGTTGTTTCATTCGATTTTGTGCCAAATTCAGGTTATCCTTTAAGAGTTGGAGAACTTCTTGTTGATGCTCGATGTGATCTTCCACTTCTTGAACCTTCAAATTTTCTCTTAAAGATGATGTGATGGAGGGTGGATGGTATCCATAAAGTGCATAAATGGGGTCATTTTTGTTGCAGTATGGAAGGAAGTTTTATACCACAATTCAGCGAGAGGTAGCCACTTGACCCATTGTGTTTGTTTATCAGATACAAAAAAACGAAGATATCCTTCCAAACATTTATTTACTATCTCAGTTTGACCATCGGATTGAAGATGATAAGATGAGCTATGATCTAATTGAGTACCCAAACAAGAAAATAACTCCATCCAAAAATTTCTAGTAAAAATGGGATCTTTGTCGCTCACAATAACCATTGGGTTTCCATGTAGATTTTGAATTGTTTCCTGAATGTAGTAGCAAATGTACTAGCTTTAAATGGATGAGATAATGCACAAAAGTTTGCATACTTAGTGATTCTATCAACTACCACCATGATGACACTCTTTCCTTCAGACTTAGGTAAACCTATAATAAAATCCATAGAAATCTCCTCCCAATGTTGGTTTGGAATGGATAAAGGTTGCAGAAGACCCGGGGTCTTAATTGTCTCAACTTAAAACTACTGGCAAACCAAACATTCTGCCACAAAATTTTGAATATCAGATTTAAGGCCATCCCAGAAAAATTCTTTCTTCACCCTGTGGTAAGTTTTTAAAAATCCTGAGTGTCCTCCTAAAGGAGAAGTGTGCAATTCCAAAAGAATCTTTTGTTTTAGTTGGGAATTCTTACAAATATATAAGAGATCTTTGTACCATAAGGAATCATTTTTCCAACTAAATGTATCAGATGTACTAGGATCCTGTTGCAACTTTTGAATGAGTGTCCACACTTCTTCGTCCTTCTTCCATTCATCCCTTGCTTCGGTTATCCAATCTGGTTGGATAATAGAAATGGCACAAAGCAATGCTTTCACCTCTTCATTATTTCTTGAGAGTGCATCTACAACAACATTTGGCTTCCCTTTTTTGTAGATTATTTCA
Organism: Pinus albicaulis; assembly: GCA_034641835.2. Classification (NCBI taxonomy): domain Eukaryota; kingdom Viridiplantae; phylum Streptophyta; class Pinopsida; order Pinales; family Pinaceae; genus Pinus; species Pinus albicaulis. The sequence goes on from CM076576.1 coordinate 31,505,763, forward strand.
AAGTCATAACCCAACATCTTTGTGACCCATTTTTTCTTCTCTTCTGAAGATAGTCATTGTTCCAAAAAGTGTTTAAGACTATCATGATCAGTTTTTACCTTGAAGTGTCTTCCCATTAGGTAAGGTCGCCATTTCTTTAGTGAATTCAGTATTGCTAACATTTCCTTCTCATAAATAGCTTTCTCTAAATACTTTCTTTTGATTAGATGACTTTCAAAATAAATGGGTCTTCCTTCTTACATTAAAATAGCACCAATTCCATTTCTTGAGGCATCACATTCCACAATAAAGGTTTTTGTCTAGCGTAACTAAGACCAGTGCTAGGCACATTACCTCTTTAATATGTTCAAAGGCCTTAGTTACTTCAGGAGTCCATGAAAATGCATATTTCTTCAATAATGTTGTTAGAGGTGCTACTATTCTCCCATAATTTTTAACAAAGTTGCGATAATACCCTGTTAACCCTAGAAATCCTCGCAATTGCTTAATGGTTGTGGGGACTTTCCATTCCTTAATGGCTTTAATTTTGTTAGGGTCTACCTTAACACCCTCGTGAGATACAATATGACCCATATATTCCACATCTTGTACTCCAAAGAAACATTTAGATGTTTTTGCATACAATTGTTTCTCCTGCAATAGTTTGAGCACCCTGTCAACATGTTGAACATGATCCTTCCAAGACCTGTTGTAGATTAGTATATCATCAAAAAATACTAGCACAAATTTTCTAAGGAAGGGTTTGAAAATGGAATTCATCAATCCTTGAAATGTAGAAGGTGCATTGGTAAGGCCAAAAGGCATACCCAAAAGTTCATAATGACCCTCATGAGTTTGAAATGATGTCTTCAGAATATCTTCAGTCTTCATTCTAATTTGATGATATCCTGAACAAAGATCCAACTTAGTAAAATAAATTGCTCCAAGTAATTCATCCAATAATTCATCAATCAGAGGAATGGGAAATTTATCTTTAATGGTGAGCTTATTGAGCTCCCTATAATCTGGACACATGCGCCATGATCCATCCTTCTTGTGTACCAATACTACAGGAGCAGAGAAGGAACTTTGACTAGGTTGAATTATACCAGCCTCTAACATTTCTGCAATCATGTGTTCAATTTCGCCCTTTTGGACATAAGGATATCTATAAGACTTGATGTTTGGAGGAACACTTCCAGGAATCAAATGAATAACATGATCATGATCACAAATAGGTGGGAGTCCTGCGGGAGTTTCAAACACCTTGGAATGATTGTCCAAGAATTTTTGGAGATCTACAGAAATAGATGATTTTGATGTTGGAACTTCTAGTGAGAATAATTGTGCAATTACGCCTCGTTGTTCTTTATTTAGAAGATTTTTCATGACCCTAGAGCTTATTATCTTTCCCAGCTTCCCTGCAATACCCTGTAATTCAACTTCCTTACCTTCTGAAAAAAAATTCAAGAAAAGTTCTTGAAAATTAAAAGCTACCGTCCCCAAATATTGTAACCATTGTACTCCTAGTACAACATCAACACCTCCCATAGGAATGGAAATCATTGGAATATTCAATACATATTCTCCCATGGTTAGCTTGATATTATGGCATTTTCCAGAGAAATTTATAGTTCCTCCATTTGCAACCATCACTTGACATTCTGGTGCTGGGTATAGGAAACAATTCAATTCCTTGGCTACCTTACAATGAATAAAACTATGGGTACTACCTGAATCAATCAACACTATTACCTTTTTCTTCTTGATATGTCCTTCTATCTTAAGAGTTTTAGGAGTGGTAATTCCTGCCAATGCATTACATGATATGGTCAGACTCATTTCTTCCTCTTCTAGGGTTGGTGCCTAGTGTATACCCTCTCCTTTTGAAATTTTTTGTTCATTTTCTTCTTCCTCTTCAAAATCTATGTAAAATAATTTCTTCTCAACACACTTATGACCTTTAGTGTATTTTCTATCACAACTGTAGCAAATCCCTTTTGCTCTTTTTTCTTCCAATTGTTGTGGTTTCAATCTTGTAGGTTGTGGAAATCTAGGAGTAGCAACACTTCCCTCTTTATAGGAGTACTAGGCTTCCTTGTCGCCATAATTTTACATTCTATTTTTCTTGCCAACCTAAATGCCTTCTCCAATGAATCAGGTTCCAAAACATGAACTTCATATTGGATGTTATCCTTTAAAGTACCTATGAAGAGATCAATCCTGTGTTCCTCTAGAATATCAGTTACCCTTATATTAAATTTTTGGAAGTCCTCAATGTGCTCCCCCATTGGACACTTTTGTTTGATATTTATCATTTGGCTAAAGAAGGTGTTGATCTTTGTATCCTCATAATGTGCTATCATTTCCTCCATAAAAATTGACCAAGTGACAATTTTTTTACGGGAGAAAAGCCATCGATACCATACAAATGTATTTTTTTCTAAATGTAAAGTTGCGATGCATACATTTTGTGTGTTTTGCACATTATTGAGATCAAAATATTGCTCCATCTGTAGTATCCATGTTACAGGATCCTTTCCATCAAATTTCCTCATATCCATTTTTGGAATATGGTGGTTCTTCCTTCCAACATTAGAGTTTATGAAATCACGATTAAAATTTATTTTGTTCTCATCATGAGTTTCATCTACTATATTTTCACCATTAGGAAACATTTCTTGTATCAACTTTTTCAAACCTTCCATGTCTACTTTTAGATCCTTCTTCATGTTTTCCATTTTTTCATCGATCTTAGCTTCCATGTCATCAATCTTAGATTCCATGCCAGCTTCCATGCCATCCATGCCATTCTTCAAACCATCCATCTTAGATTCCATGCCTTTCTTCAAACCATCCATCTTAGTTTCCACTCTTTTCTTCAAAACTTCCATGTCATTTTTTGTTTCTCTTTGCAAGAGTGAAATTTGTTGCACTTGCTCTTGTAATTTTGATATTTCATGTTGCCATTATTTGTCTTCATGAGTCATAGTAGAGGCTTCTAAAGGCTTAATGGGTGTTGAATTATTTTTAGGGGCCATTTTAGAGTCCAATACTGATATCTATTCTACAATATGACCTTGGAATCAATTCAACTTGATTCTTAAAACAAGACTTATGCAATTGAGAAAAAAAAAAAAATACACACCTTTTACTTTCTTTCGAGGAGCTCGATATTGAAATTGAATTATCTCTATAATTAAGGATCCTAAATATCTGAAATTCAGCCTTGTAGTAGTCCTCTAAAGCTTCTTTCAAATTCCATAGGTCCGATTTGATTTGGATTCTTCAAGGCAAATTTATGTCCAATCTCCCACAATGACACAATTATGGACTGGTTCAGTAGAGCAAACTTGTACGACTTGCCACATGTCACTGTTTCCTCCTTTGGCTCTGAAATTGATATACAGAAAACTACAGTCCATGTACTTTCGGTCACTTTTTGTAGCATTCCAATCAGATGCTCAGAGAGAGAGCTATGAATATTTTCCCATGATCACCTCTTTGCGATGAAATTCAGAAGCCTGAAAAAGCCCTAACTTCCATAGATCATATCTTTGCCAATATTACGAACCAAGATTTGAAATTTTGTGACGTTTTTCCTCCAGATTTCAGCTTTGCACTCTAAATATTTCATCTTATCAACCTTCGTAGAAATAATTTTGTAGATAAAATTCCACGATGACCTCTTTAGGTTAAATTTAGGATCCTGCAAAATGACCTACCTTCCATAGATCATATCTCCGAAAATATTGTGAACCAAGCTCTGAAATTTTGTGAAAATGTTCCTCATGATGTTGGCTTTGCACTCTAAAAATTTTAGTTTCTAAACCTTCGTAGAAAAAAAGTTATAGTGAAAAGGCCATGATGACCTGTTTGGAGCAGTGAAACCCTAGAATCCCAAAGCTTTGATACCAAATGTTGTGAAACTAGCTCCAAAAATAGAAGAAAAGAGATATCAACGCCTTAGAAAGAAGCCACTTCGAGGGGGAAAACTCCAATACATTACATGAATGAACAATTCTTGGATGATACAAATTACAAAACCTCCTTTCTATATATAGGAGTCCATGGGGCCACAATGTAATCCTAGTGGGCCATAATGTAATCCTAGTGGGCCACAATGTAATCCTAGCTGACCTAACAATAATAATTTAAGGGCACAATAATAACAATATGGGGGTTACAGGGGTACAATAATAACAATAAGGGGGTTACACTAACAATAATAAGGGAATATACTAGTAATATAGGGACCTAACATTACCTATTCAGTAGATGAGGGTACAACTCCCTCACCTTTCCAACTTTCATCCACTTTGCCTTGCTTGGATTACTGCCTTTGAGCCCAACTCAAAGGTAGTCAAAACTTCCCCTCTTGGATGCTATTTTCCTCCTGTCAAGAATTGTATCTTCCTTGAGCTCATCAAGAAATTCTCACGAGAAATATTCAATAGGAGGCAACTGAACATCACTTCCTTGATCATCAATCAAATGTGGCTCATACAAGCATAAGTTTTCAACATTAACAACTAAATACATTTGCATATATGAAGGCAAGTCAAGTTGAAATGCATTGTTTCCAACTTGCTTTATGATCTTGAATGGACCATAGCAAATGGGTTTGAGATTTTTTCCTTCCCCTTGAATCCTTTCTTTGCTTATGTGCAACCATACCTCATCTCCTTCTTGAAACTTGTCATCAACTCTATGTTTTTCATGCCTCTCCTTTATTTTCTTTGACTTTTCTCAAGTTTTTCTTGAACTTGTTGATTTATAATCTGAATTTGCTCAATGAACTTTTGAGCCTTGTCAATATCACTATGCACGTAAATTTCAACATCCTTCTCAAAGATGAATTCTAATGGAAATTTTGGAAAATACCCAAAGCATACTTCAAAAGGTGATGTATTTCTAGAAGAGTTATTTGCCTGATTGTAAACATGCTGAATGTAATGCAGTTTCTCATCTCACAACTTAGGTTTTTTGTTGCAATATCCTCTAAATAGATGCATAACGATTTTTTTCACCACCTCTAATCCGGATTTATGCAGGAATGCAACAGAATAAACATATAACCATAAATACAGAGATGCAGTGGAAATAACACTTCATTTCATTAATATCAAAGAACTGAAATTTGCTTACAGACAGAATGGAAATAAAACTAGCTAGGGCATTGGTAGCTATCTCTGAGAAGAGATGTGGCGGCTACAGGCCTCTGAACTGAGTTACAATGAGGCTTGAGGGCCTATTTATCATTTAGAAACAATGGGAAATCCTAAACAGCCAAAACCCTAACCCTAGGAGATGAAGTGCCAAAACTATGGGCCCCGTTTGGGTAAATTGGTGTTTCAACTTCCCAGGGGCGTAACTTTGGCATACGATCTCCGTTTGACATGTACCATACCTTGTTAGAAATATCTATCCGAGGAATACAAATTTTAAATGAGCAACATCAGTCCATGGACCCATGTTGCGCTTCGTTTTCCCAAAAAACGTCGTTTAGGGCCTCAAAACGGCTCCGAAAGTTTAGGACCCGAAAAACTGCTAAAAATAGTAAACTGTGCCGAAACTGAAAAACTGAAATAGACAATGGTGGAGCCCCAAGTGGAATAGGTGGGTGACCACCAATATCCACCTGGATCAACCTCGGTCTAGCCATCAGTTTGTGGATAAAAAGAAATACTCTTTTTCAACTTTGTGTCCATCATACTCCAAATATTGGACCAAAAATTCCCAATGAACCTAGAATCCCTTCACTAACAATAGAAGTAGGAAATCCATAATGAACCCATACATGTTGAAAATAAAGTTTAGCATTTTGTTCAACAATAATGGTTTTCTTACATGACATAAGTATACACATTTTACTGAATCTATCCACAACTACATAAAGATAATCATGTTGTTTTCTTGACATAGGTAGACCTCCAAAAAATTCCATGGAGACACTCTCCCATGGCCTTGATGGTATGGGTAGTGGCATGTACAACCCAAGCTTCCTATTGCTAGGTTTTCTTGTTTCGCACATAGGACAACCTCTTATCAAATGCGACACACTGTCTATCATGCAAGACCAATAGCAATACCTCTGTAGATGCGCCACTATTTTTCTTACCCCAAAGTTTCCAACAATAGGAGATGGATGAGATTCTCTCATGACACTTAGCCTCTCTCCTTGTTGTATACACAGTTTTCCCAAATGAAACAACAAATTGTTATGCATGTGATAATCATTTTGTTCAACTTTATTCCCTTCACTCAAACTAGCATACACATCTTGAAAATCAACATCATGTGCATATTGTTCTATGTAAATCTCATGTACAACAGGTTCATTTTTTAGTAAAGTAGAAGAAATTATAATTGGTCTTGAAAGCATATCAACAACTTTATTGAAAATTCCTTTCTTGTACTTTATAACCAAGTGAAACTTTTGAATAAATCCCATCCACTTGAAATGTCGTGATTGCTGCAATTTTATTTGCGACTGCAAGTACTATAATGGTTGGTGATCGGTATGTATAATTGTCTCTTTACCCATAAATTAGTGTTTTCACTTCTTGATGCTTTGTACCAACGCATACAGTTCTTTTTCATATATAGGATAATTAGTTACAACACCATTGGATTTTTTAGAATGAAAAGAAATAGAATTACCATGCTGCAAAAGAACTGCGCCCTTGTCATAATCACTAGCATCAGTTTGTATCTTGAATGGCTATCTCAAATTCGGTAATGCAAGGACAGGAGCTGAAATTATCTTGTCTTTTAAAGCTTCAAAAGCTTGCTATTGTTTTCCTCCCAATTGGTAGCCTTTATTCACACTTGTCACTGCATGCATAGGAGCTGCGATGGTAGAAAAGTTAGGAATAAAATTTCTCCAATAGTGAGCCACACCTAAGAAACTTATTACCTCGGTTACTGTTCTGGGTGTGGGCCAATTCACAATGGCTTCCAATTTAGAGGGATAAATTCTCAATTTTCTTCCTCCTACAATGTGTCCCAAATAAACCAAAGAAGTATTTCCAAACTCACACTTTGACATCTTAAGAAACAATTTCTCTTTTCTCAAAACATCAAGCACTCTATTCACATGCAAGACATGTTCTTCTCTTGTTTTGCTAAAAATCAATATGTCATCTAAATAAAAAATCACAAAGTCATCAAGGAATGGACGCAAAACACTATCCATAACATGCATGAAAGTTTCCGGTGCATTACACAAACTAAATGGCATAACCAACCACTCAAATATTCCTTGTTTGGTTTTGAATGCAGTTTTCCATATGTCACTTTTTGCAATTCTTACTTGATGATACCCACTTCGTAAATATAACTTAGTGAAAAAATTTGCTTCTTTCAGCTGATCAAGAAAATCATCTATCCTTGGGAGTGGGTATCGATTCTTTACCGTTATCTTTCTCAAAGCTCTAAAGTCTACACACATGCGCCAAGTCCCATATTTCTTCGGAATCAAGACTATGGGTGAACCGAATGGCGGAGTTCTTTGCCTTATGATTCCTTTTTCCACATCTCCTTGATTTGCCTCTTTATTTCAGCATTCTCCATTATCGACATGTGATACATGCCAATGTTTGGAAGAGGACAATCTTGCTGCAACTGAATCTCATGTAGAATTTCCCTTTTTGGAGGCAATCATGTTGGCTCCTGAAACATCTCATGATGTGCATCAACTACATCATATAAATATGATTTAAACTTAGGATCAAAACCCTCAAATGATTCATGATTAACATCAGCTTTAGGCTTAATCATTAGAAGAACAAAATTATTACTTGAATTTACCAGTCTCTTTACCTGTCCAGCATTCACCATAGCAATGTTTGTCTTCTTGTGATGTGATCTAACAATGTACTCCTTGCCATATTTGAAGAAATGGTATTTTTTATCATGGATATGGAAGATCAATTTCCTATCATACACGTAATGACTCCCCAACACAATACCTTTTATGTCAAGCGGAACCACATCTAATTCAACCGTGTCAACAAAATGTGCAATTATTACAAACCGCAATATACAGTTCTTTGAAACCTGTAAATTTGCATCCTTACAAATCCAACCAAGTGGATATGGTTTTGGATGTGTTATGGTCTCAAGATTAAGTTTCTTGACCATGTCTTCAGAGATTAATTTTGCTTGTAACCCACTATCAAACAATGTGTCAATCTTAGTATGTGTTGGGCCTTGTTTTTTATCTCTTTTTGCTTAAGAAATACACTTTATTTTGCCAAATTATCCATCTATATACCATCATATTCACCTTAAATTTACCCAAAGATGCATATATAGGTATTTAATTTATGTTTTTCAATTATTAGATGTTTTTGTAAAAAATGGAATTTAAGTGCAATTTTGGACAGCAGCAGAAATTCCCATAATAGCATGATGGTTTGCATATGTGCAGGACACTTGGGCTCAAGCTGGATATGTTTCTAGAAATATAAAGAACTAGGAGTAAGATTACACCTGTTGGCATAGTCAGGTTGAGCTTTAATCGGTTCAGTCAAAGGCGGTTAAACAAGACCAGTCTTTATGAAGTATACCTAGAAACTAGGTCAAAACTCTTATTTTATGGGATTTTCTAGATTATGATGGATATGATAGATGAATTCGACCTGATATGTTAGGATAACGGTATTTATGATTACTTGAGATATTTTATATCATTTTTTTAGATATTTCATCTATTTAAGCCTCACACTTTGAAGGCTTTGACATTGGGACTTGTATGACTTATTATTATTATTTCTGAGACTTGAAGACATAATAGAAGATCTGTTCTATCATATTTTGATGTTGTTACATGCTGATTGATTTCTTGAAGTATTGAGTAGCTGATTTTACCTTCAGTGTGCGAGGCAAGGGTGGAAGGGCCCCCACATCGAGCTAAGTGCACTTCTTAGTTTTCATAGTGGTAATTTATGAATTTGTTTGCTTATGTTAGATTTATCATTTCATGATTTCATGTTTTCACAATAGCATTAATGATAGAATGAAATCAGTAATGAAGGACAACCAGGACCTCTAAACATAGAGCCTCTTGATTATTATTTCATATATCTTAATCTACTATTTAGAAGTTAGATTTATCATTTCCTGCTTTCCTATTTTCACAATAGCATTAATGATCGAATGAAATCAGTAATGAAGGATAACTAGGACCTCTGAACATAGAGCCTCTTGATTATTATTTCATATATCTTAATCTATTGTTTAGAATTTAGATTTATCATTTCTTGCTTTCGTGTTTTCACAATAGCATTAATGATAGAATGAAATCAGTAATGAAGGACAACCAAGACCTCTGAACATAGAGCCTCTTGATTATTATTTCATATATCTTAATCTATTATTTAGAAGTTAGATTTATCATTTATTTCTTTCATGTTTTCAAAATATTATTAAGGATAGAATGAAATCAGTAATGAAGGACAACCAGGTGCTCTGAACACAGAGCCTCTTGATTATTATTACATATATATTAATCTATTGTTTACAAGTTAGATTTATCATTTCCTACTTTCATATTTTCACAATGGCATTGATGATAGAATGAAATCATTAATGAAGGACAACTAGGACTTCTGAACATAGAGCCTCTTGATTATTATTTCATATATCTTGATCCATTGTTTAGAAATTAATTAAGTTAGTTTTATATTTGTAATATGCATTTCTTTAACCATCAATAATTCATCTTCTAAATTTGACTATTATTGAAACCCATATACTTTGGGGATGCTTCTAAGTTAACCAAACTGGATTGATAATAAATACTTGCGTTAATTTGCAATAGTAAATTGACCCAACATTATGTTTGGATATGACTCTCACATGAAAAAGTTCAATTCTTTCTGCTTCATTTGGAGCATGTATGTGACAGTTTGATGTACTAGTACTGGGTTTAGTTTCAATTTCTTTCCCCTTCATGTTCTTCAATCCCATGGCTATAATTTTAGATTCATCACCTAAATCCTCTCCTAAATCATGTTGAGTTGTAGCTGTAGTTTTTTGTTTCCCTTTGTTGTTGTAGTGCTTGGGCTTCTTTTCAGGATGTAATTTCCAACAATGATTTTCATCATGGCCTTCTTTTGAAAAATGTTTACAAACCAATTTTTCTCCCTCTTTCTTACAAATGGATTATTTTTTCTTTTACCTTTTGTGTTATTCTATTTGTTTTTACCCTTAAAAGGTTTCTTCCTACCCTCTTCAGAAATGTTTTTCCCTCTAGATTCTAGATATGTGGCCTGAACACATACTTCATCTAGACTTGTGGGGTTAAACATGAGGATAATATGTTTTAGGTAGCTATGTAAGCCTCCTATGTACTTGAGAAAAGTATCCCGACTCTGCAAATCTACCCCTAATAAGAGAGCTCTTCTCCTAAATTCTTGGGTGTATTCTTGCACATTATGTCCTTTCAATTATCTAAATTTTTTCCAGTTCATTATGGATTTATGCATATGAGCTAATTGTTGAGGAGGTAAATCCCCTCTGCGGACAGAGATGATTCCTACTAGCCCAGATTGGGTTTAGAAACAATCAAACACGCTACAGTGCAGGTTCCTAATTGTAAATAAACTGACTTGCGAGGAAGGCTTACCTGGAATCCAACGTTGTCATTTGTAGAAGAGGTGGTGCTCCCGTTCCTTTGCCCTGGCATATCACAATCCTCATGATCTCCATGATCGGACACCTGCACATGCAAGAAACAACACAAACGCAAGCATAAAATCCAATACATACAACTATATGTCAGTCGAAGAGGACATAAATCATGAACATGATCAAGAACAAGAGTGGAACCATAACCGATAGTTGCTTATCATTAAAGATTCAAAAGAAGAATACAACCATAGCTTCGACGCAGCACTCTCCTTTAGCGGGTCATCAGCACAACATGTCTTGGTAAAGCCTGTCAGGGATGGGACAAGCCTCTCTCTCCGGATACTTGGCAATAGTCTCCTTGCTTGGATTTGGCCTTAAGGGAATCAAGAAGGCTCTTGCAGCATAAGGATGTAAAAGCTCTTGGGAATTTGGAGATTATGGAACTAGCTTGCAATGGAAATGGGCAAGCTTTTATAGAAGGAGGAAGGGGAGTTGGGATCCCTATAATTGTGGGATTGGCCCTATCATCAAGGAAGCTTCCATGAGAGGTGGAAAACCACTTCCTCTCTATGGAAATCCGTAGCCAAACCTCCCAACTCAAGATAGAAATCAATCCAGGAATTTGTTAGGATGAAACTTCCGCCTTTTATTTTTAAAAAACACCTCTTAATATGGTTGGCGCAGGTGTGGCTCTATGACAGAGTGCCAATTGGTGCGCCCTCTTTGGAGGATTTTCCCCCTTGGTGCGAGGGCTGAACTGTGGAACCGCGCCAATGGAAAAAGAGCTATTTTTAGGGTTTTTTGCAGGGAGATGTCTTCAGGGAAATTAAAGCTCATCTTCAGAGGGATGCAATGAAAGTATTTTCAAGTCTTTTCTCTGCTCACAGGTCATGGAATGAGCCCTCCAATGTGTGGGATGGGGATTTTAGGGACGGTGACAAATTGCTGTGTAATAGATTCCCCCTAAAGCATGAGGCCCGAGAGAGAGAGAGGGGTGAAATGCTTTACGAGAACATGCCGACTGAAAACACTGCCATCAGAAAACCTGTGGAGCGAAGTACAACTGATGTCTTAGATACATGATATATATGCGTGGTATGGGCATAGCCATCCATAACAGAGTGTACAATAATCTAGATCCAAGGCATGGACGCAGCCATCCAGTGAAGATCGATAAATAGACTCAAGTATGGTCGTAGCCATCCCATCAGTGAGTCATGTAAATAATCATAATAATCCACAATATCGTAGCCTGGATTAGGACAGACACAATCCAGGGTCTTGCGCTCCATCTCGACCCAAAAAAAGTACAAGTTCAAGCATGTGAATACGTGAGCTGAAGTCGAACATACAAGAACATCGTCTGATTACCAGCCAATGATGAAAGTTGTTAAAAGACGTGAGAGGAACCACCAATAATAACAATGGCCCTCAAGGTACTATAGGTACAATCTACGGCATGTGAATTAATGAGCTGGCATCGAACACCCGTAGAATCACTCGATCGGAGGCCAATAATGAAAACCTCACGTCGAATGCGACGAACCTGCCATTGAGGCATGCAGGCTCCAAGGTACCATAAAAGAGTCTGAGACCATCTTCCTGGATAATGAGCTGAAGTCGACAGGAAGTGACCTTGATCGAAGGTGGGCCACAATGTTTCCCACATCATCGACACGAGACAGAGGAACATGATGTTTTTTTTGAATCATGATCAAATGAGAATCAGAGGAAGGTTGATACTTGCAGAGGTCAACTTCTCTTGAACATGTAAACGGCACGACATTGGACTTGGCAGTATTTGACATCAACGGATCAGAGGTCATGGTGACGAGGCAATGAGCAGATGTGATGTGAAAAGGGATTATCCAAACCCACGGAGGCAAAGTGAAAAATGAGATGAGATGTCCCCAACCCGACACGAATGCAGACAAGTGCCATGTTCAAGAGCGACATACTGCTGACACGACAACGATGCTGGTTCCATTTTCCCCCACAATTTCTGGTGAGTATCCCAATTATTTTTTATAACAAGCTTGAAGGGGATAGCATATGCTTGTAATATAAGTCCGCCCTTCGGGCGAATCCATCCTAGTACATTTAACGAGCCCTAGGAAGGAGTGACTCGAATAACGTCATTTTGACTGAATCCAATGTCATCAGGGTTTAACGAGTCTGACAAAGGAAGAACTCGGCGTCTTTTCATATTTAGAGAGTTTGAAAAGACAGCAGAAAAGTAAACTCCAGCGGTCCCTTTTTGTAGATAGTTCCTTAGATCCGAAAAGGTAGAAAACAATATACGAGAAAACCTCCTAGTCGCGATAGGCTAGGGTATTCCTTTTTCGTAAATAATCCATCCCAGCACGAAAAAGGGGTAAACGTATACTGGGTAGATGTCGGTTCGTGTCCACTTTAACGAGATCGAAATGACAAGGGCCTCAGAAAAATTTTCATGTTTAAAGAGTCAGAAAAGGGCTGAAAGATGACTCCAGAGTGACTTTTTCGTGTTTTTACTGAGTCCGAAAAAGTATAAAATACAACTCGTTTCACCGTCTAAGTCGCATAAAAGACCTGTTGCTGCACAAAAAGCAAGTGTAAAACCCATTTTCGACACAAATATATTAAAATATTCAGAAAAATAACTTTCAAAAACCTATTTTGAGTTCAAAAAGTTATAAATATGTCAAATGGTAAAAATAGAATTACTATTTACTATTTACCTCACCGAAGAGCAGCAGTGGTCCATTTTGGTGTGCAAACTTCTGACAGTGCTTACGACCGATCCGGGCTACCATTCAGAGTTCCGTCAGTTCCAGGTAAGAGGCGATTCTTTGTACTCCATTTCAATCCGTTTTTAATAGTTTTCCATTATGCATTAGATTTCTGTGGCAACTTTTTAAATTTTTAGGGCTCCGCTCATTAGCGTGGGTATCAGGCATGGACCCATGCCAATGGGCTTTTATATGCAAAGGGCTCGCGCCAGCGGCAGAACCTCAATTTTCTCCTAAAAATTCGAGATTTTAATCAATTTGGATGAATTTTGAAGCTCATCAGAGATCTAATTAAGGGTTTTTGACCATGTTGATGCAGGAAACCGGGAAAAATGGTGATTTAGTGGAAAGAGAGGGAGCACGGTGAAGGGGATGAACAAGCCATGGAAAATGAAACTTGCATGAATGCCCTCAGAAACTGTGGGCTAAAAAATTTCTTCCTAACACCTTGTTTACGTGCTCAGCCTGAGCTTCTACAGTACTTGATCAATATGTGGGACGCAGATGAACAAGTATTCAAGCTGTGGGATCAAGTGTTAGAACTGGAGGTTGCTGACGTTTACTTCATCACCAAATTATCGCGCAGAGGTCCAGTGCCCATATTGACAGGGAGAAAACCATTTGGTGAGAAAATGGAGCAAGTGATGGCACGAGTGTGCCGAGGGGCACAACTGGGATCTGGAAGTGGAAAGGTGGACATCCATACCATTCCTGATTTGGCACTGAGAGTGGCGATGCATACCATCACGCGGGCTGCGGGGTTGCAGGCATCGCACGAGGCCACAAAGGCACAAATTTTTTTAGCCTCAGAGTGTATGACTCCCCTATTGTTTGACTGGGCCACAACAGTGACAATAAACGTGAAGAGACAGCTCACGAAGTGCAAGCAGGCCAAACTGAAACAGTTTGGCTACGGTTCTATCTTGGTATCATTCATTCTGGAACGATTACCAATCTTCCAGGGCCAAGGGGCAATAGTAGTTGAGCCGATTCCACGAGAGCCAAGAATGGCTCGCTGGGCATCACCAATGCCCAGAGCTGGAGGGGGCCAACAGATGTCCTGGAGGCCGGAGTTTTTTGGGTGGTTGCGGCGTCAGTTGATCGTAGTGGAAGACTGGCCATATGCAGGTACCGATTTCACTGGTGATCCAGATCTCCCACTGTCGGAGGGAGATGATTGGGACGAGGAGTTGGGTATGACCCCTTCTCTTTTTTATTTTTCTGTTTTATGATTTTTTGTTAATACATGCTCTTCCTGACACATTTTATATGTATGCAGACGTGGGTCCAGAGAGACCAGATGGTATGTCTCCTATTACACGGAGGACTCTTCCCGCACCTGATCCTCAGGCAGAGGGTGCAGAGGGGGGGGAGTTAATCCAAAATCTTGAGGGCATTGCCCGAGGGATCCCAGACTACGCCCGGCTGGCGGATGTATCGATGGCGTACCAGAGACACACGGTGGGAGTGCCCAGTCGCCTCCACCGAATTCTGAGACGCTTAGTGCACGCAGTTACTTGTTTTCATGAGCACCATGCGGATTAGACTCCTAGGACTTTTTACCATGCATATTTTTTGAGAGACATGTCGTCTCCGGATGTATTAAGACGAACATATATATTTTTTTATTTAATGTGATGCACACTATGCAAACATTTCGATATATATATACATATCTATTTCTGGATGGATCTTTCTTTTTCATGTGATGTTGTTTTTATATGTCATGCAAATGCCTAATACAATGTAATCTAATGTATCAGTTGCATAACAAGCGACCCAATGAAAAGTTCACACAATGTATTTAATCACACATTTCATTTTTATGCAAGCTTAAAAGCACACATGCAAACTATGCTTGGAAATGAGTTTTATTTTTATGCAATCTTAAAACACAAACTATGCTTGAAGAAGATGGGCATGCCCCCCAACATGGTGCCTCAATTTGAGGTGCATGCCCCCAAAGCTTCAGTCCATAGGAAATGGAGTGAAGGTTGAAAACAAAAGAGATTTCAACTAAATCTATCAAAACTCGAATTGAAGAGGCTCGTGTTTCATTATTTTAACGAGGTTGACACACTTAAAATAACTATCCTCGTAGCATCTTGTTTCATTGTTTTAAGAGATTGACATAAGGGGAAGAACTGTGCTCTGACGAGCTCCAAGGAGGAGGCTCAGGAGGGAGATGATCATGTATGTCCTCAACGATCCTCGGTTTAACGGAGATGTTTATCGGGATATTTTGAGTGATATTACTCAGGTTTCCCTCCGAAAAAACCTCGTGCGTCAAGATGGGTGTTTGGAGAGGAGGAGTAGGAACCTGAGATGCATAACACTCTAGAAAATCTGACATTGCCCCCAAGCTAGGCATAAAAGAGGAGCGATGATTTCCATCGCCCCAAGGCAGCTCCTCAAGAGACATAGTTTCAATGATGGCTTCATCAGAAGGAAAAGTCTCTTTGAGAGGATCAGGTGAATCAGCCTGACCAAGCCAGGGGGATTGAGAGTAAACATCTAGAGCCATGCTCAAAGGAGCATGCTAAGGAGGTGGAGGACCAGATGCGGCAACAATTTCACAGTAGCTGATCTCTACTGGAGTCAAGGGAATTGATTCTCCAAACTCAAACACCTGCTCAGGCATAGGAATAAGCCAGGGGTCATCAAACCTAGAAATCATGTTAACTTGAGCAGTGTGTGGTGGTGGTGTGGGAAAGATACCCATGAGGATGGGGTCTTTGAAGAGACCGGGTCCTACACTGTCAGGGGGATTCGGAATCTGATCCACATATGGTATGTTGTTCTCGGAGGTGGAGGTGAAGAAGGACAACTGATCCACCGTGACAATTTTGCCCTCGTGAGGGAACTTAAGAAGTCGAAAGACGGTAGATGGCACGCATAGCATAGCATGGGTCTAGCTACGGCCAAGAAGTATATTGTAGTTGAGCCTGGCGTCGACTACTTCTACTTCCACGTTGACAGTCTTCCCCTGTAAAGTGATCGCTAAACTCTCGAGAACACCCAAGGGTTTGGATTCCCAACCATCAAATGCCTCAAGGGCATTCGGAGAGGATGAAAGGGTTGGAGAGCCAATTTCCTTCCAGCCAGTAGATGACATGACGCAGGTAGAAGCACCTTCATCCACAACGGCCCTATGAATGTTCAAACCGTTGATCTCGACTTGAATAACAAGAGCGATTTGATGTGGAAGTCGGGGGGTGAAATTCTCTAAATCGAAGCTGAGAAGACTCGAATCATCGGGATCAATGCCACCAATGGTAGACAATAAAGCCTTCCATTGCGAAGGACAGATTTAGAAGAAATTCTAGCGTAGACATAGCAGAAGGCGCCTGTGCCAAATCCTCAACAATACTATAGTGTTGAGCGGCCCGAGCATTCGGATTATAAGAAGATCTTCGAAGAAAACCTTTAGAAGGTGGCTTCACAACAGGTTCAGGAGTAGGCTTCTCGATTTCCAACGAACCAGAGACAGGCGGGGGAGGCGGTCCATTCGTAACTGCCTTCCCGGGTGCCTACCGCGATTCGTTGTAATCCTTCGACCGCGTAGCGACAGAGATAGGTGCAGCACCGTTCATCATAAAAACTTGGGACCCAAATGGTGCAGATGGTGACGGCTGTTCAACCATCTGGGTCTACTGAGACAGGAATGGCTCTTTAAGAACTGCCGGAGTCCCTTTTGAGCCCTTGAGAAGTTGACTAACTTCGGATCGTCATGGACAATCCTTAGTATAATGGTCTCCTTCAAAAATGAGGCAAGGGTACTTCGGTTTATGCTGAGAACCATCCTCAGTACAAGATTTGGATTCTGGCTTCAGGGCATTGGATTTGGATTTACCTTTGCCCTTCTTTTTCCCTTTGGAGGCTTTCTCCGTAGGATTGGCCTGAATGGCGTTCACCTCCGCAGTTTTTCCAGAATCTGATGGGGCGGGATTAGCAGGAGTATTGTTGGAAGAATTAGACTTCTGCTTCCCATTCGAAGATTTCTTCGAATTCTGAGATACAGAACTAATGACACCATCCACTGCGGGGGTAGGTGGAGCCTTAGAGGTTCCGGACCGTGGGGCATCAGGAAAGATATCATAAAGCGTGACGGACTGAGAATACACAAGATCCAAGTATTGGGCAAGCGCAATGGCTTGTTTCTCCGTCACACACGCTCCCATTGCAATATCTTGGGAGATTTTATTCACGAAGGAGGTGGTGAACCAGTGAGTTAGTATCTGAACAGGTATATGAAACTTGATCAACCTACGATGGCACCTCCACTCATGAATGTGATCAGAAATGTGAGTGGCTTTATCCTGCTTCAGAGAAGTCAGGAGGTGCGTCCTAGCTTCATAACAAACCGGTAACTGAAAGTGCGTGAGAAAAGCCATGGCTAAGGAATTGAAATCTTAGAAGATACCACAGGATAAATCGATGTACCACTTAGTAGCAGCTCCAGTTAAAGTGCACTGGAAGAGGCGCAGATGAATCAAATTGTTGACCCAAGAGCTAGACGAACACCAAATATGATACGTCATCACATGCACCTGGGGGTCCTCCCTAGCTTTTCCCTCAAACTTGGGGAAATCACCTGGTATCTTGGTAGGAACCGGAGGCCAATATGGATTATGTAAAATCAGATCATTGGTCAATTTTGAAACATCCAGCAACTCCAAGGTGGCGAGGAATGGCAATGGCAGATTGACCGGCATGCCAGGCTCGGGATGAGGACCGGTACCTGTACCCCACGCTGGTTGGAAATATCCTTGCCCCCATGGGTTCTGTCCCGTAGGATTCTAACTATAGGGGGTGTAGATTGTATAAACAGATTGATTGGATGCTGGTAACCAGTGTGTGGGGCTTGATAACTAGATTACGGACCCTGATTATATGCCGGCCCATTATAAGCAGCATTTGGATTTGGCTGCTGAGTATAGGTAGAACCGGATGGGGGAGGATAACACTGAGAGCCTCGGGGCTGATTATAATTCAGTTGAGATTGACCATGAGGATAATAACTGCCCTGAGGATGAGTTGGCTGCTGATAAGTGGAACCCTGTGGAGCCTGATAACTAGGGCGCAGCTGTTGATTTGGCTACGGCATCGAATGAATTGGTTGCTGGGCAGGGTTAATGAAATGAGCGGGTTTCCCTGAATGAATAGGTTGACCCGGCTGAGAGGGTTGCCCTGGGTGAATAGGTTGACCTGGATAGATAAGTTGTGACGGTTGCATAGGTTGACCTGGCTGTAAAGGAGCCCCAGGCTGTACAGGATGGGCCGGTTGGCCTGAAGGCGGAACACCAGGTTGTACCGGATGGGCCGGTTGGCCTGGTGGAGGAATAGGGCCAGGTGGTTGCTGGTAACCGGTTTGACCTGGAGCAGAACCAAAGGGTGGTCCTGGCTGATATGCAATGTTAGAGACAACAGGATATTGCGGTTGCATAGGCTGAGAAGGCTGGATTTCCCCCCCAGGACCATAGAATGGTCCCGGTTGGTACCCCGGCTGAGGCTAGACAGGTTGACTGGAAGGGCTGTAATATTGTCCTTGCGGAATGTACGATGGCCCTTGTTGGCCCGCAGGATAGCCTTGCATGGGCTGCCCTTGCGGGTCATAAGGATAGCCAGGTGGGCCCGAACGTTGGCCTTGGAAAGGTTTCCCTTGCAGGTTATAAGCCTGGTTATAAGGTAAACCTTGAGCATGGAGGTAAGCCTCAAGAGAGGGTAGACGTAAAATGTCCTCGTGCTCATCATACTTACCTGGAAAAGCATACACGGGTGTACCATCCTATGCATAGTGCGAAAAGTAAGAACGGTTGGGATCTTGGGAGGATGGTCCAACCTTGGGGTTAGGCTGTTGCAGGGACAACCAATACTCCTCCGGAGAGATGTTCTCTGGTATAGCGGTCGCTAAATAAATGTCTTCAGGAGACGGCATAGCCCTGGCAGAGGGTGCCGTGACAACGTGTGTAGAGGCGGCCACACAAACAGTGGGTCGAACGGGTACAGAAGTAACAGGCGTCTGAGGAGACACCCCTGGTGAAGGAGCAGCTGGCCTCGGAGAAGGAGCAGACACTCCCATAGAGGCTGCAGCGGAAATGATCTGACCCAAAGACCTGTACCCTGGTGGTAATGAGGGACTGGCTGTTGACATAACAGCTGATTTAGAGTTGTCTCCCAAAAATAATCTTCGTGGGAAGAGATGATAGTCTTCACCAGACATTGGGATTTCCTCACTAGAATCACTCATGGTTGAGCTTGCTGCTAGATCTCACAATAGATGGTGAGGGCTAGGAGGAAAAACAGCAGCTATAAAAGGCGAACCCGATGTAAGAGAGAGGAAATCAGCTCCTAATCTCAATTCAGACACAGGGTTCGAAAAGGGCCAATTGAACTCAACGAGTCCCCCAAAGGGTTGCTCAGAAAGAACCGGTCCCCGGTCAGGAAACTCGGAAAAAATGGGCTGTGTGGTTCAGCAGAGGAATGGGACACCTCTGATGAATCGTCCGTGTAAGGACTACCAGTAGACAAAACCGAGGGTTCCGCCACTGTGGCAACAACGATAAGAGAAAAATATCAAACACACACACGGGCTGAAAAAGAGTCAAGACACACAATGAAACGGTCAACAAGCAGAATCTAACAAGGCGTGTGATCGTGGGTGATTAATTTTTACCACATTGAAAAATAAGAAACTTCATTGTTTCATGTTTTAAGAGTTGAGAAACAGTTGACAAGGTGACTCTATCTCTTTCAGATTTGACACAAGCGTGAAAGGACAAGCGCTTGGTGATCCTTTCAAATTTAGGGAGTCAGATAGGATCAAAATGACTGCTCAGGAATAATAGGCAAAAGGGTGTACCAAATAACCGTGAACTGCAATATACACCTTGGTTTCAATAATGAAAGAGAAATTAACCAAGGACTTTCTGTACGTGCAGGAAATCTCCCCGAATGCTGTGTTCGGTGTATCACGGGTATAGGGCGGCAGACTCGGCTTCCTATGGATAAAGGATTGAAACCTAGAGGGGTCTCCCTTTATATACGCGATGGTACGGGGAGCACAAGTCCGTACTAGCGCTGTCTAAAGCCAAAAGGCGAACGACAGCTACTAGGTTTAAAGACGCCGGAACACGTCTCTAGCCTAGACCTCTAAATGTGTTTCGTTAGATTTCAATGCTGCCTTAGTGTAAATTGAGTGAATTTTAAAGTTTATCTTCAATTACGTTTCAGTTTTCAGGCCCTAACGAATGTGCTGTCTCAAAAATCTCCTAAATGCAAAACTACATGCCACGGTACATCATTTCGTTCGATGAAAACTAGCTACAGAAGAGTTGAGAGTTTTTTACACAAACAAAATGATCAGAAGACAATAAATGATATCTCTAATGCAACTAATGAAACTAAAAACTTTTCTTTTAAATTCACTAAACACTATTAAAATCAAAAAGATTTCAATTTGCACTAATCAACCAAAAGCAAAAGAGATTTTTTTTTATTTTGAATGTTTGATAGCTAGATGCACTAAACAAACCGAAAACAATTAAGAAGCAATTCGAGAAATGATATTAAGAGAGCAAAAACAAACAAATTTCACTCAATGGCATAAATAATCAAATCTCAAATCGACCAAAAGTCTCTCAAAACCAAGAAAAGTCCCAAAGACACCAATGAGCCGTGTGATCTAGGCCCAAAATGAAGCAAAGCGAAATTCAAATGAAAACGAAATCAGTCACTCAAAAAATGCAACAATACGATAGACAACTGTCAAACGAATGCAAGGAAGAAATCCCAAAGCCAACTGAAAACCAAAAACTCCCAAGGGAGGCTCGACTCACAAAAGCACCTAGATGCCCTAGGGCTTGTATGCAAAATCGAAAGAAATAGGCAAACAACCAAAGGAAGGAGGTTCCAACTAGTCAAACTAGGCTCCAGTGCACTCAAACAGCTGAAAAAACAAGATCAAAATCACAATTCAGTCTCAGAAAGCATGAAACACAGCAAACCCTAATAGCTCACAGGATTGGCGCGATTGTGAGCTTGAAATTAGTGCCAGAAAGGCAATGGCGCGGGTGATACACAGGCAACCTGCGCCAATGGGTGCGACTGTCACGCTAAAAAGCGTGCCAGCCGAGTTTACTAAGGAAAAAATAAAAAACAAGCAATCTCAGAAACAGACAAGTGATGACAAGGCTAAAACAAAGCCAAACAAACAGGAAAATCCAGTCCAAAGAGCTGACCAAGCAAGCAAGACCAAGAAGTTGACCGGAAAGAGAAGACAAAACTCCAAGTTGTTCAGTCCGTAAACCAAACCGGAGATTGACTAAAGTAGCATTGATCTACTCCGCTAATGCAGAGCAAAAGCGTTTCGAAGGCTATCTTGCTGTGCTTCAGACTCCGTCTATAGTTTACAAATCCAACAAAAAGCTGAATCCCCAGTATGGTCGCCAAATTGTTGAGGAGGTAAATCCCCTCTGTGGACAGAGGTGATCCCTACTAGCCCAGATTGGGTCTAGAAACAATCAAACACGCTACAATGCAGGTTCCTAATTGTAAATAAACCGACTTGCGAGGAAGGCTTACCTGGAATCCAACGCTATCATTTGTAGAAGAGGTGGTGCTCCCATTCCTTTGCCCTGGCAGATCACAATCCTCACAATCTCCGTGATCGGACACCTGCACATGCAAGAAACAACACAAACGCAAGCATAAAATCCAGTACATACAACTATATGTCAGTCGAAGAGGACATAACTCATGAACATGATCAAGAACAAGAGTGGAACCATAACTGATAGTCGCTTATCATTAAAGAGTCAAAAGAAGAATACAGCCATAGCTTCGATGCAACACTCTCCTTTAGCGGGTCATCAGCACAGCATGTCTCGATAAAGCCTGTCAAGGATGGGACAAGCCTCTCTCTCCGGATACTTGGCAATAGTCTCCTTGCTTGGATTTGGCCTTAAGGGAATCAAGAAGGCTCTTGCAGCATAAGGATGTAAAAGCTCTTGGGAATTTGGAGATTCTGGAACTAGCTTGCAATGGAAATGGGCAAGCTTTTATAGAAGGAGGAAGGGGAGTTGGGATCCCTATAATTGTGGGATTGGCCCTATCATCAAGGAATCTTCCATGAGAGGTGGCAAACCACTTCCTCTCTATGGAAATCCGTTGCCAAACCTCCCAACTCAAGATAGAAATCAGTCCAGGAATTTGTTAGGATGAAACTTCCACCTTTTATTTTTTAAAAACACCTCTTAATATGGTTGGCGCGGGTGCGGCTCTATGACAGAGCGCCAATTGGCAAGCCCTCTTTGGAGGATTTTCCCCCTTGGCGCGAGGGCTAAACTGTGGAACCGCGCCAATGGAAAAAGAGCTATTTTTAGGGTTTTTTGTAGGGAGATGTCTTCAGGGAAATTAAAGCTCATCTTTAGAGGGATGTAATGAAAGTATTTTCAAGTCTTGTCTCTGCTCACAGGTCACGGAATGAGCCCTCCAATGTGCGGGATGGGGATTGTAGGGACAGTGAAAAATTGTTGTGTAACACTAATGGATAAAAATGTTTTTTTATTGCAGTAATGAAATCAGTCCATGATAGAATACTCTTACCATGCTTCTTGATCTCCTCCTTTTTCTTGGCTTCCCACCAAACAAGTGTTGCACCTTCCATTCTCAATGAAGCTAATCGGAGTTTGGTATCATCATCTTGAAGGTTCTGGATTCTCAAATAGATCTCCAATTGCCTAATCCAATTATCAATATTTTCTACATTAACTTCACCATTGAACATTGGCAATTCAAAATTAACATCAAGTTTTAAAAAGGACTTTTACCAGTGCTCTTTGACTTGTGTGGGTGATGTACTGAAGATGAAGTAGAGGATGATGATGATGAGGATGAGGATGGTGACTTTTCACTGCCTCCATTTCCTTCATTGCCCTTATTTGACTTATCTTCATCATTGTGACCTCCTGTTTATCCATTTCCTTTCTTGTGAAGTTTGGATCCTTCTCCTGCCAGTTTCTCATTCCTTTCTTGATAAAGGATTCTAACCATCTCAATCATGTCAAGGAATGCTTTCCTGAACACTCTTTCCTCCTCTTTTGGATCAACTTCTTCATGGATTTATTCTTCCTCTAGAGGCATGCTTAATGTTGCTTTTGCTTCCTTAGGAGGTGAACTAGGTGGTGGAGATTGTGACAATATTTCTCTCCTTTGCTATGGCTCACTTTGAGACCCTCTTGCTTCCACACATTTTCCTTCTCCTCTCTTGAGCTTGAGTCTAGTAATCATTTAACACTTGCAAATAGTTAAAGAAATATTTGCACGAAACAACACCATAGAATAAACTCTAGCTCTGATACCAAATTGATCTAAAAGGACTATATTAGTTTGTTGTGCTAAGTGTCTTTTTAGTAATGAAACATGTGCATAATTGTCTCCATACTTTGCTTAAGTTTTGAATATTTTAACCATGAATTGTAAGTGAATTTAGAGAATTAGAAACATGAAATAAGATAAAATAACATTGAAAAACAGTGTAAAATAGAGAAATAAAACCACACATAACATATAAACAGCAAGCATGATGAAACAATTCACCCCTCCTGGGCTACATCTGTTGGTCCAGCTCTCAATCGCATGTCCATCTTTCGTTATGCTCAAAAGTTTGCAAATACATGTGTTTATATGCCTCTAATGGATTGTTTCTCTGCACCAATGGCGCTAGAATGATCCAATTAGTCTAGATTGACTCTTCATTCACCCAAATTGGGCAAAAATTGAGCCTCCAACTCATTTTTCCAATAAATTCTAGAAAAACTCCACTAATTATAGTGAACTCCACTTAACTGGAGTTATTTTTGGCCAAAGCCCACAAATTTGGGGCACGCTCTAACTTTCCCGGCAACGCTAACTGTAATATTTAGTGCTAAGGGTAGAGGTTGCCACATGCGCACCTGTTGACCCTGCCTAACCGTAATGGTCAGAGTTTAAAACGAATGAACCATAGGCTCGAACCATGCGGATAAATCTTATTAAACCACCGCATGTGATATCATTGTGGAGATAAATGTTGTAGGGTCTAAACCATCAGAGTAACCGCAACCGTCGGCGCTAACATAGCAATATGTGATAAGGTTGGAGGTTGCAGTTATGTTTGTTATCGCGGGTAGAAATTGTTAGATATAACATATATTGTGACAGTTACATGTGAATGCTTCTATGGGGCTGCCGGCAGGTTGGGACCGCCAGCGGTCCCCAACCCTCACTTGAAATGTTATTAAACTTTAAATATTACTCATGAAAATAGATAGTTAAGAAAAATTGTAGCCTGGTTGGTGGAGGTATTTACGCACAGGCTGGAGTTCGCGGGGTCGAACTCTGCAGACCTCTACCTAAATTTTACACTACCGCTCAGGGGAAACATGGCAGCCTCTAGGCTAGCCACGTGTCACCCTAGAATTGGTCCACCATATATAATATACATCCCTTAAACCAATCTCATAGAGCCACTTGTCAGCCTCTGACTGGATCTAAGAAAAGGAATATTCTTTCGAATATTATTTTTTTGTTGATTGTGCACCCTCCATGCTGATTCAGCATCCCAATCAAACCTGTCACAAAATTTAGCTGTTTTGGAAATCGATTAGAACATGATATCTCCCTCATACGACATCGGTTTTTTGAACCATTCATGGCACTGGAATCAGGAAGACGAGATCTATGCAACCATCCTAGTTTCAACCCAATCCTATAACTTTTAATTTTGAGCAAAATTTATGAACTCTTGATCATGCGCAGTGATAGTTTGCTACTCCATATCAACAAGATACTCTAACCCTTGGTTATGCAATTTCCCTGATGGCATGACCCCAAAAATCTCAATTTGAGGTGCTGAAATAATGTGGGATGGAAATGTTTGCAAACCTTGGATCAATTGATACTTGGGAACATCTTGAAAAGCTACAAGAGTTCCTCCAACCGGTGCAATGGCTTCTCCAAATAGTGGTGATGGTGATGGATGCTCCTCTACTGCTACACCAGCACTGGTATCTACCTCCTCTTCCTCATGCACCTCCTGATTCATGCATGGGACTCTTAATGTCAAGTGCTTAGGATCATCTTGAAAATATGCAAGTGCTTCTTCTCCTGATGCAAGAACTTCTGCAGTTGGTGGTGGTGGTAGTTTCTCTTCTTCCGGAGCAATGGTTCTGACATCTTCCCTTTTCTTCTCACATAATTTCTCATCAAGGTCAAGAAATCTCTCTATGGAAAGTGTCTCCGGTTTTATTCTATCAAACCTCTTTACCACCCTTTGTGTGAAGTTTGCATAAGCACTCACGTTTGCATGTTTCATATGGCTGAATCACCAATCCTTTGATTCACCCTCAAGGTGTAGCCCTGCAATCTCAACATCTTCTCCTTCCACTACTGGGTGTAGCTGGAAGAAAACATCTAACTCCTACATCCAAGCCTTTGATATGCTTTTGTATGATCCATCAAATGTAGGCAAAAATAATCTATTATGTATGTGCCTTATTCTTGTATTGCTGCTGGAGGATCTCCTATTTTCTTTGATCTGGAAAAACTGTTGGAGAGTTATATTCTCCTTGAATTCTCTAGACTGATATTTTTACTTTGCAAGATAATTACTTAGAGTCACATGCTCCAATTATCCTCCATATCAATGATATTCACCTTCCTCTGCAAAGAAAGTGGGCATAGTAGATTTTTGTGGATCTCTCTGTATTTCCAGTTGTTTATGATGCTTATAGGAAGTTTTTGGACCTTCCTCATTCAGAAACATTCTTGAGGTCTCTTTTTGCCTCTCCCTTCTCATTTCTTTGACCTCCTTGGAGAGATCCTACATAGATATAAAGAGAAGTGTGGAAAAAATTAATCCCTCCGTAATTTTAGATCTCTTCTTTCGGCTTCTTCTTCTGATGTCATGAAATGTAATGCCCACAAGTTGAGCCAAAGATCATGTTCTGATACCACTGTAGTATCCAAAAATAGGAAAATATGGTAATACAAAACACAATACCTGGAAACTACAAAAATGAACAAATAAACTAAATACACCATGAAAATAGATAGAACAGTTGAGTCATTTTATTAAACAAGGGGTGGAATACAATGTACAATAGTGCTAAAAAATTGCAACACTGAAGCCAACAGAGGTGGCTAGTGTGACCCTCAAGTCCTCTCAATGAAGGCATTGTGTAACTGCTGATCTGCCGAAGGCCATACTGCCTTGTCCCTACTGGAAATTCTAGAAATATAATTACTTCCTGAAAAGGGATGCATATATGAGGCTGTTCCGAAGATCATATGATTCCGGGAATTCAAATTCGGGCTCTATGATGAAAACCAAAAATAACCCAGAAAGGTTTCCATATTGGTCAATCTTGGAAAATTACCCTCCTAGGGCTTGCAATACAAAACTACTAGGTATGTAGATCTATAATATGAAATGAAGATAAATATGGCTACAATAAGATACAATCATATCAATGCATGAAGGGTTGATCCCTTATACCTAATCTCCAAGCTAGAAGGTTGAGATCTAGCTCCTCCTTCCTCCTCTCAAGTTGTGGCTACTGAATACACAATTTCTGGAATGGAATGCGTTGTCAAGGAGGCTGAAGCTATAGCCTAATTCTAGATGATGCAATTCTTCTCAATACTGATGGAAAACAATCTATCCAAAGTGGGGGGATGATCCCTCACAGGATTCCAAGCTAAAATACTTGAAACTTCCTGCCTCCACTAGATCTACAAGCCTGGACTACCCAATTCCTCGGGGAACTACTACTGCATGGAGGTGTAGAATGATGGCCTGATGTTGAGTGTCACAATGTTTCTCCTGGAAGACTGAAATGGAAGCATAAGGTGAAGTATTGATCCCTCCATAGGTTTCCTAGCTGAAATGCTAGAAGCTATCTTCCTCCTCTCAAACCCTAATACTAATTTTCCAAGATTAAACTGTTTGAAAAATATTTCACTAACCTAATTAACATGAAATTCACAATTATTCCATCATGATTAAGCTATATGATTGGAACACAAATATAGTCATTGTGGCATTTTAAGACAAGATGCACACAATCGTATTGGATTTTTAACATAAAGAAAACTAATTTAACAGTAGTCGCATTTAAATTTGAAACATTTTTCAGTATTATTTCTATTTTTCTTTTGTGGGATTTTATTCTTTTTTTTTTCTCTGTTCATATTCTTTCATTAGGGTGCATTTAAGCTGGAAAACCCACATTATCCTTTTTTTTTATAATAATCTAACCTACTCTATCACTTATTTCTCCTATTGATTCAGATTAGACTGCTGAATCAATCTCATTTTCTACCTAACTACTGATTTTCCAAGATTAAATTGTTTGACAAATATTTATTTAGTAACCCAATTAATATGATTTTCACAATTATTCCATCATGATTAAGTTGTATGATTGGAACAAAAATCTAGTCATTGTGGCATTTTAAGACAATATGCACACTATCTTATTGGATTTTTAACATAAAGGAAACTAATTTAACAGTAGTGGCATTTAAATTTGCAGCACTTTCAGTATTATTTCTAATTTTCTTTTGTGGGATTTTATTCTCTTTTTATTCTTTTCAATTTTATTTCTTAATATTCATTTTCTTTTTTACATACCCTCTTTTGATTTTCTTTTATATATACTTTTTTTTTTAAATCATTTGCAAATTAAATATTATTTACAATGTAAAATAACAAATATGAAATACTCCATCACCTTGAGATCCTATAAAATATAGGACCCTAACATAGCTTTCCATGGATTCTGTATCTGAGCCGTCTCCTAGGGAGAGGTACATTATGGCCATGTGTAGACTGGTTAACGCTGAACGAAATCGAGGGATATAATGGCAATGACGTAATGGGTGATCACCAGAACATATCTTAAATGACTATTGGGTTGCTCATAGGCTAACCTAGAATACAGGGTTAATAGGATACCATCTCTGAAACAGCTCTAGGGCTGCGAAATCGGTGATGAAATTATTGTGTTCATCACAAAGTGCACAATGTTGGATGGGAGGAGGAGGGACAAATGGAAGTCTCCCAGGTGACTTCCTTGCCTCTTGTAGGTATAATATGACTCGAGGTCCTTCCCCATCTGTCTGTATGGGGGCATCCTCCTAGTATGATTTTTCTAGGGCATGTAAGGCATCCCTATATCGTGGAATTTCTAGGCAATGATGAGTGTAATGCCCATAATTGTTGCAGATAGCGCATACGTGGTTGGTACGCAATGATTTTCCTTGATTATGGCTGGTTCCTTTTTATGGGAACTTTTGGCCTTGGTGTTTCTTTCAGAGCTTAGGAGAGGTTTTAATTCATCTAAATCTTGGAAAATATTGGTAGGATAGCCTACAATATCGCACAATGCAAAAGGTTGCAGTGCCCCTGGCATGCTGGGGTTTTTTATATTTTTCCCTTTCTTGTGGGTTTTCTTGGTCACTTTAGCCAGCGTTGCTACGGGAATATCATTAATTGGTCTTGCCTCGTGAGGAGGGATGGGGGTTATTCCTATAGATGTAATTCCAAGGGCTCCCAACATGGTTGGTGGGAAAAGATACTAGACAGATATCGTGAAAGACATGTTTGGAAATGTTACCATTTCCAAGACTTGTTGTGACATGAAGCCAGGTAGAGGGTGTAAGAATGGAGTTTGGGAGATGGAATAGGGTAGAAAAGGCATGCCAATGGACTTAATTTCATTGTAGTTAGACTCCTGTATTTCACAGTATCACAAGGTGACTTATCACTGATTAGATTTTTTATATGCTGAAAATAATATTCTATAGCTATCAATTATTTTCAGAGAAGGGAGACCCTGACTATCAAAGAGCATCAAATGAATGAATTTTCATTATATTTCAGTGGAAAGGAGAAGAATTTTTTCTAATAAGGTAATGGTGATCAAACCTCACTTTCTGCCCTCATTTCATTTACCCTCTTGTCCCCTCACTTTCTCCATATTTTGAAGTTTAAAGTTTAATCCATAAATGAACCCACCCCGCCATTCATACCTTTTCTTTTTCATTCTCCCTAGAATAATTTCCCTTTTATTGAATTACTACATGCCCAAGTCACTTTTCACATCAGCCAAATAGCAATTTTCTTTATAAAACCATCGCATATAAGCCTTTCGGAAGAAATATGCGATTAAAATGGGACCCATTCACCCCTCACTTCACAACTTGCAATTTTCAACCATCTCCTCTTAATTCATCACCGAAGCATAAATATCCACTGATGCACTTTGGTAGGACCCATACAACCTTTATACATGGCCAAAATATACATATAAACCTTTGAATTTCATAAGTGTCATTACCTTTTTTCTTTTTGCACTCGCCAAATTTTAGCGCATCGCATGGCGCACTTCGCACCATTTACAACTTACCTACAAGTGCTCGCAATGTTAATTTTTTCGTGATGCGATGAGATCGCAAGCGCACATCACAAGTTTTAAAAAAGGATTGATGTGGGAGGTAAATGTGAAAATCTTTGACGGACGATATGCGATACGGTGGGGCTGATCGTAATCACAAATCGCAAATGATAAAAGACAAAGTGCAAGTGGTAAATGTTAAGTTCAGTGAAGTGCGATGTTCGATATCACGTGGGACCCGAGTGAAAATCCCAAATCACATATTTTATAAAACAAATGCAAAGGTAAAATGTTAATATCACCGATCTACGACATGAGATGACGTGGTGGATGAAGTGGCAGGTGATCTGGCAGATGACGTGGCAAGTGATGTGGCTTTGACCCCACATATTTTGGATGAAATTTGATGACGTGGTAGGAAACATAGCAAGTGACATGGCCCTGGCCCACATAGCGTGCATCAAAAGTTTTAAAGAGTAAGCACAAAGGGAAAATGTTAAAGTTGCTGACTTGCGATGTGCGATGGGTGGGACCCGAGCACAGATCGCAAATTGCAAAAGTTGTAGGATATGGCGCGTGAGGTAATTATTATAATCTCTGATGTACAATATATAATGCGGTGGGACCCGATTGCATAATTCACATCCCAATTCTTAAAAGATATAGTGCAGGAAAAGTTAAAGAATCGTGAAAGCAAAGTGAGACATTGGCATGGATGCGATGTGTCCCAGAACTATGATCTAAAGGTTTTTCAAGTCCAGTCGGACCCACTTGCTCCTCTCCCTATCAAATCTATGTTAAAATCCCCGCAAATTCCCACTATATCTGCCCTCCTCCACAAATCACATGGCCCACAACGTTTTTCGGTCCCCCAGTTGTATTTGAACTTTATCATGGGTCGGGGGGGTCCGGAATGGGCGATATCCCATATTTCCCATCTGGCTAACGTGTCGCGCCAAGGGCTCTTCCGCACCCCCCTCTCCTAACACTACTTACCACTTTCACCCCCCTCTGGAAAGCCTTTTGCACTTTTTCACCAAACCGTTGCACCTTTCTAACCCTTGCATGCACTTCCCACGCCACGTCTTCGCTCCCTTTGTCTATTTGAAGTCACATCCCTTTCCTGTTCAGACATTCGTTACACGATAAATGGTCAGGATGTTACCCAACGGACCTGCACCACTTCCATAGCTCCACATTACTAATTAAACAAATGCCGGCATAACTAAATAGTTTACTCTGTAGTTATCGCAAAGAAAATACAAGAATTAAATCTACAGGTAATATTGAAGAGATTGTGAATTTCAAAGAAGAACTATCAGCACTATGCGAAACCAGATTACAGGGCTCCTTTAGATTGGTAATCTCAGTTACTATTCCTTGTTGTTATATCCCTTCCCAGTGTTGACCCATTATCATTTCCCTTCTTAGGTTCCCCTCTCTGTTATCCCTTTCTCCATTGCAGGTTTGTGAAATAATTAGCATTAAGGAAAATGCCTCCAAAGATATATCAGCAACCTTTTAATCCAATGGTCTACCCACAAGTGGACCTCGATCACTTGGCTCTAGCAGAGAGAGATTACAAAATTCATGAGGCAGAGTCTAAGTCTAATTTGTTTGATGTTTAATTCTATTTTGAGGACCAATTCCTCAAAGGAACAGATTAAATTAGCCTATGGGAAACCCAGTTGCCACTTTACATCTTCCTAAAGACCCATAGTTTCCCAGAGTTCATCAGGAAGTGTCAGAGCTTCTATGATATTAACCAGAGGACCATAGTCACCCCATCAAGAGAAGTCATGTTTGCAGTCAATGCCCAATCCATCCAGCAGATGATGCATGCCCCCACTTCTCAACAAGTGGTCCCTTTATCATACAAAGTCATCATATAATTTTATCAGAATCTTAACCTTGCCAGCAGAACCAAAACCTTGCAATTTTCGATGACCTTTGATACCCCAATGCCTACAAACAACCCTTCTTATCCCTCATCTACCTTTTCTAATAGGACTCAACACATTATGTCTGTTTTATATTATTTTTTAGGTTATCACACTGATAAGTGGGTAGAGGAAGTTGTGATAGGTTTCTTGTCCACTCTTTCCCCAGGTGAAAAACCCACAATCCTATTCAACTTGCTCAATTCCTTATAGAGGCCATTCATGAGTAGTTTTTAAAGTTTGACACATAGGAGGTTTTCAAATATTCCTTTGTGCTGGTATATATGTTTGTCCATTTCCAGTATAGAAGGTTTCAATTTCAGATGTTCAAGGTAAATGAAGATGAGCCCCAATCTGTCATATTCTGGACTACCCTCCTACTAAAATATTAGAAGGATTTTAAATACAAGGATTTTGTAGATTTATTCATGCATCCAACCATCAACACACTCAATGATGCAGCAAAGCCCAAGATAAATGAGGAAATTAGAAAAACCATGCAACTAACAGAACAAGGGAAGACAACAGATTAGTATTTGTATCAAAACTACATAGAGATTTGACTCTATGGAAGTGAGCTAGCTCCTTACAAATTTCCAAAGTTCCTCTCCATGAGAGTCTTTGCATTGGAATACATAAGGAAAATTATACATGCATATGAGCTCCACTTTGTCTCTACAAAGAAGAAGACTCAGTTTAGGATAAAAACACAAATTGGGCCTTTCATCCGTAACAATATATCGGTAAGAGAGGAAGCAAAAAAGATGCCGAAGGAGATGGGTTTCAGCCACATTTTCACTTGGTCTTATGACCCTACAGGGATCATCTCTAGGAAGAGGGTGGAAATGAAGTCCACACCCTATGTTCACACACATAGACCTTCAATAGAATAATATGCCAATCGAATAGAATGGGTGAAAAATACCCTCGAAGAAGAGGAATAACAATTGTTCTCCACTCCAGTTTCCCAGACCCCAACACCACAAGGAAGAAAGAATGCAGAAGGAAGATAAAACAAGGGGAAAGAGCAAGAACAAGGGATAGGGAGAAAAATACCAAGAGAGGATCAGTCACCTTCAGTGACTGATCCCTCTAGTAGATAATTCAAGATAAGATATAGGAAGAGGGCCCAAGTGCATATGGATATTGATCAAGGAGGGGAATCAAGGCAGAAAAAAATTATTCATATTGTAGACACCCTTAGACCATCTCCAGTGGGTGGTCAAACAATGGTCTCCCCTGCATCTACTACCACAACATCTCTACAGTAGCAGACCTTGTAGACATCTACTTCCAGAACTGAAGAAAAATCAGTTTATGATACATTTAAGGAAAAAAAAATGAGAAATGAGGTATTGAAGACCAAAACTTACAACCAATTCTGGAAGCAGACCCCATGTTCAAAAAGCAGGCTACTATCTGCTTTTGACACTGAGAAGAAAAGGATGCAGATGGAATTTCTATAAGCTTTGGTCCCACAACCACAAGGAGCAGGAGATTACAAGAAGGTATCATTTGAATTTAATGCGAGGTACATCCATCCCATTGATCAGATGGAATTACACAAGCGGACTAGAGAGATGGTGGCCTCCACCCTGAAAAGTAATGCTATGAGCTTGTCAAATCTTCAGATATCCTTATTCAATGCTCAATCACAACTCAGGATAGAAAATATATTTTCCATGGCTAAAGAATCAAGGATTAAGTCTTTATAATATTTATTAGTGAAGCTGGTTCATGACCCAACCAATGTTCAAGATGTGGAGGAGGTTTTCAAGAAGAATAATGTTGATATAGTAGCCCTTAGGAAGCAACTCAAGATCCCAGTAATAGAAGACCCCTTTGCCAAAGGCATCGAGGAAGTAGAATCACAGAAGGCGGAGTTATTGAAGTTAGCTGTAGAGAAATCTGCCCAAATCAAATATATGGATAATGAGTTGGAGAAACTACTGAAGGAGAAAGAAGAGGTAGCTCGATGTACACTTATCCCAGTAGAAGCTACCCCCATCTCAACAATTCCATCAGTTGTCCCCACTGCTGATGGAACATCTAGTATGACAGACCAGCTATCAAATGCCATGGAAATCATGACCCTACAATCGCAAGAGATCCAAAAATTGGAAGCGCAGATTGGCATCCTAAAAGATCAAAAGCCCAAGACTGAAACTACCCATGAGATAGCCAAAAAGCAGATCAAGAGTTTGGAGAAGGCAGAGAAGGAGTTTTCAGATAGCAGCATTCTGGGCCAAATGAAGTTGATAATCTGGGGTAGTATCATTAAGTTAGTGGAAGAAATGTGGTGCCCCATCAACATCATTTTTGAACAAAAAGAGTTGATGGAAAAATGCGTAGTGGCCATTGATAAAGCAAATCAGGAATTATCAAACATGGCAAAAATAGCCCCTAAGATTATAGAATTCCTGAACTCTAATACCAACTATGACCTTGAAGTGCTAGATGTACCAAACAGAACAACAACCATAGTATAAGTGAAAAGGATCCTCACTAAGAGATATTTAGTAAGGAAATTGGAGAAGAAGTGTCATGAGTTGGACATGGACGTTAGCAGATTCCTGAGCAAGATTGAACCCCTGATAGCAAAAGGATTTCCCTCACTGATTGTGGCTAATAAAAAATTGATCCGAAGTGAAGATTATATGACCAAACTTAGAGAAATAGCTAAGGATACCACTAAATTCACTAGAATTCAAGGAAGGGTGACCGGGAAAGTTATCTAGGATCTCTTGAGTAATGACATCTTTATTCAACATGAGTTGAAGCATGTTTTCCTTACTAGACCCACTTTCAGCAAATACACAGAGGTGGACGAATTATACCAACAAGTTATAAACACGAAGATCCCCGACCAAAGAGAGTGGAATAGATTGTGTAAATTTCAACATTGAAAAGGCACAATAGACACATCAACACAACCACTGGTTGATTAGCAGTGCCAACAATGTATCCTCATTTATGATCCATGCAGTGGTGGCCTAGAGAGAGAGCCAGATGTCAGAACCACCTTGCGTTTCCTCCTCGCAATCATCCTAGCCACCTCCAAATCATTTTTTGGATTCAAGAAGGGTCGCTTGAGTTTTTACGTTCTTGAAGAGTTACCAAAATTTAATTCTGCAGGCGATGTTGCCAGAATATTTTCTTTATTCGGGCCTTGCATGGCCACACTTGTCCAATTTTTTTTTTTTTTTTTTTAATAAATGAATTTTTCCAAAGTAGATTAGGGAAACCGACCTAGTTGTTAGTTAAATAATGCTATAATTCTCATTATCAAGGGTTCGATATTTTAGCACCTGTATTGCAAGAACTACTATTGGAGAACTGTAATTTTTGAGCTGGACATTGATAATCAAAGACTGTTGACATGATTCTTGAGTTGTGTTAAAATGGTGATGTGTTTCTTCTTTGTTTAAATGTTTCCATTGTTTTCTCTGTTGTGTATCTGCTCATCTAATTGTAAATCAGAAATTTTAGGTTAAGATTCGCTGTCAGAGCGCCTTAATTATGTCTGCATTTACAATATGAATTTTTTCTTCTGAAGTCTGATTAAATAATTCTTAAATTCTCTTTAGTCACTACTAAAACTTACTGTTTCTTTCACCTCATAATTCATACAGCTCTTAAGATCCATTTAGCACAATTATATTTCCCCATGATTTGCTCTTGGTTTTGACGTGCCATTCCAGCCTTTGACTGCATCACCTAATGTAATAGCTTTCGCAGCCCTATCTCTCCATCTGCACAATCAATCAAAAAAACAACCTTATTTCTATAACTAGCCTAACATCTGCAACTATAACCATCAAGCTAAATCATAAATCATAAAACGGAGAGAGCCCTCTCTAAGTCTAGGAAGGTTAGGTCCTGGACTCCAAAGTGATTTGATGTTGTGCTTTATAGTTTAGTTTTTCCAATCATATAAATTATATAACTCAGAAACCCCATTCGAAACACTGTGGGATTTAAGTATTGTCCACATATTTTTGTAAAAATATTCAGCCTCTTTGTGCTTTGGATCTAAATTCTGGCTTCCAGAAGAATCTTTATCAGATCTCATTCTAACCCAAATACCCCTGCAATAGTTGACAACTTAGAGAAAATCCTAATAAGAACTCCCCAATATGAGGATCCAACTATTAGTAAGCCTATTCACAAAGCAAGTTCCCTTCCTGAAAACCTTGCAACCTTACAGAATATTTATTTTGACTTACACTTTGAACAAATCTTGTTCAGGACCAAATCTCAGAATTGGATAAGCCATATAGTTTTTGACCCATCCATCTTACAGCAAAGTCCTATTGAGGAAGCATCTATATCCAATAAAAATGAATCTCATCTTCTCCAACACTTTGACTCTCTTCAAGGTTTGGACACAGAGGTCACCTCAGCTATTGATGATGCTTACCTTCAACGGGCTATAGAATTATCTACTCTAAATGCAGCAAATCCTTCTGTCATTTCCAAGTCTTCTCAACCTCAGTTAAATTTCTCAAGTGTATCTTCAGCTCCTAACTTTCCCTTGAACCTTTCCCACCATAGTTCCCAAACCTCCACTCATACACCCATTGTCCACCTTCCTCCATTTAGCCCCCCACCTCCCTTGGTAAACCCTCCTCTTATCAACCCCCGTGGTTTCCCCCACCACTAATCATGGTAGCCTGGTATGCTCCATTAGTGCTACCAAAACCTATGGTGCCTATGCCATAGGATTATCAATCCAAAATCCCACACTTTGATGGAACTGGTCCTTAAACTTCTTAACAACATGTGGACAAAATGAATGATTCTTTTGAATATGAAGAGATAGAGGATGAGACTATTAAATTGAGAATGTTTGCTCAAAGTTTAAGGGGAGAAGTAAAAAAATGGTTCAAAGGCTTGACCCCTAACAGTGTCCATGACCTCTCTGCCCTTCACCAGCTATTCATAAATAAATGGGATGTTAAGAAAAATCCTCTCCAAATCTTCTCAGAATATGAAAACGTCAAGAGAAATGTTGGAGAGAGTGTCCAAGATTATTGCACCAGATTCAACTGTATATACAATGTCCTCCTTCCTCACATGAAACCACCATAAGGATTATCCCTAATGAAATTTTCATATGGTTTTGACCCAGATATGGATTATTAGATGAGAAAAAAAGATCTAGCCACATTGGAAGATATGCAGACGAGTGCAATAGGTGTGGAAGCAAACCTGATTGAAAAAAGGGCTAGAATGAGAAGTGGGAAGTGAGTCACTATTAGGGAAGAGCCTGTAGCCTCCACTTCTGATGCCAATATTGATATCTTGTGAGAACTATGGACAGAATTATGGAGAGAATCAACTTGAATGAGAGAGTTGTCCCTAGGTAAAATCAGCCATCTCCTCAAAATAGAAACCAAAACTTTAGAATAAACCCCCCTCAAATAAGATAGAGAGAATGGAGAGGACCTGACTAGAAAAATAGGCCCCCATTCCAAGAAAATTATGCCGATGAAGATGAGGGGTAGTTGAGGAACTAGAAGAAAGTCAAATTAATCTAATGGAAATTAACGATGAAGATACAATTTTCCTCACCGAGGAAGAACAAGATATATTTTATTCAACTCAAACTGCAGTAGAATTTGAAGAGTTTGAAGATTATAAACAAGGGTTTGAGAATTCCATCATGGAGGTGCATAGATAATGTAACCTTCGAAGCAAGAAAAATTCAGACATCCCCAAGAGAAATAATTTTGAAAAACTCTGCTACTAAAGCCCCTGAAGCTGATCCCAAGAAAGAAGCATAGAGTTGAAAGAAAATTACTAAAATAATTAGAAATAATGATCTAGAAAGTAGCACTAACAGACCAACAGTCAGCCCTAGTGTTGGCTTGCGGGGTCCTGACCCAGGTTCGTATTTAAGGTTTTCCAACAAACCCCTATACTACTGGCCCTTTCAGCAATGACCTACTATGTAGGCCAATGTCTCACCAGAAGTAGTATGGGAGAGTGTGGGAACCAAGTTTCCACACCCTGAGAGAAAGGGAGTTAATAGAGGTGGCCTTGTTAAGATCTATCAGACTTGTGCAGAATAAATCTTAACGCAGAAACTTTAACAATGTACGTGCAAAATGAGAAATTCATAAACCAACAATAGCATAAACAACTATTACTAATGAGATCTCAGTAATACCTTTGCATCCACATCTGCATCAATATAGATCATCAAACTGAATCACCGTAATACCAAGAACATAACCAATCTATAAGATAGAGATGCGATGAAATAGATTTATCATTCATTAGCTTCCAAAATCCACTTACAGACCCAATTCCCACCCCGCGCACATAGCCAGCGGGGTCCCCACATAGCAGGACTGAGGATCTCTACGCACACAGCCAGCCAGAGTCCTTACGTAATTACAAAAAAAAACAGATCTCAATAGTTTGCAATTAACATTAATCAATCTTAGCCTGCCTCTAGACATGATCTACCCATCTATTTATAGAACCTTAGCCTACACTATCCTATGGTCTACAAACCATGTTTTGCAGACCCTAGGTCTACCTTTTTGGCCCATTACAATCCATTGGGAGTTTGACCCACCCAAAACCCCATCCGCTAGACCAAATATTACAAAAATATTACAAAACTTGGAAAAAATTAGGGCTAGGAACCCCCATTCTAAAAGTCCCCCAACACAATTTTGTGACTTGTCCTGAGTCACAGCATTGGTGAGGTCTTCATCCATTCCTTGATCTATTCCAGTGCAGTCATGAATGGAGGAAAAATGCGAAGGCTTTTTGCTGTAGCAGTCTGCGCAATGTCCACCAGTTTCTGTGAGGTTGGTCCTTCCATAGTAGCGGTGACATTGTCGAGAGTCTGTTTCAATAGTTTCACCACCCCATCTAAGTCCTGAGATAGCTTGAGGGCGTCATCCAACCTGTTGGCCACCTATAAAAAATTTTCTATCAAAAGGTGGCCAAAACATTGTTTACCCTTCAAGGAGTAGTTTCATTGTAGAAAGTGTATCTCTTGAAGCCTCTGGAAGACATCATATCCTTGTTTCAATCTTCATTGTTGTTCCTATTTCAAAGGTCAGACAATTCTGTTGAATTCCATGAGAAAGACTGCTGCAAAATCCCATTTTCTCCCCTTCCTTCACTCAGAATTCAACCTTCATTTTTACTCTCTTTCCCCCATCAGAATCCCTCATTCTCATCATTTTTCCATCTTCCCTTCATCAAAATCTCTTTCATAAGGTTCTAAGATCCTTTTTTTCCTTATCGAAACCCCCAAAACCCTTTGAAAATCATTGAAAATCTATGAAAAATCACATTTTCATATTAAGGGTTTAAGCCCCCTCAGGCTAAGTCCCTAACTCTATAACCCCCGGTCATATGCTTCTCCATGCACCCACAGGCCCCAAAATTGGGCGCCAATCCATTTTGAATAAATATTTCCGCCCAAAGTTTAAAACCTTTGGTTATATATTAAATTTTTCGGATTTACTATGAATTTTTTTTATTTTTTTCCGGTGCAAAATTCCAAATGAATCTCCGCCGTCAATCTGATCCACTGATCGATGGTATGGAACGTATCGTGGTCGGTGGTCCCTACTGTGCCAAATGTTGTGCAGAAACCGGTGGTATCTATCGCACCGCCTTCTAAGGGCTGGCGATATTTTTCATTTCAAAGTGATTCCATACAACGGTTGACACGTGGCACCAGCACTATTTGAAAACCACCATCCATCGCGCATTATTGTTCTGACGTAGATGCTGAACGATATTGCCATACACCATCCGATCTGAGGTCGCCCATACGACAGCTATCGCTCACCAAATTTTCCTGACAGTTAACAGGGCTACGACGCATCATTAAATCAATCTCCGCCGTCGATCTGATCTGTAGATCGACTGTCCATATTCCATCGCCCTTTTTTGTCGCCCAGTAAAAATTTCCCGTTTTGAATTTCCATTGCCCGCTCTCGACCGTCAATCTCTGCGCGATCGACAGCATAGATTTAAACGTTTCTTCCACCTTCCCTTTGTTTCCTCCGATCAATCTCGACCGTTGGATGATGCCATCCAACGGCCATGCTCTCTCCATGTGCCTTCTGAAGCAGTTAGCCCATGCACGTAGGATTTTATAATGTTTTTTTGTATTTTTGCAGGGTTTTAATTGATTTTTTCCACCATGCTGAAGAAAATTCACAGGTCGAGGGTGACGATCCTCCTGCCTACGATTCATCACAAAATCACTTGCAGGGTTTTAAATTCACATTTTATCAATGAATTCATGAGGAATTGATGCCATTTGACCCCTACACAACCTTCCACACCAGAAAACATAGTCAATCGAGTACCGATCAAAGAGTATCAGTGTCAAAGATAGAACATACCAGATTCAAGAGATTGAAGACCTAAAACATAGTTCTCAAGTAAATTAAAGGTATTTTAGGAAAGACAAAGACATCTGTCAAGCTAAGAAACCCTCTACCGCCATAAGCAGAGGCCAATTGAACCCTCGCCAACTCCTGAAGACACCTGCAGCCTCACAGAAATCAAAGGAATCTTAGTCATTACTAGAACAATAGGTGTTTACCTAAAGACAGCCGAACAATTAATACAAATCAAATAATCTTATCCCTAATTGTCTGCAGAACCATTTTAGAAGATTAAGAATAGCTCAGAAGCACATCTTTCAATCATTATGCCTCGAAAGGCAGGAACAGATGTTATGAAGCAAAGTTAGAAATGATTACATGATTAATGATATTTGACCCTTGGTAAATCATCCCACCTCCTGATTCTTCTATAAATACCTCTATAGAACATAAGAAAAGGTTGGTCTCTGGACATCTGAATGCATGTAATGGTTTTCTGAAGCTACTGATGCACTGTGTGAAATTTGAAGATAAATAAGCTGATATGAGAAGTTTTAAGTTGTAGAGACCCTCCGAGCTTGCTGATTGTAACTGGTTTGAACATCAAATACAAGCTGTTGATTTATGGGATCCCAATTTGTGTCAATGGTGATGTGTTTCTCACTGTCAATTGCTATTTTATTTAATGTTTTCACTTTGTTCATTTTCTCTGATAAGGAACAGCAAGCATAGAGCTAGGACTTACTCTCAGTAGTACCCTACTCTTACTGAAAGCTTTATCTTCTATGTCTTTTCTCTTGTTAATACTGATTATATTAAAGCAGGTTGGTTTCAAAGCACTTGCCTAATCTAGATTGCTCATTATGATGATCATTAGTGTTTTCCTTTAGGATATGCTGAAAGTAGGCTAGTTTAAAAGCACTTACCTGATCTCAGAATGATTTATCTTTGTTTCTCTAAACTCAAAGTATTTCAATGCAGGCTAGTTTAAAAGTACTTACCTGATCACAGAATTCTTTTATGTTTTGTCTCTCTAAGCACATGTTGAAAGCAGGATAGTTTAAAAGCACTTACTTGATCTTATACTGTGCACAGTTCTTCATTTTTTTTTGTTCTCCACTTCATATCTGTTTCACTCCATAAATCACCCAAGAGATCCTTTGACGTAAGTGACTTTCCCCATGGATCCTTCTTGAACCTTGCTGTCCAATTAAAATCCTCCTATGAATCCATAGCCCAATGGGTTAAAACTATCTTTGCCTTTTTCTATCAGCCTAATCATTCCTCCACTTATAGACATCTTCACCCTTCATTTTGAACTTCCTTCACCTTCATCATGTCTTTGCCCAACCAAAACAAACAAAACAAAACCCATGCTCTTCATACCTAGCCTAATATCACAATTTCAGCTTTTAAAGATCACATCTTTAAACTCATTCATAGAGAGATCAGTCTCTGGATTCAGGAGGGCTAGATCCTTGAATCCCAAAGCAGCTTGATGTTCCCCTGCAGTTGGAATTTTGCCAATCTTGCCAATTACAGGGTGATAACATAATGGCAACTCCGTTGGGGAACTTTTTGAGTTCATAGTTGCTTGGCCAGATTTTATAGACTCTTTAGTTTTCCATACAACCATAGAAACTCAGAAAAACCCAAAAATATTTTGGATTGGTATCCAATAAACATGGTGGTGGACCATAAAACCTTTTACCTCCTTAGGGGCTAAAAAATTCCACTTGGAGACTCCACAATCCTGAAAAGACCTTAAGACTCCACTGGGAAGAACCCTTATCATCATAGCATCACCAAACTCGCTAGAGGACCTAGAGGATTAAGATTTGTATAAAATTTCCACTAGTTAACCCTTAAATATTGTCATACCCGTTGAGCTTGTCTTGTTTATTTGGGTCTAATAACACAGCATAGCGGCTCCCAGAAAGATTCACACTAGAGCCTATCCAGTCCCAGACTCACCAGAAGTAGTTGATAACCTAGAAGGTATCCTTAGGAAGTCTCCTAAGATAAAATTATCAACTATTTTCAGATTACCCTTGAGAGCTAATTCAGTTCCTGAAAACCTTGCAGCTCTACAAGAAACACATGGTGGTGGACCATTAAACCATTGACCTCCTTTGGAGCTAAAAATTTTCCACCTGGCGACTCCACACTCTAAAATTCCCATAAGACCAAATGACTCCACTGGTAGAATACCTTGAACTGATTGACCAGACACATTGACCACTTTCTTGATTTACAAATATGATTCCAAGAATACAATGAAGATATGCCCCAATGATTAGAGATCATATCCCTGGGTTTCCACATAACATGCCCCAAGTGAATTGGGATGACAACCTGCCTGTTTTTCAAGGTGAAAAGTTCGATGACCCTCTATTACATCTCATCAAATTTCATATACATGTATGGAGGTTGAAAATTGAATGGCATGAAGATTGCCTGATGAAAATGTTCATGTTAACATTAGAAGGAAAAGCTAGGGATTGGGATGAATGCTTAAGATCTAGTAGTTTGTTTTGTTTAAAAGACCTTGAATATATGTTCTATGAGAACTATAAAGAAAACACTACATCACTATCAATGGGTGCAATATATTATGATCCATCGCAAAACATCACCCAACATATTATAAATAATTATGAAGCTTTGGAAGAGATGCATCCTAAAGATCTTTTAATAGCCATTCATGAGTTTAATATCCTATTGAAAAAATTTAAGAACATAGATGGATCAGTTGAGGAAGAGATGACCCAAGAAATAAATAACATCCCTCAAGATATCACTGGGAACTCAGATATTGATTCATCATCCCTTATAGCTGAGGCTCAAGAAGACATTCAGCCTCAAAATCAGTCTTCACAAGAGACAGAGAACTGTTGTACTTCTGTTCAAAGGGACATGGAAACATCTTTCCCTTTGACAGAGAAGGAAATAGATCAGACTATTTATAAACAGTCAGTCTCTAAAACTTTTTACAAAACAAACACTCTTTCCCATTCACATAGAGAACTTTGTTGTATATATTTAGGAAGTTCTTTTGTGGATTAGAATGAAGAAGGACCTACTGATATCCCAATATGTTTGACTGATGAAAATGTTTATTCTAATAAATTTTCAAACTTAAATCATTCTTATGATGATGATGACTTCCAAGCAGGAACTAATCATGCATGGCAACCAACATTTGATTGGTGTTATGAGTTTTACCATCATCAGCTTGAAAGCCGCAATCATCCTTTTCGATCCATCATAAAAAGCTTTCACTTAATTGGGAATTAGCAGCCTTTCAACTCAGAAGGTGAAGAGAAGAGTATTGAAGAAATTTTTGAGCAAGAGGAAACCATTTAATACACCCCCACTCAAGAATATAATAACCTCTTCATAGATTTTAGCCCACTGAATCCAAGCATACCAGGGCTACAAGAGGACAAAACTGCCAAATATGATGAGTCCTCCAGTTCATATGATGATGAAGAAGAGGGAGAGAAACAAATAGAAGACTATCCTACTATGGATATACCCTCTTTTCAAGAAGAAACTTCTCCTATCATTTATATCAATCTTCCATTCAAAGAACTCGAATTTATATTAGAAGCAAACATAAATTTAGAGAAAGAAGATATTTCACTGTTTGCTATTATGCAGGTTAAGGATGATGATGCTTCCAAACAACTTTCTGAAGAGATGCTCCTCAAAGCTGAAGTCTTGGAAGCAGACAATCTACCACACATGTAGGGCCACAAAGAAGAGAATCTTCATCTTTTCTTTGTTGATCCTATGGAAGAGTGTGTGGAAATCCCAGCTGGCTCAAATTATCAAGCAGTGATTCTTTGCAAGAGCCAGAGACATGAAAAGCTGTCACCTCCTGTGATAGCCTTGATATTGAAGGTTAATCTTCAATATGTTCTATGGATACCTCTGACAAGCAGCCAGAGTTTCTTTTTCATCTTGACATTACTCAGCTGCCTGCATTGGCATTTTTGTATCATATGATAAATGTAAATACTCCATGTTTAGAATAGGTTAGATAGGAATGCCAATAAAGCTCAGTTCTGAGCATGTAGTTAGTTTTTGTTTTCTTCTTTGAATAAAATTCAAAAATTCAAAAATACAAAAATAATAGAAAAGAGAAAAGAGGGAAGATTGTCAAAACAAGAAAGATATAGCCCCATACCAAAAAAAAAAAAGGAGGGGGGGGGCGAACAACTTCTGAAAGTGTGCAAGCTCAAATGCCACTCCTGAAAACCCCCTCCTAGTTAGTCAAACAGCCTAATCTTGACTAATTAGTTTTAAATTTATTGCTAATAGGATAGTGAATTTGATTTGCCAAACTATTTAAACTTGGCTTATCAGTGGATAGATTAGGTTAGAAATTAAAGGTTCAAACCTGCTCAAAACCTGAACCTAATATTTCGAAAGAGAGATGACTCAAGTCTTTTTTATTTTCTGAGTCAAAAAAGAAGTAAATCTGGTTCTAATTAGCTCAAAATCTGAACCAGAGAACAAAGGAGGAACAACTCAAACAAAAGTCAAAGAAGAGCTGTAAAAAGAGAAGGCCATGATGAGAAACTTTCAGATCTTAAGCCTCCTATTTTCTTTTAAATTTTCTGCAAAATAAATATCTATGTGAAACTTGTTTTTATGCCATAGATCCCAGCAAGTCAAATTGCTTAATCTTGGCTTGACTGCGTTTAATTTTTTG
Organism: Pinus albicaulis; assembly: GCA_034641835.2. Taxonomy (NCBI): domain Eukaryota; kingdom Viridiplantae; phylum Streptophyta; class Pinopsida; order Pinales; family Pinaceae; genus Pinus; species Pinus albicaulis. The sequence continues at coordinate 31,550,619 of CM076576.1, forward strand.
TTGTAGAATGTAGAGAATAAAATCTGTTGGACAGTTTAATCCCAACAGATAGTAGATTAAGTAGAGAATCATATGGACTCAACTGTTTAATCTGAGTCCATGGAGAAATAAGGAGTAGAAATAGATTAGATTTCCTACTTTCAAAAGAAATAAAAATGTTGTAAAGAGTTTGCCAGCCCAAATGCACTCTACAATGAAGAAAAAATGTTAGATCAGTAGGATTGGGTAGGTAGAAAGCTTGTTGATGAAGATCCATTGTTTTTTATGGCTGCTAACATGTTTTCAGAGCAGAGTAAAATCATTCCAACAAAGAGGGTAGCCCAATGGATGAGGCACAGGTCAGCCTCCCAGAGAATGCAAGTCTGAAGTTCTTGATGCCTTCAAGAACGCACCATCCCCAAGTGGAGCCACTGTTGGCCACCTATAAAATGTGTTCTATCAAAAGGTGGCCAAAACATTGTTTAGCCTTCAAGGAACAGTGTCATTGCAGAAATTGTATCTCTTGAAGCCTCTGGAAGACATCATATCCTTGTTTCAATCTTCATTGTTGTTCCTATTTCAAAGCTCAAACAATTCTGTTGAATTCCATGAGAAAGATTGCTGCAAAATCCCCTTTTCTCCCCTTCCTTCACTCAGAATTAAACCTTCATTTTTACTCTCTTTCCCCCATCGGAATCCCTCATTCTCATAATTTTTCCATCTTCCCTTCATCAAAATCCCTTTCATAAGGTTCTAAGATCCTTTTTGGCCTTATCGAAACCCCCAAAACCCTTTGAAAATCATTGAAAATCTATGAAAAATCACATTTTCATATTAAGGGTTTAAGCCCCCTCAGGCTAAGTCCCTAACTCTATAACCCCCGGTCATATGTCTCTCCCTGAGCCCACAGGCCCCACAATCGGGCGCCAAGCCATTTTGAATAAATATTTCCTCCCAAAGTTTAAAACCTTTGGTTATATATTAAATTTGTTGGATTTACTATGAAAAAAAATTTCCGCCAGTGCAAAATTCCAAATGAATCTCCGCCGTCAATATAATCTGTTGATCGATGGTACGGAACGTATCATGGTCAGTGGTCCCCGCTGTGCCAAACGCTGTGCAAAAACCTGCGGTATCTATCACACCGCCTTCTGAGGGCTGGCGGTATTTTTCATTTCAGAGCGATTCCATACAACGGTTGACATGTGGCACCAGCACTATTTGAAAACTGCCATCCATCGCGCATTACTGTTCGGACATAGACGTCGAGCGATATTGCCGTACACCATCCGATCTAAGGCCGCCCATCCGACGGCTATCGCTCACCGAAGTTGCTCGACAGTTAACTGGGCTACGGCGCGTCATTAAATCAATCTCCACCGTTGATCTGATCTGCATATCGACGATCCATATTCCATCATGCTTTTCTATCGCCCAGTCAACATTTCCCATTTTGACTTTCCATTTGCCGCTCCCGACTGTCGATCTCTGCGCGATCGACGACTCAGATTTAAATGTTTCTTCCACCTTCCCTTTGTTTCCTCAGATCAATCTCGACCGTTGGATGATGCCATCCAACGGCCACACTCTCTCCATGTGCCTTCTGAAGTAGTTAGCCCATGCATGCATGATTTTATAATGTTTGTTTGTATTTTTGTAGGGTTTTAATTGCTTTTTTCCGCCATGCTGAAGAAAATTCACAGGTCGAGGGTGACGATCCTCCTGCCTGCGATTCATCACAAAATCACTTGCAGGGTTTTAAATTCACATTTTATCAATGAATTCATGAGGCATTGATGCCATTCGACCCCTGCACAGCCCTACACACCAGAAAACACATTCAATTGAGCACCGATCAAAGAGTATCAATGTCAAAGACAGAACATACCAGAAACATGATATTGAAGACCTAAAACACAGTTCTCAAGTAAATTAAAGGTGTTTTAGGAAAGACAAAGACATATGTCAAGCTGAGAAACCCTCTACTGCCATAATCAGAGGAAAATTGAACCCTTTCCAACTCCTGAAGATAGCCGAACAATTACCAAAATAGAAGGTGTCAACCTGAAGATAGTCGAAAAATTAATACAAATCAAAGAATCTTATCCCTAATTGTCGGCAGAACCATTTTAGAAGATTAAGAACAGTTCAGAAGCACATCTTTTGATCATTATGCCTCGAAAGGTAGGAATAGATGTTATGAAGCAGAGTTAGAAATGATTACATGATTAATGATATTTGACCCTTGGGAAATCATCCCACCTCTTGATTCTTCTATAAATACCTTTGTATAACATAAGCAAAGGTTGGTCTCTAGACATCTGAATTCCTATAATGGTTTTCTGAAGCTACTGATGCACTGTGTGAAATTTGAATATAAATAAGCTGATATGAGAAGTTTGAAGTTGTAGAGACCCTTCGGGCTTGCTGATTGTAACTGGTTTGAACATCAAATACAAGCTACTAATTTATGGGATCCTGATTTGTGTCAATGGTGATGTGTTTCTCACTGTCAATTGCTATTTTCTTTAATGTTTTCACTCTGTTCATTTTCTCTGATAAGGAACAACAAGCATAGAGCTAGGACTTACTCTTAGTAGTACCCTACTCTTACTGAAAGCTTTATCTTCTATGTCTTTTCTCTTGTTAATACTGAGCATATTAAAGCAGGTTGGTTTCAAAGCACTTGCCTAATCTATATTTCTCATTATGATGATCATTAGTGTTTTCCTTTAGGATATGCTGAAAGTAGGCTAGTTTAAAAGCACTTACCTGATCTCAGAATGCTTTATCTTTGTTTCTCTAAACTCAAAGTATTTCAATGCAGGCTAGTTTAAAAGTAATTATCTGATCACAAAATTCTTTTATGTTTTGTCTCTCTAAGCACATGTTGAAAGCAGGATAGTTTAAAAGCACTTACTTGATCTTAGACTGTGCACAGTTCTTCATTTTGTTTTGTTCTCCACTTCCTATCTGTTTCACTCCATAAATCACCCAAGAGATCCTTTGACGTAAGTGACTTGCCCCATGGATCCTTCTTGAACCTTCCTGTCCAATTAAAATCCTCCTATGACTCCATAGCCCAATGGGTTAAAACTATCTTTGCCTTTTTCTATCAGCCTAATCATTCCTCCACTTGCAGACATCTTCACCCTCCATTTCGAACTGCCTTCACCTTCATCATGTCTTTTCCAAACCAAAACAAACAAAACAAAACCCATGCTCTTCATACCTAGCCTAATATCACAATTTCAACTTTTAAAGATCACATCTTTAAACTCATTCATAGAGAGATCCCTCTCTGGATTCAGGAGGGCTAGATCCTTGAATCCCAAAGCAGTTTCATGTTCCCCCGTAGTTGGAATTTTTCCAATCTTGCCAATTACAGGGTGATAACACAACCATGGTGTGAGATGGTCACTAAATACCTGTTTCTTGTGTCGCAACCCCATAATATCTATGCGAAGTGCATGGTTGGTCTTGAGACAGGCTAAGCGTTGGGCTAGGACTAGAGTGGCCATCGTAACTTCCAGCTGCTCAAAGTCATGCTCCTTCTGCGTTAACTCCTGATCGATCTCATGGAGGATAGGGTCGTGCTACAATTGGGACAATAATTCCATAGCCTGCTCAAGCAGAGTGACACCCCGGTTGATCTACGTTGTAATAGTGGTCGTAGCTTCCGTAAAAAAATGCGGCGCGTTGGGCGCATACCTCTGGAGGGGTCTCAGGCTACATATTCGCCTGTAAAGATGCGAGCTGAAGTTAGAATTCAGCCTTGACATCCTATACCTTGGTCCATGATGCCTTTAGGGCAGAAACCAAACCTTCGACCTTATCTTGGGGTTCAGCAGAAGCAGGAATGACTTCGAGCATGTCTTCACAAAGCCTGTTGATCAGTTGTTGGAGGGAAGCCTATTGTGTGACAGTGGCGATGTGCGTGGCCTGGATTTGAGTGGCTTCGGTGTCTTGGGTCAGAACTGCTCGGCTATGTTGAGGTGCTGCTGTACTCATAGTTCGCAGTGCTGGATTTCACTAGTGATAGCGGTCAGTAATTCTTGCGATTGCGCATCAGCCAATCGGCCAACCTCAAGGCCGATGGAGGAGCATACCTGGACTTAGGCGCATAATTTAGTGGGTTCCAGAACAAGGGTTGCACTGGGGAGGAGGCAGATCCGGCTATCTACAACAGTGGCCAAGGCTGTAACGAGGGCCAGTGAGCCCAGAGGAGTCTGCCTTGCTTGATCTACACTCGCCTAATTCTGCCTTGCTTGATCCACGCTCGCTTGAAGTGTTTCTGCTTTGAGTTGGAGGGCATGTAGCTCAGCTTGTAAAAAATATACAAAATCCTTATGCTATTCTTCCCAAATATTCCATCGATCAGCAGACGCAGTGGTGAAAACATCGACAATCTGATCAAGGTCATCCTCCGTGAGGGTAACTTCCGTGGTGGTGCCAGTCTTAGTGACCTTATATTTTTTTCTAGGCCCTTAAGACAATTTGCGGGGCCGCTTAAGGGTGTGCAAGATAGATGTACCAGTGTCATCAACATCGTTTATGTGGTGGTCTAGCGGGGAATCTGGTTCTGGCTGAGCAGTGGTACTTTTGGGTGTCGCTTGAAGCATGGATGCTAGGGGCATAGACTCTATTGCTGAGTCGAGTGGGACAGTAGGCTTGGACACTGTGGGGGGGGGGAAGATGCACTTGTTGCGTCTAAGGAAGTTGGAGGAGCTATGACCTTCCACTCTAGTGGCCAAGTGGCGATTACCTACTCAATTTCAGCTTCAGTAGTCATGTATAGAAGATTATGCCAAGTGTGAGCATTTTGGGCCCGAATTTGCACATTGTGCATGGTTATCTGAAATGACCCTATTTGCTTATACTTTTCATAGACGGTTGGGGAGAGGAGCAGTTGGGAATCTGTTAGGGTCCTATAATAATAGGGTTCATAATTTTTGAATTTACTTTGATTACTCTTATAAATATACACATACCTTGCTTTCTGCAAGTTGTTTTCCCATATTTGAAAATAAAAAATGAAAAGAGGGTAAAAGTCCAAAAAGAAAATTCAAAGGACTTGAAAATAAAAAGATAAAAAAGAATATAAAAATGGACCCCAAAAACAAAAACAAAAAAGACATAAGAATAAGACATGAAAGTAATGCAAATCAAAATGCCACTACTTTTTACTCTTACTGCAAATAAATGATTATGTGCAGCTTGTTCAAAATGCCATAATCCATGATGAGTTAAATATTTTAATCTTGAATTTTTCATGCTTTTAATTTCATGTTTATAGATAAAGAATAAAGATCTATCAAATAGTTAAACTTGACAAATCAGTAGATATTTAGAGAATAAATGAGGAGCTCAACAGTTTAATCTGAGCCCTAGGATGAAATAAGGTTAGAATTAGATAGTTTATGGTTTAAAAGAAAAATGGATTTAGGGTTGCAAGCTCAAATGCACCCATGCAAATAAAGGAAAAAATAGTAGAATAAATGATGGGTAGGTAGAAAGCAGTTACACAAGGCACAAATAAAACATCATCTAGAAAATCACTAATTTCCCTTCCCTCAAAATATTCCAGTATTCAAAACCTTTAGTTATAAAGTCTCAGAGCATTTCTCTAACTTTTGTTGGGACCAAACCCAAGGCTTAATGACTGATTAGCGCTAAGTATTGGATTCTCTTCATAAAAACCCTTTTCCTCAACATTATCACCCTTTTCCTAAGATAAAATCCCTTTTCCCAAGTTAAAACACCTTTTTTCTTAGGGAAAGTAAAAACCCCCCTTAACTAATTTCATTTCATACAAAAACATTCAAAAAACACACAAAAATGCATTTATTAAGTGTATGGGGCCACAAATATGAAAAAATGTGCCCAAATGCCTAAATTACACTTTATAAAGGGTATTTGTATATTTTTCGCTCATTCATATCATATTAACATTTAACTTATTTTATTAATTCCACTATAATACCCTACCCCATAGTTATATTAATTCACTTTATTAAATATCCCAAACCCACATTATAAGTTTATCCTATGGTGTAAATTAACCCATGTGACATATTCCACTTTTCCCCATAGGTTAAAACATATATATTTTATTAAAAATCCATCCTAAGGTCGCATTACACCTATAAATAAGTTATTTTTCATGTAAACCATATATCTTGCCTATCCCATCAAAACATTATATTTTATGTTAAAACTATGTTTTAAACGTATTAACTTAATCCCATCGCACATAAAGTATCCTAGGACCTATGCCCATACACCGAGCAACTTCACCAATAAATCATGACTGTTGGCACTCCCTTCACTAGATCCGACGAACCACAAGCCATATCGCAATTTCAATAACACGACGATTAATTGATTTTGGATTTGCGATAAGGGCGGTATTTCCCTCCCCTCTCTCCTCCATGCGTCGCCTTTCCACTCGATCGCATTCATTTGCGAAATACCAAAAACCACCCTCAGATCATGTGATAACCTCTTGGCGGTATTTAGCTTCCCCTGCACCAAACCACCTCCCATTGGACTTGACCCGCATTGAATGCAGATACTGTTTCAAACCCAAATTTTCTATAAAACTGCATATTCACGCGTTTAAACCTTTTTTGCGTTTTCTACTTCTTTAACTATTTCCAGTTGAAGAAAAGATGCTACTTCCCCCTGTTCATGCACAAACAGCCAGAATTCGACCCAATTATTACTGCAACTACTCAGGGCCTCCTATTTTTCATCCAAAAAGACTTCAACCAGCTTTTGATATCTCCCAGACTTCCAGAAAACGTTTTTCAAATAAAATACCTAAAATAACATGTATTTTTCAAGAAAAATACCCTCCCGTCATTTGAAAAGAAGCATTCTTTGAATTTAAGCCTCATAAAGCCTATTTTATTAAACAAAATATCCTAATTTCCTTCAAAAGTCATAGTTTCTTTAAAAAACCTGATAAATTCACAGTTTTTTGAAGAGTGTGACCTGCTTTAAGAAAATTGAAGAAGTTTAGGTATTTAAAAACCCTTAGAGAACCTCTGATTAATTCAAATTCCTTTGCAAAATATTTAGAATCCTTTTCTGCATTAATTAAACTGCTTTAGGTCTGTTTTATCCAAAAAGAGCAGGAAACCCTTGTTAAGCCTTTCCTGAGTCTGTAAAAAGTTTAAAAGATTGATTTTGGAGCAGAAATTGAAAATTTGAACCTAAAGAAACCATTATTGTACCGATTTCTGTTTAAAAATACCTCTGTCAAACCAAAAATACCTTCTGTAAATAGTCTAAAGCTTACAAAAGAGTATAAAAAACCTAAAAATAGAGTTTCTAAGATCTAGAGGTAAAAATTGTCAATAAAAAATCCAGTAATGGCTTCTAAAAGCACCATTGTCATAAATCCACTACAACCTCCTGTTGTATATGTTGAGCATACCCCTTTAGCTCATGTTGATTATAAAATAACTGATCCAATAATTGAACTCAATCTTCTTGATCTCCACCGCTAGTGTCTAGAAAAAGATTTGGATCAGGGAGATGAAGTTCAAATTTGGGAGTCCACTTTACCCAAATATGTAGTTCCCCATACCCATCAGTGTCCAAAGGTCATTAGACTGTGTCAAGCTCACTATTGCCCTGACCTAAGAGCCATTGTTAATGCTGAGAAAGAAGTATTATTCACTATCTCTGCAGAATCCATAAACCAAATGCTTCAGTTGAAACCAGAACCTAATGCACTCACATTTTCTATAGAAGCTCTTACAAAACTTTACTTGGAGTTAGATTTTCTTAAAATATTTCAGATCTTCCAAATATTCATGCCTACATATGTTGAAATCCCAAAGATTAACCCTCCATATTCATCCTCCAAATTTCCTGAAGGATCAAGACATGTTATTTCAATGTTGTCCTTTATTCTTGGTTGCTTTACTGATGAGGACACTGATGAGTCTATACTTGATTTTCTATCCACTTTTGTGCCTATTCAACCCCCCACAGTCATTTATAACAATGCTAAGTACATATCTGATAGTATCCATGATCAGCTTGTAAAAATTCCCACTGAAGGTGTTTTCAGATATACCTCCTTCCTCTTTCATATGTTCCTTTACTTCCAAGAAAATAAATTCCCAATAGCCCTTCAGAAGTTGGATGTAGAAGGTAATCCACTGTCAGTTATTTTCTGGACTTCCCTAATTAGAAAATAATCAACCAAATTCACTTATACAGATTTCATAGATTTTTTTATTCACCCATTGATAAACATGCTTACAAACAGTGTACAACTAAGGATAAGTGATGAGATAAAGAAAGTTTTATAGCTATCATAGCAGAGCAGAACTAGTGATTGGTACCTTTACCAAAATCACACAGATATTAGAGTTTATGGTTCAAACCTCTTGCCCTATAAATTTCCAAAATACTTGCCAATGAGAGTATTTGCCTTAGAGTACATAAGAAAAATTATAAACTCAGTTTCTATAAAAATTTTGGCTGCTAAAAATAAGACTCAGTTCAAATTGAAAAACCAGGTGGGTCCTTTCATATGCAATCACAGGGAAGCAGGTGCAGAGGCAGAAAAACAGTTGCTAGAATATAAGTTTATGAAAGTTTCTTGTGGAACTATGATCCTTATGGAATAATCAGTAAGATGAGGGTGAAATGCAAATTAACCCCATATATTCATGATAAAAAGCTTGAAATTGAGCAGTTTTTCAACCAAACAGAATGGTTGGAAAATACATTAATATAAATAGTCAAACAAGGTGATACTAGTCACACTTTGAAGATTGTAAATCAAGAGGATAGAACGATGAAGAGAATTAGAGAAGAAGGCACGTATAGAAATAAACAAAAACAGAAACTAGATTCAAGCTCAGATATAATAAGAAACCTAAGATCAATCCAATAGACAAGTAAAAGGAAAAAATTGAGGTTTTAGATGAAGAGAATCCAAAGAAAAACACTGAGACTACTACAATAATTGAAAATGAACAGGAACCTGATACTTCAAACACTCAAATGATTGAAAAACAACAAAACATGGAACCATATTCATCACATCAAGCAGAGGATACAGACATTGATATCAAAGAAAAGTACAAACAAATCAAAGCCAAAAATGAAGAGATCAAGAGTGAGATATATTCACAATACTTAAAGCAGACTCCAGGTATTCAAAATAGGCTACTTTCAACCTTTGATTATACAAATAAAAAGTTGTTAATCACAGTGCTACAAACAATAGCGCCTAAACCTACAACAACATCAGACTACAAGAGAGATGATATTGAAATTCTAGTAGAAAGCATTCATCCCTTGGATCAGATTGAGTTTCACAAGGAAAGCTCAGAAATGATTTATTCTATATGACCAAAAAGGTAATGAGTGCCCAGAAACTCCAGAACACTGTAAAAAATTTAAGAGATCAGATTAGGATTGAAAAATCTTCTTCTTATGCTAAATACACTAGAATCAAGTCTTTAGAAGAACTGGTGATTGAAGTAGGGTATGACCCTTCAAATGTGAAAGCAGCAAAGTTGGTGAAGCAGAAAAATGTTGATATTGCAGCACTTAGAAAGAAATTGAAACTGCCTCCAATAGAACATCCATAGGCTAAGGAAATTGTGCAAGAGGAAAATAAAAAATATGAGATGATGAATCTCATACTACAAATGACAGCACAGATCAAGGAGATGGATATTGAAATGGACAAGCTTGTCCAAGAAAAATAAGCTGCAAAAACTCAAAGTGTTCCTCCTACAGTCATTCCCATGGTAACAACAACAATTCCTTCAACTTTAGCAGAGGAGTTGGCACCAAAATTCCCATTGGCCATAGTTGTGCCAATTACTTCTTCCACTACTTCTTCTACTTAATCTTCAACTTCAGTAGTTCAACAGATAGATTAAGCCAACAAACTCATTAAAGCCATGGAAGAGATGTCAATATAGAATAATGGGATCAATAGATTGAAAGAGAAAATCAAGAACTTGGAAGATGCCAAGAAATTAGCACAAATAAATGAGAAAACAAAGGAACAAAAGGCCAAAAGGTTAAGTGAATAGTTAAAGAAGGTTGAAGCAGAGTTAACCTTGAAAGAGCCAATGGCCTACATAAAAAATCAGCTATGTTCCAAGATCATTGAGTCAATCAATGACACTTGGCCATCAACTCAAGTGATTTATGAGAAAAAGGACTTGCTTAAAGCATCCAAAGAAGAAATATTGAATACTAAAGAAGAGCTTGGTGCCAAACCTGAAGAAGCCCAAGAAATAATAAAGTTTCTCAACACTAAAAACAAGAAAGAATTGGATGAGATAGGAATTATTGATAGAACTAAAACAATTCTTGAAGTAAGAAAGGTACTTTCAAAGAAAAACTTAATGAAACAGTTGGAAGAGCAGTGTCAAAACATGGACATAGCCATAACTATATTCATGGTTAAGTTTGATACATTGAGGAAAAAAGGTTTGCCAAATATTCTTGTTATCAACGATAAACTGATGAAGCAAGAATATTACAACAAGAAGATAAGAGACTTTGCTAGAGATCAAGTGAACAAGGCAGATTGGCAAGGAGTTCCCACAGGTAAAGTGTTGCATAGGAGTGTTGAAAACTTGTTTTATTTATAGCATGAAATAAAACACCTCTTTGTAGTCAAGCTGAACTTTGTTAGATACACAGAGGCTGAAGAGAATTTTAGAAAACTTACAAATATTAAATTATGTGATGAAGAGTTTTGGCAGAAACTCACAGATTTAATATAAAAATATAGTTTACAGTGAAAGAAGATGAAAAAACAGAGTGTTGTTTTTACACATTAAAAACAGATTTTTAAAGGCAGTAAAACAATCAAACAGTGGTTCAAGATTATTAGATGCTTAAAGTGTATTAGATAAAGAGTATCAGGTGAGAGATAAAGTTTCAAAACTGATTGAAAATCAAGTGCCAACGTTAAAGACACCTCAAACAGCCAGCTACAACCTAAGTCCAACAAAAAGGATATTTTATTTAATAAATAGGACAGCTTGGAAGTTTGTTATGCGACTGTCACTATGTTTTTGTAATAGATATTTTATTTTCCATAGAAAATTCCTATGATTATTCTAGGATATTTTGTATTATTTTTTGTATAAATACTTCACTCTTTGAAGTATTAGTGTGGAATAAATTGCTGAAGATTTCTATAGTTAATTTTTCTGTACCTGAAGGGTTTTTGTATCAAGTTTCAAGTCAACAGGCTGGATCAAATCAATAAAGCATCATATTTCAGGATTCATGTTTCGGGCCACTTAAGTGAAGTACTTTCTTCTATTATTTGTTAAATCTTCTTATGTTTTCCATTCATACATAAATGTGTTCTAAATTTTAATGTGAAATCAGGAAGTGATATCTCAAAATTTGTTAAAAGAACTATGTTATTTACTGGTTTTCATTGTAATGTTTTCTGCTGAAATCCAGACTAGGGAACCCTTAATTTATCCATAATTTAGATTGACCCCTACCTCTTAATTCCTTATCCGAATCAAAGAATCCTTGATTTCTCTTTATCCTGATTAAACCACTTCACCAATCAGCCTCAAATATTTTGAGTGACTGTTCTATCTTGCCCTGAAAATATTTGACTTTAAACCTTGATCCTTATCTATCTTCTTGACACATTGACTCCATTTGCCCAATGGAAAAACATATCTGTCACTATCCATCTCAGTAACTGATTTTTTCCCACCAAACCAAACCAAATATCAAAACCAAATTTCCCCATATAACTAGCCTAATATCATATATAAAAACAAAGTTAAATCTTACAAAGAGCACCCTCTCTAAGCCTTTGAAAGGCTAGATCCTAAAGCTTGAAAGTAGGTCTGTGGTTACCTCTAATATTATTTAAACTATAAAATCAAAATCTCACAAATTTGGGAATTATTAGAGTGATAATATACTGGTAACTCCACTGGGGACTTAACCAATCCTCAGTTTTAAATAGGTCTTAAAGGAAATATTTTTATTATCTTTTCACCTTAAAGACGGTTTTAACAAGTTGTGAGTATATTTTCATTAAAAATTGCAATTCTGGCTTCCAGAAGAGTCTACTATACCAGGTCAAATCCAGATCCACAACCTGCTGTCATAGTAGATGATCCTGACAGAATTGGGAAAAAGAATAAAAAAGTAGAAGATTTAGGTAATAAAGTTTCCTTAGTTAGAGAAAATTCCCTTCCAAAATAGTTAGCAACTATACAAGACATTGATTTTGACTTAAATTTTGAACATTCTTTATTTAGAAACAAATCAGAAAGTGATTTAAATAGCACTGTTATAGAGCCTAATTTTATTTCATCTCTTGAAATTAAACAGGAAACTGTTTCAGTAGATTCTGAATCAAAGATCTTTGAGGCTTTTGAGAACCTTGATGAAATAAATGCTACTATACTTAAGTAAATAACTGAAGCTATTTTTCAGCATTCAGTTGAATTAGCTACTTTATCAAATTATACCCCTAAGCCTTCTACCACTCATTTAGATACCAACCTTTTAGAGTCTCAAGGTTCATCTCTATTTACTACCACATCATCCATTATCTCCACCACACTTCATTCCATAGATCCATTTATTCCTAAAAAACCATTCCAACCTAGAATATTATTCCCATCCTCCACCACCTCATCTCCATCCACTAGTTTTTCTTCTGCATTTTCCAGTACATCATTCTCATCTCCTAGCACCTCTTCATATTTCCCTACTTCATATTTTGGTTTCTCAACCAAATTTTCTAGTACATCTTCTTATATCCCAATCTCATCTGCAAGTTCTGCAACTACATCAGCAAGTGCTTCTAGCTCTACCCCAACTACTTCCAATTTACCCCCAAGCCAAGCTAGAATTCAAGCCATGGCTACTAGATATGCTCCCTTGATACTTATAGCCTAGTTACATGACATGCCCCAATAATATCAAAGAAAAATACCCCAATTTTATGCAACCACTCAATACATTGTCCAACGGCATGTAAATAAGATGACAGACTATTTTGAACTTCATGAAATAGATGAGTCTAATGTCCAAATGAGACTGTTTGCTCAAACATTAACTGGTGAGGTTAAAAAATGATTTAAAGGTTTAAATCCTAGTAGTATTTCTAATTAAGTAGTTTTTCATAGATTATTCATTAATAAATGGGAAAATAAGAAAAATCCATTGCAAATATTATCAGAATTTGAAAGCATTAAAAGAGCACCTAATGAGACAATCCAGGATTATTGCACTAGATACAATAGAATTTATAATTCAATTCCTATTAATCTTAAACCTCCTCCTGATTCTATTCTTCCCAAATTCCCTGATGGATTTGATACAGACATAGAATATCAATTGAGAGAGAGGAATTCTGAAACTTTAGAGCAGATGCAAAGTAATGTTGTTAGTGTAGAGGAAAATTTGTTGGCTAGAAAAACTAGATTAAGGAATGAAAGAAGAGTAACCATAAAAGAAGATTCATCTAGTTCAGACTTAAAAATAGATCAATTAGCAAAAAATGTAGAGAGAGTGATGGACAGGCTAGACAATATGGAAAGGAAGCCACAGTGGGATAACCAACAGAAAATTAGGAATCCTAACTTTAGGAAAAACACCAACATAGGAAAATCTAGAGAATTAGCACCTGAACAAACAATAAGACCACCTTTCCAAGAGAAATATGTTGAAATTTCTCATCAAAATGATGATGATGAAGACACCATAAATATAATGGGTATAAATGATGATAACACTATCTTTCTAACACAAGAAGATCAGGAGTTATATGATTTACAACAAATGCAATTAGTTTCTGGTGAATCATTTGATTGCAAACAATGTTATGATTTTGCTATCAATGAAGTACATAAGAAATATAACCTTAGGAGCAGGAAAAACATAGAGCCTTCTACTAAGAAATCTGTTCAAACAAAAACAAAGAAAATAGTATAATATCCCACTACTAAAGTTCCGCAAATTCTCCCTAGGGAAAACAAGCAAAACTCCAATTCATCCTAGAAAATTTCAAGCCCTAAAATTTCACCTAGTCCCAAGATTGTTGACATAACAGATGAGGTTGTCCAAAAATCAACAGATTCACAAAAATATGCTGCTTTAAAGACAATTAATTCTGCTAAAACCACAATTTTAGACTCCAAGACACCCACTGTTGATCCAGAATCAGCTGATCCAAAAGCTGCCATTGCTAAAATAGCTTTTGAAAATACAAAATCTACAAAAACATCTACTTCTTCTCAAAATTCTCCTGAAAATAAAACTAAAAATGTTAAGACAGTAGAAACTCAAACTGAAAATGAGAAAACAGTTATAGAAAAAGAAGATAAACCTACTCAAACTACAGTTACTAAAGAAGAGATAATCCAGCTAAGTAAATCATAAGCTCCATTTAATATCCAAGTTGAAATTTCAAAATTAAAAATACCAATTCCTTTGACAGAATTGGTAAAACAAGATGTGTACAAAACAACTATCACTGAAACCTTATGTAATATCCCAGATCTGGAATAGCACAGCAAGTCTGCAGAAATAACGCACTCCTGGGAGATTGATGCACATAAATGAGTTTACAACCCTTGGATCCCTTAGATCAACAAAACTGGGGTCTATATCTAGAAGGGGAGCAAAAACAAATCAAACTAGGTGTGGTAAACAGATCTCTCACCACCTAGTCTAGCTGAAAAACACCCTACAAGAGGGGCTGCAGCTATGCACAACAAACTACTTCCGAAATAATGCCTTCTTGGAAAGTATGAGCAGGAGGCCATCGAATATGATTAAATTATGAATGTACAGCAACAAATCAGAAGTACAATGAAGCTCTTTCAATATACAGTAGAATACATAAGACAATATAGAAAGAAATCTTCAAGAAAGAAGGTTGCAACACATATATAAATGCAGAAACGGCTCAACAACATTATTTTGAGAAGCTACAGCAGCTAAATATTACAACTCAGATCCAGGACAGATCTGTGGACAAAACATCAGATCTATTTTAGATCTGGAAACTAGACAGTCTTATTTACAAGATCCCCTTGGGGTTTTGACCAAATCATGAATAAACAAGAATAGATCTGAGCTTTAAGTTACAGAGCTGTAAAATGCTGCAGTAATTTCTGAATATAAATTTACATTACAAAATATCAGATCTAAACAAAACATGGATTAGCAAGCTCATCCATGGATCACCAAAGTGAAAGGCAAAGCCCAGCACCAGAGATCTCTCATCAAAACTGGGATCAAAACACCCTGAAGAATCTCATATGAAAATAACGCGGTTCCTCAATGGAAAAAGTGTTGTAGCTTGAATAACATAGATGGCCAGATGTCAAGATACAGATCTGAAGCACAAATAGGAGAGGCACTCTTCCAGGAGGTTAAAAGACACACTCCATGAGAAGAGGCTCCCAAAACAAGCTAGATCTTTGCAGATCTAGAATCCCACTTGCTGCAACTTGCAAAAGCAGACAAACCCTCACTGTATCTTCACTGCAATTGGAATTAGAGCTTGGACTCAAGCATGATAGTGGATCAAATCAACAAATACTCCTCCAAGAATCCTCAAGGAAAGAGGTGAAATCATTGCATAGGAACTCCAAGTGCTAAGCAACGCAATTCTCTACTAAACAGTAGAGAATAGTATTTGTCTAAGCAGACAAGATACTCAAAATTATAATCATTCAACAACCTTCTCTTGTTGCCTTCCCCTTCCTTTTATAATATGAAAGCCTTTGCAAACCCTAAACCACCTTGATGAGTTAGCTCCTTTCACATGAGGGGCCTCCTTCTAGAACTGTGTTGTCCCTTCATGAGATACATTGAACCTAGACAGTGTTGTAGATTTGGTCAAGGTTGACCCAGTCTCATAGCTCAAACCCCTTTCACACCTGCAAGTGATTTATTTACATGGCCCTAATTTATCTGTGTTCACATGGGCATTGATTTATTCAGTCTTTTCAGGAGTTTTACATTTCCTTCTTTATTCATTTATTCATGCAACATAAAGTAAAACAAAAATGAATACTCCTCTTAGCTTAGGCTAAGTAGGAATATTATAGTCCTCCCCTCCAAAATGTTGCTTGTCCTCAAGCAACTGATAGGGTAAGAGATGTAGTACTTCTCCTCCTCCATTGATGGCATCATCAAGGATCAAGTCCTCATCATAAGCCAAGTGCTCAACAAGCCAATACATCATGAATTGTTCCTCCAAGGTCAACATAATATGTGCATAGTCCATTCCTTCAAGAGTGAAAAACTCAACAGAAATAAGCATGGTTGAAGCAATGCTACATCTAAAACATGTATCATGAAGTACAGGTAGAAGTTCTAAACCATGTGGTACATACACATTGCCCATCCTCTGTCCATACAACCCCATAAACAATACAACTATATCATCCAAGTATGGAAGCAAGACCACATATATGCAAACTAAAATATGAACTTGAGGAGATGGGTCAAAATCCCACATGTGATGCCAGTACAATGCACATCTTGTCTTCATTAGATCCAGGTGTGGCAAGTGGCATTCCCACCACACATTTGATGCATGAGTCACCTTAACCTGGCTGAATATGTTACATAAGTTTGGTGCCTTTGGGAAGCACCCATCATGAAAAGTAATCTCCCCTTGCACAACAAGGGAGTGGCCAAGTTTAGAATTTCTATTGGCCCCCAAAAAGATATGAGATCCACATGATCTCTCACTCCCTTTACGAGTCATATCCTACAAAAACATGACAAAGGAATGTAACAGATCAGAAAATACAACTTTCTTGGCATGATCAAATCCTTTATCATCATATTCCTTCATACACATGGAGTTGTGCATGAGCATTCCCTTCCTCTCAAGCAAAGGAAGAGCTGGTTGAGATGACTCTTGCAAAGAGTCCATTGGCTACCCCAATCCTCCATAGTTATTGCACTCTTGAAAGTTCTGATGTAAGTCCTCTCTCACACCTTCCCAATCAAAACTCTTCATGATTAGGGTATAGATCTTCATTGAATACATATGGCTGAGGAAAAATTCCTCATGTGCTCCTTGTAGGATCTTTTGCATGAGCTTGGAATCTCTAGCCAAGAAGACCCTACCATGATAATAGATGACTCCCCCTTGGACTAAATAGCCCTCCTCTTGCTGCATGCCATCTAGTATCATACCTGTGTGGAGATCTTTGGAATACTCTACAAGCAGTTTAGATTTCCAATAAAGATCCACACTGCTCAACAATGACAGCGCCACTGAAACATCCATGGAAGCACTTGTCATGTTTTTGATCTCCTTTTTGACATTACTCATGGCAACTTTTTTTTTGGGAAGGCTGATCCTTCCATTCTTCTCCCACCACAATGCAGATTCAGGAAAGAGAGAGAGAGAGATAGTGATGCAAGAAGAATATCTCCCTCATACTTGGGCTGTACCAAGCCCTTTAACGCTGTGACTTGGTCTCTTATTGCTCCAATCCTTCCTTGATCTAGAATTGGAGTAGCACTTTGTGGAGCCTTCCCCACAAGATCTGAATCTGATGCAATTCCAAGTGGCTTGCCATTAGATAAAAATGTCCCTTGCAGCATCCTCATGAACATGAGAGAAGGAATTATGAGATCCCTGCTTCCAATGTGAAAATCCATCTCTGTTGTTTGTGTGGAAGTACTATGTGAAGGATAAGTGTGCATGCCTTGAATAATTTATGGTTTCCCACTCTTCAAGTCCACCCACTCCATTTGCAAAGCTTTCCAATCAGTGGTAACCTTCCCCAAGGTAATCAACCATTGGACACCCAAAATGATGTTGGTGTCTGGTATTTCAACTACAAAGAAGTGATACACCAGAGTGTAGGATCCCATAGTGATAGAGAGAGATGGAACATATTGCATGCATTGCATGGTCCTATCTCCTGGGACCAAAACAGAAAATCCCCCAAAAGTGTCAGTGGGGATTTCTCTCCTTTGCACCAGATGAGCATCAATAAAGTTGTGGGTTTCCCCACTTTCAATCAGAACATATACTCTTTGATTCATGATTGAACCTTGCACTCTTAGGGTTAAGTATTTAGGCACTCCTCTCAAAGATGCAAGAGTCCCACTTATTGGAGAAAAGGCTCCCTTCCCATCTCTGGATGGTGTTTTATCTTCCTCATCATCATCAGTGTTGTGACCCCTCCTAGGTTCATCATCTTCATATTCCTCCTCAAGATCTGAGAAGACTTCTATGTAGTGTGCTTTCCCTATAGCACATCTATGTCCTGGTGCCCATAACTCTTGGCAAGTGAAACACAGTTTCTTTTTCCTCAATTCCCTTCTGAGATCAATATCAAGAGGCTTCTTCATAGAGCTCTCCTTCAGAGGAGCAACTTTTCCATCCTTCCCCTTAGAAAAGTGAGGGGCCTTGCTTTGGAAAGTTGCCTTTGCTTTTGGCAAGGCATCTTGGAGGTCTCTAGCCCTCTCAATGGCATCATGCAAAGTGATGGGCTTGGTAGATTTAACCAATCCATACAAATGTTCCTCCAGGCCATCAATGAACATGTAGACCCTCCTGGCTACAGACAGATCAGGGACCATGACTGATAATCTCACAAACTCAGAGATATAAGTCTCTTCATCTCCTAATTGCTTCAGCTTTGCAAGGCTTATGAAGGGTGCTTTAGGATCCCTCCTATCAAACCTCTCCACTAGTCTTCTAGTAAACTCATAATAGGTAGTCACATTGATGTGTCCCAATGTATACAACCCATGGAACCACCAATTGTGTGCCTCACCTTCAAAGTGCAGTGCTACAATCTTGATGGCTTCAGTCTCAGGAAATTTGTTCAACTGGAAATAAATATCCAGATTTTCTACCCATGCCTTGGTAGAACTGGAGGATGATCCATCAAACTTGGGCAAAAATAATCTTCCCATAGAGTGGTGTCTATCCTGATTATGAAAGAACCCACCATCTCTACACTGCTGCCTCGGTATTCTTCTGTCCTTAAGGTGGAAAAAATATTGGAAACTCAAGTGGTCCTTGAATATTTGACTCTGAGAATCATACTCCACAAAGTAATATTCAAGGGAAGCTTTCTCTTGTGGTCCTTCATCCTCCACAGCCAAGAAAGTAGGCATAGTGGAGCGTTGTGAAGCTTGTGGGGATTGTGGCAGATTCACTGGTTGAACAGTCCCATGATGAGACATGTTAGAGATTTCTCTCAAATGAAATATCCCAAGATATTCCCTCATTCTTTCCACCCTCATCTCCTTGATCTCTCAGGTAGGATCTTGCATGGCCACCAAAAGAGTTCTTGCAAACTCTTCCCCTTCTTTGTCACTTGCAGTCTCAGGGGCTTTACCCTTGTCTTGATCTTCAGTAGTATAATCATACTTCTTGTGACTTCTATTCTGATACCTCTTCTCCCTCTCAGTAAGAGGTTCATATTATTTTGAATGCAACATGGCTGTGATGCTCCAAGGAAATCACAAGCTGTGCCAAGAAAGGAGCTCTGATACCACTGTAATATCCCAGATCTGGAATAACACACCAAGCCTGCTGAAATAATGCACTCCTAGGATATTGATGCATAGAAATGAGTTTAAAACCCTTGGATCCCTTAGATCAGCAGATCTGGGGTCTAGATCCAGAAGGGGAGCAAAAACAAATCAAACTAGTTGTGGTAAATAGATCTCCCACCACCTAGTCTAGCTGAAAAACACCCTACAAGAGGGGCTGCAACTATGCACAACAAAATTCTTCAGAAATAACACAGTATTGGACAGTATGAGTAGGAGGCCATTGAATATGATTAAATTATGAATGTACAACAACAAATCAGAATTACAATGAATCTCTTTCAATATACAGTATAATACATAAGACAATAGAGCAAGAAATCTTCAGGAAAGAAGGCTGCAACATATATATAAATGCAGAAATGGCTCAACAACGTTATTTTGAGGAGCTTCAGCAGCTAAATATTACAACTCAAATCTAGGACAGATCTGTGGACAAAACATCAGATCTATTTCAGATATGGAAACTAGATAGTCTTATTTACAAGATCCCCTTGGGGTTTTGACCAAATCATGAATAAACAAGAATAGATCTGAGTTTTAAGTTGCAGGTCTATTAAATGCTACAAAAATTTCTGAATATAAATTTACATTAAAAAATATTAGATCTAAATGGAACATGGATCATCAAGCTAATCCATGGATCACCAAAGTGAAAGGCAAAGCCCAACACCAGAGATCTCTCATCAAAAATGGGAGCAAAACACCCTGAAGAATCTCATATGAAAATAACGCAGGTCCTCAATGGAGACAAAATTGTAGCTTGAATAACATAGATGGCCAGCTACCAAGATATAGATCTGAAGCACAAACCGGAGAGGCACTCTTCCAGGAGGTTAAAAGACACACTCCATGAGAAGAGGCTCCCAAAACAAGCTAGATCTCTGCAGATCTAGAATCCCACTTGCTACAGCTTGCAAAAGCTGACAAAACCTCACTGGATCTGCACTGCAATTGGAAGTAGAGCTTGGCCTCAAGCCTGATAGTGGATCAAATCAACAAATACTCCTCCAAGAATCCTCAAGGGAAGAGGTGAAATCCCTGCATAGGAACTCCAAGTGCTAAGCAACACAATTCTCTACTAAATAGCAGAGAATGGTATTTGTCTAAGCAGACAAGATACTTAGAAATATAATCAATCAACAACCTTCTCTTGTTGCCTTCCCCTTCCTTTTTATAAGATGAAATCCTTTGCAAACCCTAAACCACCTTGATGAGTTAGCTCATTTCACATGAGGGGCCTCCTTCTAGAACTGCGTTGTCCCTTCATGAGATACATTGAACCTAGACAACGCTGTAGATTTGGTCAAGGTTGACCCAGTATCACAGCTCAAACCGCTTTCACACTTGCAAGTGATTTATTTACATGGCCCTGATTTATCTGTGTTCACATGGGCATTGATTTTTTCAGTCTTTTCAGGAGTTTTACATGTCCTCCTTTATTCATTTATTCATGCAACAGAAAGTAAAACAAAAATGAATATTCCTCTTAGCTTAGGCTAAGTAGGAATATTACACCTTAAACATGAATGATGGAGAAGATTCAGTAAATCTAAGTGATGACCAGCTAGAGTTAATTTTTGGTCATGATGTTAATGGAAAAAACCAAGATGGTGCAGTTCCACCGTTTTACATTAGCTTAACTATTCATGATCAAATATTACACAATGCAATGCTAGATTCAGGGGCTTCACACAATTTAATTCCAAAAGAAATAATGGAAACCCTGAATTTAGATATCACTAGGCCTTACAAAGATCTATTTTCATTTGATTCCAGCAAAGTCAAATGTTTAGGTTTGATTAAAGATTTGTGTGTCACATTAGTTCAATATCCTGGTAAAAGCATACTCATGGACATTTTAGTAGTTGAAATCCCTCCCAAGTATTGAATGCTCTTATCTTGCTCATGGGGAGCTAAATTACAGGCATCTCTACAACTTGATATGTCATATGCAAAAATATCTGTTTTTGGCCAACCAAAGAAACTTTACAGGGAAACATTGATGAAATATATGGTGAGTAGTGTAGAAAGACCAAGAAATTACCCAGTTTACGCTAAACCCACTCAAATGGATTCATTCATCTTATGCAACTCTGAAACTGATATTGAAATCAAAACTGAACTAAAAGATTAAAAAAAAACACCAGACAGTGAAAAAATATTTCATGAATCATTATGGCACCTAGATTTTGATGGTTCAGTCAATAAATTAGGAGCAGGAGCAGGAGTTTGGATAAATAATATGGAAAAAAATCATGCAGAAGGCCATGCTTTTAGACTGAATTTGAAATGTACCAATAACATGGCTGAATATGAAGCTCTTCTTTTATGACTGCAGATTGTTAGGAATTTAGGAGGTAAAAGAATATCAATTATGGGAGACTCGGAGTTAATTGTAAAACATATAACTGGAGAATATTCAGTTTATAATCCAAGATTAAGCTAATATAGATAAATTGTTTTAGATTTGATTAAAGAATTATTAGAATGTGATTTTTCTGCAATACCAAGAAAATAGAACATACAGGCTCACTACTTAGCAACCTTTGCTAGTACCTGTAATCTTCCATTTCAACCAAATCATAGATTTACTGCAGAATTAAAACACAAACCTATAATTCTTGATAATATTAAATATTGGCAAATTTTCTCACAAGATGAATAGATTTATCATTTCATGAACAATGAAGGTGAATTTTAGAATTGTAAAATAGATACAGACTGTACAGTAGATCAGAACTTAGATAGTGAAATTGATTTGAATAACATAGATGTAAATAACTCAAGTTTTGCTAAACCTACTAAATTTAGTCAATAAGACATAGATAATTTAGAAAAATTAGAGATTGAAGAGTTATCAGATGATGAATCTGATATTTTGAACCTAAAAGATAATTTTTTACCAAAAGGCTTAACTCCTTTAGAAGATCTATTTGACTTTAATGATGTTGCAAGAAAACCTAAAATGGAGCCACTAAGATCTGATGATATTGAGGAGTGTAATATTGGTACAGAGTTAAAACCTAAGATGATTAAACTTTCCAAAGCTTTGCCTTGGGAAGAAAAAGAAAAATACATAGCCCTTTTTAAGGAATTTCAGGATGTTTTTTCTTGGAGTTATGATGACCTAAAATCCTATGACACTAGCATAATACTGCATAAAATACTTATAAAAGAGGACCAAAAACCTTTTAAAAAAAAGTTAAGAAGGATCAATCCTGTTTTGATGCCTTTAATTGAGAAAGAGGTAAAAATAATGTATGATTCCCAAATAATTTCACCAATCAGATATTCTGATTGGGTTTCTAATCTAGTTCCCACTAGGAAAAAGACAAAAGAAATTAGATTATGTGTTGATTTCAAAAATTTAAATAAGGTGTCCTTAAAAGATAATTACCCTTTACCAAAGATGGATCACATTTTACAAAGGGTATTTGGTTCTTCTAGAATTTCATTGTTAGATGGATTCTCTGGATATAACCAGATTCTAGTCCAACCAGAAGACCAAGCCAAAACTGGTTTTACTACTCCATGGGGAACTTTTATGTATGTAAAAATGCCTTTTGAGTTAATGAATGTAGGAGCCACTTTTCAAAGAGCTATGGATATAGCCTTTGCAAAGGAGATTCATGAATTCCTAGTGATTGTTTTAGATGACATTACTATATTTTCAAAGACTGATTATGAACATTTGGATCATCTCAAGCAAGTCTTTCTTAAATGCAGGAAATTTGGCATCTCTCTAAACCCTAAGAAAATTTATTTGGATTGGAAGAAGGTAAATTACTAGGAAATATTATATATAAAGAGGGAATTAGGATAGACCCAACCAGAATAGAGGAAATTATAAACATTAGTCCTCCTAGGAACATTAAATAATTACAAGCTTTTCTAGGTAAAATTAACTTCCTTAGAAGATTCATCTCAAATCTAGCTGAAATAATCATAGAACTTAACAACATGCGTAAAAAAGACTCAGTACTTAAATGGACTGTTGAATCCAAACAATCTTTTGAATCAATTAAAAAAGCTTTAACAAAAACGCCAGTCCTTATAAGTCCCGAATTTAATAATGATTTAATTATCTTCTCATTTTCTTCAAAACACACTATTGCTACAATTTTACTGCAAAAAAATGAGCAGGGCTATGAGCAGCCTATTTCTTTATTTAGCAAATCACTCAGAGATGCCACTTTGAAGTACAATATAATGGAGAAACAGGCCCTAGCTTTAGTAAAGTCCATCAAAGACTTTATAGTGTACATTCTTTATTCACACATCATTGCCTATGTTCCAAATGAAGTTGTAAAAGACATTCTAACGCAGAATGGTCATGATGGTAAAAGAGGCAAGTGGATTGCCACAATTTTGGAATATGACATAGAAATCAAACACACCAAACTCATAAAAGGTCAAGGTTTAGCCAAACTCATGGTTGAAACAAATTTTCATGCTTTAGATATTAATTTTATTGCCCAAGTAGATGATCAAGAAGAGATGGCGACTCCAGAGATCAGTGAAGCCTTTTCAGACTCACCATGTTATGCAGATATTGTATTTGTATTACTAAATTTACAAGCTCCTCCTGGATTATCAAGAACAAAAGATAGATTCTTAATTGAAGGCAGTGAGAATAGACATTATAATATTTTGGAAAGATCATGGTGGAACTTTATTGAATTGTTTTATTAAAGAATAAGCTGACAAATTTTTAGAATAATTTCATGCAGGTGACTCTGGAGGAAATCTCTACTGGAAGACTACTGCAGACAAAATCCTAAGAGATGGTTTTTACTGGCCTAATTTGTTTGCAGATGTAAAAAGTATGTGACCTCTTGTCACAAGTGTCAAATATTTGAAGGAAAGAAAATTTTTTTACCCATGCCCTTAAAACCCATCTCAACAAAAATGCCTTTTCAACAATGGGGTCTTGACTTCATTGGTGAAATTCACCCTCCATCCTCAACCCAACATAAGTGGATTCTGACAGCCACTGACTATTTTACCAAGTGGATAGAATCCATACCCTCCTAGTAAGCCACTGACACTGTCATAATCTCCTTTATAGAAAACAACATACTCTCAAGATTTGGACGTCCCCAAAATATTATCACTGAAAATGCAGTTGCATTAAAATCCAAAAAGATGATTGATTTCTGCCATAAATACCACATTACCCTTGGCCATTATACTGCATATTACCCTCAACGTAATGGCCTTGTTGAATCTTCCAATAAAATCCTTGTGAACATCATCAAAAATTATTAGAAGATAACAAGAAAACTTGGAACAAGAGGTTAGTTAATTCTTTATGGGTAGATAGACTTACCACCATAAAATCTTTTGGTACATCTCCTTACCAGCTTGTTTATGGAATGGATGTTGTTTTTACATCTTCTTTAGGAATACCAATAATGAAGATAATCCAAGAATTACAAGTTGAGACCAATGACATTCAAAGAAGGATTAACCAAACCATTCACTTGCAACAAACAAGAGAAGAGATTTATATTAAGTCTCAAGTTATCCAAGATAAGATTAATTTTTTTTTGACAAAAAGAGTAAATAAGATGATTTCTACATTGGTGACAAAGTTCTAAAGTGGGATTCAAGGAGAGAAAAGAAAGGTAAACATGGGAAATTTGATTTCCTATAGAAAAGACCTTATGTTATTTATGGTTATAGAGGTAACAATGCTTTCTTTTTTAAAGAGATGGATGGATCATATCTGTTAGGTGGACTTGTCAATGGTAGAATGTTGAAGCATTACTACTCTTTATAAATAACCAATAGTTAACTTTGTTTACTTTATCCATTATACATAACATTACAGATTTTAGATTGGATTGGATGTTTTCCTAACAAAGTTGAAGCTCGGAGAGAAGGCCCTAAGCTTTGAAAGGTTAAATATCATAAGTAAGAATAATTGCAGAGCACAGACAACATTTACAAGGTTAGCACAGTCAGAATTCAAAGGCTACTAGTCTCAAAGTTCTTGACATTTCACCAGGAAATGCCATCCCCATGTGGAGCCACTATTAGGGTTCTATAATAATAGGGTTCATAATTTTTCAATTTACTTTGATTATTCTTGTAAATATGTGCATACCTTGATTTCTGAAATTTGTTTTCCCATATTTGAAAATAAAAAATGAAAAGAGGGTAAAAATCCTAAAAGAAAAATAAAAGGACTTGAAAAGGAAAAGATAAAAAAGAATATAAAAATGGACCCCAAAAACAAAAAAAGACATAAGAATAAGACATGAAAGTGATGGAAATCAAAATTCCACTACTTTTTACTCTTACTGCAAATAAATGATTATGTGCAGCTTGTTCAAAATGCCATAATCCATGATGAGTTAAATAGTTTAATCTTAACTTTTTCATGCTTTGAATTTCATGTTTATAGATAGAGAATAAAGGTCTATCAAATAGTTTAAACTTAAAAAATAAGTAGATAGTTAGAGAATAAATGAGGAGCTCAATGGTTTAATTTGAGCCCTCAGATGAAATAAGGTTAGAATTAGATAGTTTATGCTTTAAAAGAAAAATGGATTTAGGGTTGCAAGCTCAAATGCACCCATGCAAATAAAGGAAAAAATGGTAGAATAAATGATGGGTAGGTAGAAAGCAGTTATACAAGGCATAAATTAAAACATCATCTGGAAAATTACTAATTTCCCTTCCCTCAAAATATTCCAGTATTCAAAACCTTCAGTTATAAAGGCTCAGAGCATTTCTCTAACTTTTGTTGGAACTGGACCCAGGGCTTAATGACTAATTGGCACTAAGTATTGGATTCTCTTCATAAAAACCCTTTTCCTCAACATTATTACCCTTTTCCTAAGTTAAAACACTTTTTTTCTTAGGGAAAGTAAAAACCCCCCTTAACTAATTTCATTTCATAAAAAAACATTCAAAAAACCCACAAAAATCCATTTATTAAGTGTAAGGGACCACAAATATGAAAAAATGTGCCCCAATGCCTAAATTACAGTTTATAAAAGGTATTTGTATATTTTCCGGTCATTCATATCATATTAACATTTAACTTATTTTTTTAATTCCACTATAATACCGTACCCTGTAGTTATATTAATTCACTTTATGAAATATCCCAAACCCACATTATAAGTTTATCCTATGGTTTAAATTAACCCACGTGACATATTCCACTTTTCCCCATAGGTTAAAACATATATATTTTATTAAGAATCCGCCCTAAGGTCACATTACACCTGTAAATAAGTTATTTTCCATGTAAACAATATATCCCGCCTATCCCATAAAAAAATTAGATTTTACATTAAAACTATGTTTTAAACGTATTAACTTAATCATGCCACGCATAAAGTATCCCAGGACCCACGCCCATACACCGAGAAACTTCACTGATAAATCACGATCGTTCGCACTCCCTTTGCTAGATCTGATGAACCACAAGTTGTATCGCATTTTCAATAACGCGATGATTAATTGATTTTGGATTTGCGATATGAGCGGTATTGTCCTCCCCTCTCTCCTCCATACGTCTTTTTTCCACTGGATTGCATTTGTTTGCAAAATACTATAAACCAACCTTAGATCATGTGATAACTGCTTGGCAGAATTTAGCCTCCCCCGCGCCAAACCGCCTCCCATTGGACTTGACCCGCATTGAATGCAGATACTGTTTCAAACCCAAATTTTCTATAAAACTACATATTCATGCGTTTAAACCTTTTTTTGCGCTTTTTTCCCATTTAACTATTTCCAACTGAAGAAACGACATTTTTGCCCTCTGTTCATGCACAAACAACCAGAATTCGGCCCAATTTATTGCTGCAACTACTCAGGGCCTCCTATTTTTCATCCAAAAAGACTTCAACCAGCTTCCAAAAGCTCCCAGACTTCCAAAAAACTTTTTTCAAATCAAATACCTAAAATAATGGTTATTTTCCAAGAAAAATACCCTCCCGTCATTTGAAAATAAGCATTCTATGAATTTAAGCCTCGTAAAGCCTATTTTCTTAAACGAAATACCCTAATTTCCTTCAAAAGTCATAGTTGCTTTAAAAAACCTGATAAATTCACAGTTTTCTGAAGACTGTAACATGTTTTAAGCAAATTGAAGAAGTTTAGGTATTTACAAACCCTTAGATAACCTCTGATTAATTCAAAATCCTTTGCAAAATATTTAGAATCCTTTTGTGCATGAATTAAACTTCTTTAGGTCTGTTTTATCCAAAAAAGAGATGGAAACCCTTGTTAAGCCTTTCCTGAGTCTGTAAAAAGTTTAAAAGATTTATTTTGGAGCAGAAATTGAAAGTTTGAACTAGAAGAAACCATAATTTTACCTATTGTTGTTTAAAAATACCTCTGTCAAACCAAAAATACCTTTCATAAACAGTCTAAAGCTTACAGAAGAGTATAAAAAACCTAAAAACAGAGTTTCTAAGATCCAGAGGTCAAAATTGTCAAGAAAAAATCCAGTAATGGCTTCTAAAAGTACCATTGTCATAAATCCACTACAAATTCCTATTGTAGATTTTGAGCATACCCCTTTAGCTGATTTTGATTATAAAATAACTGATCCAGTAATTGAATTCAATCTTCTTGATCTCCATTGCTGGAGTCTAGAAAAATATTTTGATCACGGAGATGAAGTTCAAATTTGGGAGTCCAATTTACCCAAATATGTAGTTCCCCATACCTATTAGTGTCCAGAGGTCATTAGACTGTGTCAAGCTCACTATTCCCCTGACCTAAGAGCTAATTTTAATGCTAAGAAATAAGTATTATTCACTATTACTGCAGAATACATAAACCAAATGCTTCAGTTGAATCCATATCCTAATGCACTCCCATTGTCTATAGAAGCTCTTACAAAACTTTACCTGGAGTTAGATTTTCCTAAAATATTTCAAATATTCCAAACATTCATGCCTACATATGTTGAAATCCATAATATTAACCCTCCATATTCATCCTCCAAATTCCTTGAAGGATCAAGACATGCTATTTCAATGTTGTCCTTTATTCTTGGTTACTTTATTGATGAGCACACTGATGAGTCAATACTTTTTTTTCTATCCACTTTTGTGCCTGGTCAACCCCACACTATCATTTATAAATACGATAAGTATATAACTGATAGTATCCATGATCAGCTTGGTGTTTTCAGATATACCTCCTTCCTATTTAATATGTTCCTTTACTTCCAAGTAGATAAATTCCCAATAGCCCTTCAAAAGTTGGATGTAGAAGGTAATCCATTGTCAGTTATTTTCTGGACTTCTCTAATCACAAAAGAATCAGCATAATTCACTTATACAGATTTCATAGACTATTTTATTCACCCATTGATAAACATGCTTACAAACAGTGTACAACCAAGGATAAGTGATGAGATAAAGAAATTTTTACAGCTATCAGAGCAAAGTAGAACTAGAACTGGTGATTGGTACCTTTACCAAAATCACACAGATATTAGAGTCTATGGGTCAAACCTCTTACCCTATAAATTGCCAAAATAATTTCCAATGAGAGTATTTCCCTTAGAGTACATAAGACAAATTCTAAACTCAGATTCTATAAACTTTTTTCCTTCTAAAAATAACACTCAGTTCCAATTGAAAAACCAAGTGGGTCCTTTCTTATGCAATCATAGGGAAGAAGGTGTAGAGGCAGCAAAACAGTTGCTAGAATATAAGTTTGATGAAAGTTTCTTGTGGAACTATGATCCTTATGGAATACTCAGTAAGATGAGGGTGAAATGAAAATTAACCCCATATATTCATGATAAAAAGCCTGAAATTGAACAGTTTTCCAACCAAACAGAATGGTTGGAAAATACATTAATAGAAATAGTCAAACAAGGTGATACTAGTCACACTTTGAAGACTGTAAATTAGGAGGATAGAACCACAAAGAGAATCAGAGAAGAAGGCACATATACAGCTGAAACAACAACAGAAACTAGATTCAAGCTTAGATACAATAAGAAACCTAAGATAAATCAAACAGACAAGGAAAAGGAAACAATTGAGGTTTTAGATGAAGAGAATCCAAAGAAAAACATTGAGCCTACTACAATAAAGCATAATTGAAAAACAAAAAAGCATGGAAGCATCTTCATCACAGCAAGCAGAGGATACAAACATTGATATCAAAGAAAAGTACAAATAGATCAAAGCCAAAAATGAAGAGATCAAGAATGATATCTATTCACAATACTTAAAGAAGACTCCAGGGATTCAAAATAGGTTGCTTTCATCCTTTGATTATACAAATAAAAATTTTCTAATGACAGTGTTACAGCCAACAATTCCTAAACCTACAATAGCATTAGATTACAAGAGAACTAATATTGAAATTCCAGTAGAAATCATTCATCCCTTGGATCAGATTGAGTTTCACAAGAAAAGCTCATAAATTCTTTATTCTACTATGACCACAAAGGCAATGAGTGCCCAGAAACTCTAGAACAATGTAACAAATTTAAGAGATTTGATTAGGATTGAAAAATCTTCTTCTTATGCTAAAGACACTAGGATCAAGTCTTTAGAAGAACCAGTGATTGAAGTAGGGTATGACCCTTCAAATGTGAAAGTAGAAGAGGAATTGGTGAAGAAGAAAAATGTTGATATTGCAGCACTTAGAAACCAACTGAAACTACCTCTAACAAAACATCCACAAGCTAAGGAGATTGTGCAAGAGGCAAATAAAAAATATGATATGATGAGTCTCATACTACAAATGACAGCACAGATCAAGGAGATGGAGATTGAAATGGACAAGCTTGTCCAAGAAAAATAAGCTTCAAAAACTCAAAGTGTTCCTCCTACAGTCATTCCCATGGTAACAACAGTAGTTCCTTAAACTTTAGTAGAGGAGATGGCACCAAAAGTCCCATTGGACATAGCTGTGCCAATTACTTTTTCCACTAGTTCTACTATTATATCTTCCACTTCAGTAGTTCAACAGACAGATGAAGCCAGAAAACTCATTAAATCCATGGAAGAGATGTCAATACAGAATAATGAGATCAATATATTGAAAGAGAAAATCAAGAACCTGGAAGATGCCAAGAAATTAGCACAAATAAATGCTAAAACAGAGGAACAAAAGGCCAAAAAGTTAAGTGAATAGTTAAAGAAGGTTGAAGCAGAGTTAACCTTGAAAGAGCCAATGGCCTACATGTTATAGCATCATTTTCACCCTTATGTGAATAATGATTGTCTCTTTGGCCTTGGGCACCCTTTCCCCCCAGAGTTGAACAACTTCATAAAAAACAGTGTCTAAAATCCCATACGCGATTATGCCTAGAATTTTCCATGTATATACGCGAGTCCGTTCATACTTTTCCACGTATGCCATTTAAATCATTAAAAAATATATAAATTCCTTATTTTCGAGGTAGGGTGATGATTATTCATGTAATTCAACCACCCCAGCCCGTGGCCCAACTGTTTCCAACTGCTAAAACTACTTTGAGGGAGTATAAAAGCCCCTCATGTGTATGGCCTAAGGGAGAGAGAAAATTATAGATATTATACTCTTTTGGAACCCTATTTCAAGTATGATATTCACGTGCCTCCTGCACTTCCTAGGTATATTCAGGAAACCCTTGTTTCCTTGAAGATGACGATCATCCTATATGACATATTGTGTGCACACATCTTGGAAGAATCCTAGCGAGGTGAGGGCTGGACGGATCCAGAGGACGATCTACTCGAAGGTTGTGGAAGGATTCAAGTGATCTCTCCACTTTATATTATTGTACATGCCATTTATAATGAGAAGAACCATCTTGTTCCCGAATATTCACGTGTTTATATCTCTTTATATATGTGTAAAGATTGTTAATTGAACATTCAGTATTGCTTATATGATATTATACATGAGTTACACTGACATCTAGGAACAATATATGATGTACAACTAGTGTTTCGTGTTTGTTCTTTCTTGATTTCCAGGTTACGAAGCACAAGGAGTTGCTGGGGGTTTGAAACCCGCGGGACCTACATCAAACATAGGACTTTCGAGTAAGTTCCAAAACTAATTAAATCTAGTTATTAGCATATAAGATAGGTTAAGTGAGTCCTTCTTGAATGGTATGCCCCTGATCTGTGAAGGTTTCCGACCCAAAAACCTTTAGGAAGTTATTTCCCGAAACATAAATGGCGACTCCACTGGGGATCACATTCTTGTGATTTCCCTTTTGGGTTGTTTCATCTGTCTTGAAGGTTTCCAACAATTTTAATCACTTTTTATAGTTTAGTAAATCTTTTTCCAGTCAGACTAAAGACTTGGTAACTTGACCAGGCTTGACCTTTTTTATTTTTTCTTATTTACTTTTCCATATGCATTTTTTATTTTGCACAGTCGCATATATATGTTTTTTTGTGTAAAGGAACCTACGTATACGCAAGTTGCCTTTACCACAATCGCGTATGCACACTTGTTGCAAAGCTACTAAAGCGCATATGCCTGAGTGAAATTTGAAAATTTTGGTTTAGAGCTTTTTTGGTCTTGTCTGCCTGTGGTGACTTGTTCCTATGATATCTTTGAAGTCTCTAGACTACGTTTAAGGTGGTTTTATACTTTTTTCTCTCTTAGTTGTCTGAAGACCGGCTCATTTGGTGAAGTCTTTGTTTGTTGTGCTTGCAATTCTGTCCTGAGCACCAAGATCTTTTTCTGAAGATTCTTAGCTATTCTGAGTATTCAGGACAGAAATATTTTTCTCATTTGCTCTTTCCTAAATTTATGAGTTGGTTTGCATCTTGATTTTTGCCTATTTTTGCGTTTGGTTTTCTTGATTTCATTGACTAGGTCTTGTTGCAATTTTCGAAGAGTCTATTTTGATTCTTTGGAGTTTGAGCTCGCTGCAAGTTTATGCTATTGTACTGAGTTGATTTGTTGAGTTTCTTGTCTTCCTCTTGCTCATATAAGTCCTGCTACAAGAGTGGCACAGTTGGCTTAGGGAATTTTGTTGAAGTTTTTCTTGAAATTTGAAGTTTTCTTGACTCAGTATTTGGATAGTTTCTTGGTCTCTTTGAAGTCTCTTTTCTTCATAAAACTCAAAAAACAAAAAACATTTTTGTTTCCCATTGCTTTTGTTTTGGTTAATGGTTTCTTTTCATATTTTGAAGCCTTGTTGAAGTTTTTATTCTTTGTTTCTTGACTTGATTAGGAAGGGATTCTTCTTTTGATTTCATTCTGTTATATCAAGTATGATTTTGGCGTCTTTATACATTGGGTTTCTGATTTGAAACTAGATTTGTTGACTGCCAAAAAGTGATTGAACCTTGGTATCATTAGAGATTTCTCTTTGCTTTCTTAGATCTAGCATCTTAGGATTTACATGCCATTAGTAATTTGCATTAGGTGCACATAATAATTTTAGTCTCTTTCACAACTTTTTGAGGTGTGTTAAGTCTGGTTATCTGAAAAGAAAATTGAAAAACATAGTCTTGTAGAACCTGTGTAGAAATCACTATTCATCGAAAGGCAATCAGTGCATTTGCATATAGTTTGGTTTTCATTGGTTTCTCATTGTGTCATACAAGCATCATCAGTTTCACTTCCATATGCCCTTGACATAAAATAACAGCCAATTAAAATAAGCGATATAATTTAAAAACAACTAGAAATTTTTGTATTAAGTGTCAGACATCAACTAGCTAGGTTGTAGGGCCTTGGATTAGGTGAGTGGAGAGTTAAATCTCCAAGGCTGCTCATATTTTGAAACATAGAAGTTTATTAATGAGTGAAATCCAACACCGTTAGGTGGACCGAGAAAGCTCTCCTCTAGAGAGTCAAGCGCAAGGGAAAGTGCAGGCAGAGAAGAGAGATACCCCCTCTTTGATTTGTTGAATCTTGACCTAAGACCATTCTACCTGGCTGCTGATACAGATTGGTGTCCTTAGTTTCCCATCCTAGGTATCACACATGTGACTGCGGGGGGGAATACCCATGGTACCCGAGGTAGACGTTGCATCACTTCTAGTAGTACTTCTAGAGGGTGCCCTCGCGAAGCTTGGGTACTTGCACCGGAAAAGGCTATTGTTAGGAGGTCAGTGTAACTACTTCTATTACCTTCGCTAGTGGATCTGGGTCATAATTACCCCAAACCATTTTTGGGAGGTCCTATTTTTTGCTTTCTTGTATTTTGGTGTCCAGTCCTAATCACCCAGAGCGGAAATAATTGAAAGCTGCTTGCTTGGTTGTATCTTAGGGACTTTGTAGTGAGTGCTCTTTACTCCTAGGTTGCTTAGCTTTATATTTTTTTGAGTCTAATAAATATTTTAAAGTGTCTGAACGATAAATTCGTCGATCGAGATGGTTTCGTGGGTTGTCTCCTGCGAGTGCCCAACCTTCTTCAAGAAGGCGTAGGAGTACTTCAGAAGGTGTTTATCACCCAGTGTTATCAGACGCAGTGAAGAGAGATCCTTCGTTAGGGCTTGAAGTTTCTGTAGCTGGTTTTGGTGTTGGTTTCAGTACTGAGAGGAGTACTCCACCCACCTCAAGAGTTTTATTTCCAGAGGAAGAAGTAGAAGTAGAGGAAGTACCCCAAACTCCTAAATCGCTTCCATCTCCTCTTCCTTATAGTTCTCTGTTTATCATCGAGTACATCAAACCTGAGTCTGAGAAACCCGAGAGTTCTTATCCATCAAATTCTTACCTTTCGATGGCGACGACCGAGAACACAGCTTTGGCTGTGAGCGCTCCAGGTATTCAGACTCCTTCTAAATTTGAAGGAGGAGGCACTATTTCTATATCTTTGATTGCTTCTAGTGATGCTATGTTTGGCTCTGGTTATATCCAAGCACAGGCTTCTCAATCTGGTCCCTTTTGTTTCAGAATTCCCGTTAGTGGAATTCCTCCATTTTCCTTTTCTACTGTTGCAGCTGCATCTACACCCATCTCCTTTATGGATATTGGATCAACTTCTTTTCAAGGGTTCCCCTTTGGAAGTGGGCATATTCCTCACTCAAATCCTTCCTTAGGGTCTTTTCCTTTTACTTCCCAGACTCAGAATTTTAATCCATGGTTTGGAGGTCAAAGTTCTACTACCTTCACAAGTTGGAACCCTATCTTTACAACAGTAGGGGCAAGGAATCAGTTTCTCGCTAGTCACCAAGGGAATGTTCCTTTCTCTTCATCTAGTGCTTATCAGGCTTTTTCTCCTTTTTCAAATGCTTGGAACCCCTATCAGGGGGTTTCTACTTCATTCACTACTTCAGTGGGGGGAACTGGTCCAATTTATAGTAACTCCATGTTGGGAGGGGGTCCTTCTCTGAATGCTGGGTCACAAGGATTTTCCTATGGCCTAACCTTTTCTACGAACTCTTTCTGGCAACCTGGTGCCTCATCAAATCCAGGGTATTCTTTTCAGAATGTGGGAAATTCATCCTATCAGGTATGGAATCCCTAGGCTCCTCCTCGTTTACCATTTCTAGCAACATTAAACTTGCCGGATTTGTCGAAATTGACTAATGATCCAATCCGATATAGTCCGAGGTGCCCTCCGGTCCCCACCAAACTACCTTCAGACATTCCAAAGTTTGAAGGAAAGAATGAAGAGGATCTGGCAGATCACATCACCACTTTTCATCTATGGTGTTCATCAAACTCCTTCATTAGGGGAATTTTGAGGTCTAAAATGGGCCTCCTAAGGAAATTATAAAATAATAGTGGAAAAAATCAAATAAGATTTGATGACATCATCAAATTTTAGAGGGAAAAATGAAAAAACTATTTTTTCAATTCATATTTTCAACTTATCTCCCAAATTTTTTACACAAATTTCGAGCGGGAGTACTCGTTGGATGCGGAATTTAATTCCTCATCCAAGGAGTACCCATGTTGCATACTTTTGATGGGTCCTACTACACGAAAAATGAGAAATACATAAAAAAAAAACGTGATTACAACCACATTTTTTTATGTATTTCTCATTTTTCATGTAGAAGAGTTCATCGAAAGTATGCAACATGGGTACTCCTTGGATGAGTAATTAAATTCCGCATCCAACGAGTACTCCCGCTCGAAATTTGAGTAAAATTTTTGGGAGATAAGTTTAAAATACGAGTTGAAAAAGTAGTTTTATTATTTTATTATTTTTTAATATTTTTACTTTTTTACTCCAAAAATGGTGAATCATCCATTATGGATGACATCATCATCTTGAATCCTATTAGTTCTTATAAAGTTTATTTTGGTTGTACATTTTTCTTAGGAGGCCCATTTTAGACCTCAAAATTCCCCTAATGGATCGATGATTCGATTAGGTTGAGGTTATTTCAGCACACCTTGACTAGAAATGTAGCTAAGTGGTATATTTAGTTAACTGGGGGCATTTTTTGCACTTTTGGAGATCTGGATACCATGTTTTTGAATCATTTTTAGTTTCCTATTCGTTATGATGCCGGGAATGAACTCTTGGATAATTTTAAGCAAGACAAGGCAACCCACATTTCTGATCATATCCAGCAATGGCAGAGAAGGAAGAGGATCATTAAAGCCTAAATTCCAAATGAATTCCTTCTAGAATGGTTTTTGAAATCCTTGCAGCCAGAAATTTCGAAGTACATATCCCTGTCTGGGGTATTTTCCGAGGAACAGGTTATTTTTAGGGCCCAAAAATTAGAACTGATTTATTCTCAGTCTGGTGTCCTCAATAAAAATTTTCCTGATGCTCCTCACTCCAAATTGGACTTGTCCAAAGCTAAAAATGGTCCTCATGGTGATGGAATTATTGGGTTGATCGATAGCGGTGCAGCTAACCTACTTAGCCAATTGCAGTAGTTGTCCATACAATCTACTTCTTCAGGTCAGGTTGTACCTTCAGTGCCAACCTCTTCCCAAAAATTTTCAATACATACTGTCTAGACTTCAAACCCCAAAGGAAATCAGCAATCTGGGGGGAAGAATAAAGACGAAATAATAATAGGAAAAAAGGGAAAGATGGGAAGGGTGATGCAAATAAATCCAACGAGCATGTTGGTGAGGGACAAAAGGATAAAAATAAAGTGAAGTTTCCATGCAAGTTATGTACTGGAGATCATCTTACTCACCTCTGCCCTAAAATTTAGGATGTGCAGCGCTTGTTGGCTTAACAGGGATCTTCAAGTTCCCAGGCTGTGTTAACAAACCCTTTTCCCCAAGGGCAACAGTTAGTTGTTGGTGCGAATCAAAATACAAGGGCTTCTTCTGGAGGCACCCAAGAAGGGGAAACCCCATAAAAAATATATATGATGAATGCTCACACAAATATCACTACAATATCTCATGATTATGGTACAGTTGAGTCTTCAAAATCCAAGGGTGCTCCTGATAGTACTGAACCGCTTCACATTACGAGGCCCACTATTGAGCCCATACCTCGGATGCCAAAAGCATATACAAAGCATATGACGATTAATCCAAATGCCAAGGCTACCCAGAACTACTATGTTGTAGAAGATATGGTGCAGAGTCCTTGTGCTATGTCTGCTCTCGAGGTGCTCCAGTCTTTTCCAGCTCAACAAAGTGCTCTTCTCACTGCTATTGGGGTTGTTGATCCGAAGAACTCTCTTATGATTACATTCGATATGATTAATTTTAAAAAGAGACTCCCACATCATATGGCTTTCCATATTAGATCGTCATTTCGAAAGTTCACTATATTTCAAACAGTCGTTGATGAGGGTGCTTCCACGTGTGTGATGTCTCTCGCATGCTGGAAGGGAATCGGTTCTCCCACTGATGTTCCATCAGCCACTCTTTTGACTGTGTTTGATGGTCATTCTCATAGGCTGCATGGTATTTTCCTGGCTTTTCCCATCTTTGTTGGGGGAAAAACTGTAAATATAGAGGTTGAGATAGTTGATGCAAGCTTGGACTACAACCTTTTGTTGGGGCAAAACTAGATTTATGAGATGGATGCTATTGCATCCTCCTTGTTTCATATTATTTTTTTCCCTCACGAAGGGAGGGTTGTCACAGTTGACCAACTGGATTGTTCTCCTGTAGACCCGAATGCATCTACTGACTCAATTATCCCTTTGGTGGATAATGTCAAACCGCCTCCGTTTCAACTAGCTTACAGATTGGAATCAATATTTCCTATTGAGTGTGAGATTCCTTCTCTTAAGTTGGTTGTAGAACTTCTTCCTGACACTTCTAGTCTTGAAGAACACCTCCTTCATCTAGAACATCTTGATGAGCAGTGTCGAGATGCTTCCACAATGAATGAAGCACATAAGAAATGGGTACAAGTTCAGTACGATAAAGTGGTAAAACCTAGGGTTTTCTTCGAAGGCGACCTTGTTCTGGTTTATGCCCAAGAAAAATATGCCCTAGGGGTAGGTAAGTTCAAGTCTATGTGGTATGGCCCCTTCATCGTTAAAAAGGTCTTCAAAAAATGAGCTTA
Source organism: Pinus albicaulis (assembly GCA_034641835.2). Taxonomy (NCBI): domain Eukaryota; kingdom Viridiplantae; phylum Streptophyta; class Pinopsida; order Pinales; family Pinaceae; genus Pinus; species Pinus albicaulis. Next base: position 31,588,588 of record CM076576.1, read on the forward strand.
TACCTTGGTTGATTTTGATGGAAATGAGTTGGCAGAGCCCAGAAATGGGCTCTATCTGAAAAGGTATTATGCCTAGGCCTCAACCTAGTATCTTGCTTTTTGTATATATTTTTGTTTTTTGTTTTTGTACATGTCTGAGTTTTCAGTCTATGAGGTGATGGTGATGTTTTTTGATCTTATTTGGCAGGTTGTGTTGGATATCATGAGTCATTATGGTTTCCCCGATGGTGCTAGTAGACACACCCGAAAATTAGCTTTCGCGGCTTGGGTACTTTATTATCCATCTGGTCAGTTGTTAGTGTTAAGAGTAGTCTGCATTGGTCCTGCTTCCAATAACATAGCAGAATACACTGGAGTCATTTATCTACTCTCAGAACCAATATCTGTGGGTGTTGATTCATTGGTAGTATTCTTGGATTCCCAGCTGGTGGCGTCGCAGTTGAACAATACATATCGGGTCCAGAATCCTTTGTTGTTTTGATTTTTTTTTTAGGGTACATTTATTACAAAGATAATTTCAATTTATCACATTTATTCATATTCCTCGAATTAAAAATCAAATGGCAGATTAATTAGCTAATCAAGCAATTGACTGGCATATTAATCATTCAATACTTTAAATAAAATCATCAAAATCATCATACATTTTCACACATTTGCTTCATCGCATCATAAACTGATGTATATATGTATATATCATCAGAATGTACAAAAAACTATACAAAAATTTGGACCCATATGTCCTAAAAAATTAGGGCTTATGCCCGATCATGTTCAGTATAAAAAATATAATACAGTCATCTGATAAAATCTATGGTCCCTGCCCAATGTTCGTGTTCCTATAGAACACGATCGCAGTAGCCACACGGTGGAATAACAGCACCCAATCTCGCGGTACCCTGACTACCCATCTCTGGATAGCCTCTAGTAAGTCTTCTACTGCAGACATAGGCACTTGGCGAGTTAAACTCTCCAAGTTTCTCTAAATGGCATGTAGGGTCCTACCAGGGTCTTCAAAATCTGCTTCACCTCTGCAACGTTTGTGCCGTTGGTATCCTTCAGGACAAACTGGTCCCATATCTATATCATGGTCATATCATTTTGTAAGTCATTCGAAATCCAATAAAAAGCATGTTTGTTTTTCATTTTTCACATATATTGAAAAAATTAAAAAAAAAATTAAAAAATCAATCAAATATTGCAGTCTTACCAATAACACCCCATGCTGCGCCGAGTGGAAGGACTAGGTCTGGATCACCGTGAAAATCCATCCCAGCATAGGGATAGTCATCCACTGCAATAATCTGTTCTTCCAACTATTGGAAGAACTCGTCGTCCCATGTAGTTCGAGGAACTTCACTTCCCCCCCAGTCTCTTCATCAGATTAGCCCATCGGGCCATTCTTAGATCTCTAGGGCTGCTGATGGATGAGATCACTTTGGGTCGAAGCCCAGGAATCTTCTCAAAGAAGAATGTCATCAAAATGGTTCCATACCCGAAATTCTTTGTTTTAGCTTTCCGGATAGAGGACACTTTTTTTTTCATTTTTTTCAGTAGAGTTGTACACCAATCAAAGAGGTGCACTAAGCATTCCACAGCTATACTCATATGTGTTCTCGACGCCTGGTGTAAGGAAGCAGATCCTGCCACCCTACCAATGGTGAAAAGGAGAACTTTCATATGCAGCTCTGATAAATCTTTGATTTAAATTAGAGTCCCTACCTTTTGAGATCCCTCTACACAGTAGATGTGGACATAATCATCCACTGTAAGCCCTCCCAAAGGCTTGCCATGCAAATCTACCGGATCTCCTCTTTGGGAGAGTCCAGTAATAAAGTAAATGTCTTCCACCTCTATGTGTATGTGTATTTGGTCAATCATGAAGAAATATTCTTCCAGTTCCCAATGATTCACCAGCATTTCAAGTAATCGGACGTTACTTTTCATATTTTGAATTTTGAAGAATTTGAGTAATCCACAGTTTCGGAGGATAATGAGCGAATTTTGATCCCCCATGACCTCTTGGTCAATGGCATTGTGCTCATGTTTCCTCCAAGAAATAGTCATCCTGTAAAAAATCATTTAAATTCTCATTAGGTTCATTTTTTACAAACACGGTCTGCGCATACGTGACTTCCCTTGTGGACAGTCGCGTATCATACACGGATTCATCCACATGAACCTGCGTATGCGTAGAATGCTAATAAAAAAAAAAAAAAATTATGGTGAAAAATCAAAATTTTTAACCTATTAATGGATGAAATTAATAACAATGATGAATTTAAGGCTTACTTGAATAATCCAACGAAGTTTGTTGGATGATTGCTCCTGATTTGAGGAAAGAGGTTTTTTCTCCAAACCTCTTTTTTCCAATTCAGAAAAGTAACAATGAACTAAATATGAGGTAAAATGTGTATTTATGCCCAGAATTTGAAATTTTTTTGCAAAATTTCACTATTCTTATTTTTCACATCTGTATTAAGCTGCATAACCCTATTTCTTGTAAGTGTTGGAATAAGTATATTTTCAGGTACATTTTGTTGACCTTGAGATTTTTTTTGGTTTTTGAATCCACGACTGCTGACCTATCATGGCAGGTATATGATCTTAACTAGCATATAGGTTAGGGAATCCAATTTCCATTGCATTCTGCATTCTAGCCTCCATTCTGATCACTTGCCATAGGGTCGATCCCATCATGTCATGAGTACTTAACCCATTTCACTCGCTGATTATTTAATCATGACTTGGTGGTCGAGCCTTATTTTACATGGGCTTCCTAGTTAGTTCCTCGCTAGCACTTGTCGCCCATGCTGCACTTTATGTAGGCTCGGGAGTCCTCTTTAGTCTTGCCATGATGTATATGTTGAAGCTTCATTCTTCTTCTTCTTCATTATCATTTTTCTGGCTATTACCCTAGAGGCTCCCTGGTGTTGTTGAGTTGCATCACTGCATTGCATATTTACTACTTGTTTATCTTGGCATTTAGCCGGCTTCATTTGGACTCGATGTTTAAGCGATATTTTGACCTTGAATCTTTGTACAAAGTTAACCATTGCAAAGAACTTAGCTATCACGACTTGACACCCTTGTTACCCATGGATGGAACACTCCTTTGAGTATCGCTTACCAATTTCCGCCACCTTGCATTGAGCATAATATTGTTCCTATCCCAGGAACTAGTGCATCTGTTTCTTGATACTCATTCTATCCATTGTACCATAGCATTCTTTTATTCTTTTTCAAGCTTACTATATGAAAAAGACAAAAAAATCAAATATGTTAAAAAGAGTGGGAACGGGATGTTACTTCATATTTGTATGACAGTTACAATGTCAGTTTTTCGCCCTTGAACAAAGCACATAATGCTATGTTTTTTCCTTATTTGGGATGGTTTTAGTTTTGGCCTAGGCGATGCCATAACCTTGTTTCACAAGTCATTTCTCCCTTGGTTGGTTATCTCTTCCAATCAGATGGAGAGTTTGTTTTTGCCTCCTGCATAACAGACTTATACAGGGTCATTATTTTCTACCATGGTCATCATGAGTTGTGATTTTGTTCAAGGGAAGTTAACCATGAGTCGGCCATTCTAGGGTGTCTCTTGAATTATTTTTTCAGGCTTTCCTAGTTTTTTCAGTATCTCATACTATCACATCAGATGTTTGGTCTTCTGCTCATGCTGGTTTGAGAAGGTATCCATTGAGTTCTTGCCAATGGGTTTGTCTCTTATCGACTATGACATCTTGCTCTGAGAGTAAACCTAGAGCCACAACTTGGCCCTATTAACATCATTGATAGGTGACCTTGCGCTCAGAATTTGATCATCATTATGGGTCTTTGACTGAGTGGTTTTCCTTGTGTTCGATGTCAACATACATTATCACACTTGGGATTCATGCAATACCTTGATTTCCATTTGACCCTATCGGTGGATATCTCACCTCTTTGTCAGCTTTCATTATTAGTTGGTTCAAAGGGTTTCTTCCATGCGCTAACTTCATCTTGTGCATGTCGGAAATGTATTTCAGGTTGGTTCCTTCACTCTACTTCGTCCGGTTCCTTCCAAATCTTGGCCTGCGGGTTACACTCGCACTGGAATGATGTGGGATGCCTCAATGCCTTCCTTCCAGTAGATCTTTTCCTATCAACTTTGACTCATTGCTCTGGGAAGAAGGTCTAGAGTCTCTTTGTTTGTACCTTAGGTTTTTCAGTCATTAGTTGCAGACTCTTCGCTGTCGACAATGAGGATTCATTATTGCCTCCTGATTGATAGATTCTTACACGTGTTTGACTTCAACTCATTTATTCGCACTTGTTAGATTGTACTGGGGCACCTTGACACTCATTATCATTATCAGTGGGTTGTCTCGCATTTGTTAATGGTTTACATTATTGATCGATAATCAAACGATTTCTCACATGGTCGACTTCAGCTCATTTATTCCCATTGTGTAGAATTGTGCCATAGTGATCGGTGAAGACCTCGGGATTTCATCAGCATGCTTCGATTCACTTTCGATAGTTCATTCAATTTCTACCAGTGGCATCATCCACACTTATATGTTGCAGTTTCAGTATAGCAGCATCTTATATGTTGGCTCCCGAGTTGCGTGATTGTACCATGTATTCCACCTCTTATGATTTGGTACCTGGAGATTCAGTTGCTTGTGAGATCAGATATCTATTACAACATCATTGATCAGTATTCTATATGTGATACTTGCACTGTATTTCGATTTGTACTTCCGGGCAGTGATCAAATGATTCACTATGTACTTTCCCATTCAGCTATACTTGTATACATTTTGGATCTATCGACATGCTTTCCTTTCACTGAGCATGGATATGCCCGCCTCAGACATGATTTGACTCTCTGAATTCTTTCATTGGTTTTTTGGCAGGCTAAAATATGGTGAAGTCCTCTCTTGTCTTCACAAGGTTGTTTCTATACACATAATATATTTCGGCCATCATGTACCCCTTTTAACCTCATATATTAGGGGGCATCTGTTATAGCATCATTTTTCACCCTTATGTGAATAATGATTGTCTCTTTGGCCTTGGCACCCTTCCCCCCCAGACTTGAATAACTTCATAAAAAACAGTGTCTAAAATCCCATATGTGATTATGCCTAGACTTTTCTGTGTATATACGAGAGTCCATTCATAATTTTTTGCGTATGCCATTTAAATCATTAAAAAATATATAAATTCCTTATTTTTGAGGTAGGGTGATGGTTATTCCCATAATTCAACCACCCCAGCCCGTGGCCCAACTGTTTCCAACTGCTGAAACTACTTTGAGGGAGTATAAAAGCCCCTCATGTGTATGGCCTAAGGGAGAGAGAAAATTATAGATATTATACTCTGTTGGATCCCTATTTCAATTTTGATATTCCCATGCCTCTTGCACTTCCCAGGTATATTCAGGAAACCCTTGTTTCCTTGAAGATGATCATCATCCTATATGACATCTTGTTTGCACACATCTTGGAAGAATCCTAGTGAGGTGAGGGCTAGACAGATCCAGAGGACAGTCTACTTGAAGGCCATGGAAGGATTCAGGTGATCTCTCCACTTTCTATTATTGTACATGCCATTTATAATGAGAAGAACCATCTTGTTCCCGAATATTCACGTGTTTAGATCTCTTTATATATGTGTAAATATTGTTAATTGAACATTCAATATTTCTTATATGATATTATACATGAGTTACACTGACATCCAGGAAATATATAAACCAAATATCAAAACCAAATTGCCCCATATAACTAGCCTAAGATCATATATAAAAAAACAAAGTTAAATATTATAGAGAGAGCCCTCTCTAAGCCTTAGGAAGGCTAGATCCTAAAGCTTGAAAGTAGGTCTATCGTTACCTTTAATATTCTTTAAACTATAAAATCAAAATCTCACAACTATGGGAATTATTAGATTGATAACAGAATCAATGGCCGCATAGATAGCCTGATCGTAGAGTATCTAAAAGAACTTGTTTTCCTCCACCTGCTTGGGGTGATTTGAGTCCCACAGATTGGAAAACCGCACCCCTTCACTCATGCCAACCTTTAGAGGGGGGAAGACTACTTCTTCTAGGGTCTCCCAGGAAACTAAGATGATTACCAGGAGTAGCCACAAGTAGTAGAATTCTTTTCCCTACTCCTGAGCCTCGCACACATTGCTTAGAAATTATTCCACCAGGTACTGGGACCAATTGTAGCAGACTCCTTTTTCACACTGGCCAGCGATCTGAATTACATGAGTAGGGACAGTTTCGGCCTTACATTTCCACATCAATTTGTAGGCAAGCAATATAGTGCCCATGTGCGTCCCTAGGTCATGGATGGTATTAATCAGGAAGCCCCTCTTGTTGCGTTCAACACCGTACTTCTTCCGGACAGTGTTGGCAGTATGGTGCTCGAATTTCTTTCTCGTTCCATCCCTAGGGCCAGGCCCGTTCATCGGGAGGCCTGTGATGTGGTGAATGAGGGCAACATCAATTAGTATGTGGCCTTGGAGCCACAAGCAGCCATCATGGAAAAGTGCCAACAGTTGGCGAATGATGAGGCTGGTTATGTTATAACGTCCAAAACGGGGAAGGCGCAGCAAGTTCAGGATGCCTGCCCCAGCTAATCCCATGACCCTAAGCATTGGCTCGACTTTGGGCACACCATCTTCGATCACCTACTCCAAGTACAATCGCAGATCTAACGAATGAAAATCATCCAATTTACCTAGGTCATGGTCATCAAAATTTATGTTAGGAAGTTGTCCAAACATATCTCCCTATTGGGGCACTTCTTCGAGGACTAGAGGCATCTGTAGATAGGAACGGATGACTTCTACGTTGGGCATACAGGCTATTGTTTTGTGAGGCTAAACATACATGGGTAACCAAGTCAGTGGGGTCGCCTGCAAGCCTTCCAATGTGAGCGCCATCGGGTTCGAGGGTGCGGTGGGTGATCACTTCTTAGGCACCTTCCGGGGGGAACGCTGAATTCGAGGGGAAGTACGAGGCTTCCCACCGGCCAATTTGTTTTATTTAGCCTTTCCCGTTCCTTTTCGGGGTGCTGAAGTTGAGCCAATTTCTTCTGCAACAGGGGTGACTTCTCGGAACTCATCAGAACCTATTTCTTCGGAGGTTGTGTCAGGCGGAGGCGAATTTGGGTCAGTAGCAATCATCCTTGATTGAAAGATGAATTTAGCGTGGCTACTATCAGACAACGGAGCTTGCTTCGTCATGTGGCCTTTAGATAGACATAAATAATGGGATATACCAGAGAGGCTGAGGTGTGGCAAACATGAGAAACAGTTGAATCCCATAGAACAAATAGTCCAAGCCTTATAGCGTCCATGAGAGAGAAAATGCCATCAGACCCTTAATTGCCTTCCATCATTACAGAAATAGTAAAAATTCCTCGTAACTCGCCTCATTAATTTCCAGATACCTATGTCATTAAACAAGGAGTGTGGTTTTCCATGCTCCCACTCTATCCCAATGGTTAGTTTTGTCCATTGCACGTAGCACCTATGCCTATCACGCACCCCTTTGTGCTACCAGTCCTGTGCATCACCCTTGCGCATCCACGCTTGTGCACCATCCCTGCACATCCGTTCCTACGCATCCTTCCTGTGTTCAAGGTTCATGGTATAGCTACTTCGACCATATAGTCATTTGATCGACACCGCAGAGTCTCGGTAGGGCTTTACCCGACTTCTATTAACATATCCTGGTAGGGACTCTCCGCGTAGTGTAGCCAGTCTGACCACTACACCGTTGGTAATTTCCTTGACCGCATATGGACCTAACCAGTGTTGTCGGAATTTCCCTGGGTGTTTCAAAACTGGTTATTCTATAGTAGGGTGAATGATTCCTCTGAAAAGTATTTCTACCGGATATGGCAATCATGCCATGCTTTTTCCCATGCCTTCTGCACCTTTTGGTGAAAGTGGGTAGTGAGCCTATCTTCTTCGAATGCTACTAGCTGCGCCAAGCACTCCATAATTTCGGGATCGACCATATTTGTGAAGGCTGAGATGCACAAGCTAGGAACAATGTATTCGATGGGCATAACAACTTCCTTTCCATAGACCAGGCAGAAGGGTGTTTTTCCCGTGAGCTTCTTACATGTGGTTCCGTAGGCCCAGAGGAAAGAGGGGTTGTGCACGTCCCAATCACTCCGTTGTGCGTTACAGACCTTGGTGAGCGCCTGTTCCAAAATTTTTTTGAATGCCTATACGGTTCCATTTGCCTACAGATGATATCGGGTACTTTTGGCATGGTGGATCTTGAATTCCTCAGTCAGAGCCTTAATTTTTTCATTAACGAAATGCCTCCCTTTATCGCTCATTAGGACCTTGAGGCACCCAAACCTGGTTAAGATATTTTAAAAAATTAAGTAGGCCACCATGTCCGTAGTGCAGTCCTTGACAGCTGCAGCTTCGACCCACCTGGTAACGTAATATGTGGCCGTAACGATATATCAAGCAAATTTATTCTTACTGGGGGGTTAATGGGGCCCATGAATTCAATGGCCCACTTATAAAATTTCTGTAGGGCCATCTGTAGTTGCAAGGGCATATTGTCCCAATCTGAAGTTCTTATTGTCCATTCGCACGTGTCACAGGCTTTACAATATTCGTGGGAGTTGCTATGCAGTGTGGGCCACCACAACCCAGCACTTAGTATCTTCTGCGCAGGTGATTTTCTAGCATAGTGACCTCCTACCACTCCTCCATGGGCTTTGGCTAAAATGGCATTTCTTTCATGCTCTAGTACATACCTTCGCAGCCCCTCATCAGCTCCCAACTTGTACAGTTGGCCCTCAATGATGGTAAATTCAGTGGCACGGGTGACCAATTATGTTTTCTGTTGTACTGAATAGTCTGTAGGCACCATCCCCGTAGTTAAGAATTGAATAATATCTGCAAAGTGTTCGCCAACCACCTTAATAGTAAATAGTTGTGCATCGAGCAAGCATGCTTCTAGGTTAGTTGGCTTTTCACCACTCTTGATGCAGGACAAGTGGTCTGGCCCAGCATTTAGTCTCCCAGGCTTTACAATTATCTCAAAATCATACTCCTAAAATAGTAGTAACCATCGGAAAATATCCCCCCCCCAACATAGGCTTATTTACTAGGTACTTTAAATCTGAACGATCCGTGAACATATTGAAGTTCCCTCCTAGTAGATAGTGCTAGTATTTCTGTAGGGCATACACCATGGCTATTCCCTCGCATTGAGTAGTAGAGTAATTACGTTCTACGCTAGAAATTTTTCTACTAGAAAATGCAACCAGGTGGTCAATGTCCCCTTCCCCGGGCTGTGTGAGGACAACACCCAGGGCAATCCCGGAGGCATCCACATGGACATGAAAAACCTTCGACCAATCAGGAAATATGAGGATAGGTGCAGAGACTATATTTTCTTTGAGAAGTTCAAAACACTTCTGACACTCCACGTCCTAGAAATAAGATACTTCCTTCTTTAGCAGCTTCTCCATTAGTGTCGTGATCAGTGCGTACCCTTGAATAAATTTCCTATAGTAGCCAGTGTGCCCGAGGATGGAGCGCAACTACTTCTCAATTGTGGGTACTGCTAAATTGATGATAAATACCACCTTCACTGGGTCAACCATCAATCCTTGTGGACATACCACATGTCCTAACAAGATCCCAAAAGGTACACATAATATGCATTTCTTAATGTTTAGGGAGATTTGGTGTTTTCTGCAGGAATCCAGCATCATATGTAGGTTCGATACGTGCTTCTTTACCAATCAAAACATTTTCCAATCATCAAACTATAATTCGAGGAACTTGTGAATGAATTACTTGAATACTGCCACCACTACTCGTGAGAAGATGGTAGGGGAATTCTTGAGCCCAAAGGGCATGACGGTGTATTGGAAGGATCCCCATTCGGTTGCGAAAGTAGTTTTGCTGCAATATTTGGGTGTGATTCTGATCTGATGGTAGCCTAAAAACCCGTCAGTGAATGAATATGCTTCCTGACCTCCCATACTGTCAATAATTTTGTCAAATAATTGTGTAGGGAAGGGATCATATATGCAGGCATCCTTCAACTTGCACACGTCTACGCAGATTCTTATTTCCCCTTTTGTCTTCTTTTATTGGACCACCATAGGGCTTACCCAATCAGATTGTTCTACTGGTTTGATGATGATGACGACTATCATTTTATCAATTTCTTCTCTAACTTTCTACTTATATTTGGGGTTCAATCGGTAAATTCGTTGCTTGATAGGAGGCGCATCAGGTTTTAAGGTGATCTGCATGACACCCAGATACCCTACAATAACTTTGAGTTCTGAAAATTATTTGGGAAATAGATCCTGATATTTAGTGATCAGTTCTGCAATTTTCCCAATGGTATCATCATCCCAGTAATCCCCAATTCTAGCCATCTTGGGTTTTTCTTCTGTTCCAATGTTGACTTCTTTTAACTTGAGAGGCTTAGTCACGTCTACTACTTGTAATGCAGGTCTCACAACTGTGCGTTCACCCTCGGACTCCAAGATAGTGATATTTTGCAGGTCCTCATCACACTCTTCCACTAATATATTATGATAGTTGTAAAATCTTGCATCTCCGCATCCCAAGATGGTTCTCCACAGTCTATGTGAGACCACAAGTCATCAAACACTAAAGCATCTATGTCCTGTAGGGCTTTGTCTAATTTCTCAGTCCCTCCTATCAATACAAAGGTCCCCAAAAAATCTTCCCTCATGGTATCCCAGTGGCGAGTGCTCTAGTGTAGCTCTGCATCCAAATAACACGTGGTGGGGATAGGCCCCAAGGCGTGGATAAACATGTGGACCCATTCATCCCAAGTCCTTTCGCACCATGCTTCCATCCATACCGATAAGTTCTTGCGCGGGTCCCCACGGTCGAGGAAAATCTCCATAGGCTTCGAATCTTAGGATCAACATTCTGCGACATTCCTCCCAATCCTGGAAAGTCCCCTTATGATTTTCCCACCACCGCGCAAGGGTCGCACGCATAGCTAGGTTAAGCACCCACATCCTCTGTTCCCTTGGGACTTTGGCTTTGAATGCCCTAAGAAAATCCTTAACACTACCAAAATCATCAAAGTAGGAAAACTCTCTTACCTCTAAGGAGATGCAATGGAAGCTCTTGGTGATCTTCAGGCATCGTAGCGTAGATACATCATGCAACCAGTTCTGCCAATTTTCTATCTCCCTGTCTGAGTCAAAGAGACATTTGTTGTCCTCCCAAAGAAGCACGCCATCAGTGGTAGGATTGATCCAATCCTTGTTTCAGGTAGTTAGCTTGTATATCTGATCAACCTCATCCCCTTCGCACACTATTTCTGTATACCGCTCACCCTCTACTAGATCTAGAGGGACTATTACTCGCGTAACCTCATTTTCAACAACCATGTTTCGCCTTTTTAATTTGATAATACCTCCCATGTCGATAGCCCAATCTATCCCTAAGGGTGCAGGGTAAGGGCCCGCATCATCTACAATTTGAATCACCTCAAAGTCTGCATATACCTTAACACCCGCGATGTCTACCATAACCTTTGTTAGTCTTCCTATCGGTATGATCTTCTGATGGTTCGCCATGCGGAGCTGTATAGCAGACCATTCCAGCTTGGGCTCTCCCATATTTTTCCAAGTCCATTTAGGCATGACATTTGCATTGGATCCTATATCAAGGATGACCTGATCCATTTCATAATCTCCAATCTGCACAGTTAGCCGCATTTCCCGACCAGTCCTCTTCTTATTCTTATAAATTTTGTTTACATCTCTTACTTCTATTGGTGGAGCAATATTTTCTGTGCAGGTGTCTATCAATGCTTGGAGGTTCTTAATTGCCTTCTGGTTGTGTAGTAACTTCATACATCCCTGTAGGGATGCCTTCACTTCTTCATCTGCTTTCAGGTTCGCTGGGGTCTTGGAGGTAGATACCTCATTTTTGGTAAATTATTTTCCATCTTCAAGGAAGGTTTCTTTTTCTTTCTGTAAGTCTAGGCTTTCCCTTTTGTTAGTGGCTTTTCTGATAAGTGGTTCGACTGCGAATTTTTCCTCATCTCCTCCTGTGGCCATGCCACTATGCGTAATTATGTTAATACTGGGCCCCTCATCGCGTAGTTCTCCCTTAACCCTTTGCACATTCTGTGTCGACATTTGCTATTTTTCCTGCATCTTCGCTACGAGTACAGGAAAATATTCGATCAAATGATCTAAATTCCTGCAATAAATACAATATTTTCATGCAAGGATTGGACAGTCCCTTCCGAAGTGTCCCACCTCTCCACAATTATAACAAATTAGTTGTCCTCTTCCTATCCGGTGCTTCCACCTCTTCCCCCCCTTGGCCTCTTGTCAGGGAGCCTCCTCATCCAAAGGGAGGTAGTGGTATGGACGGGTCAGCTTGTACCCTATATAGGTTTCCTCTATCCATCATCAAATCATACCTCTGATAGTTGTGCTCATCATGTCCTACAGATGAGCAGAATTTGCACCACTTCTGATTTAATTCTGGGACATAAGCACCAAGCCAGGGGTAGTGGTTTTTATCATGCAATCCAACTACTCGATAGTCAGTGCACCACAATGTGGGTTTTCTTGGTCCCACAACCTCTTTGAGGCGTAACGGGTTAGGTCCCCCAGCCCACATGTATTATAATAGCAGAGGAAACTGATCCTTGGTGTGGTTTGATAATCTTCACCATATGCACTAGATGTCTGTGCTGGATTATTTTCCCTGTTATTTTCGTAGATTCTAGATTTCCATGTGCATTGCCTCCAACTGGCCCTGGATCTGCTGCACCCCAAACTGGGCATCATCCCTTGGTGCAGCTTCTAGCTTCATGGAAATTTCCAGGGCCTTTTCTTGTGTATCAATCATCTGTTGGCCCATGGGTCCGTGTAGGTGTGGTAATTGTTATCACTCCAATAATTATCAAGGGTTGTAAATATTTTTTGTTTAAAGAATATTAGAGTTAACCACAAACCTACTTTTAAGCTTTAGGATATAGCCTTCCTAATGCTCAGATAGGGCTCTCTCTATATGTTTTATCTTTGTTGAGTTTAGTTGATTTTAGGCTAGTTTTGTAATATTGATTGGGTTCTTTATTTTGGGTTTGGTTTGGTGGTGGAATCACTAATTCAGATGGATAGATGTAGGTATGTTTTCCATTGGGCTAATAGAGTCAATGTGTCAAGAAACAGAGCAGAATCAAGGTTCTAAAGGGAATTGTTCACAAGGCAAGGTAGTTGAGTTGATTAAGATCTTTAGGCTGATGATGAAATGGTTTCAATTGGGATGAGAGTGAAATTAAGGGTTCTCAGATCCGGATAATGATGGAAATGACAGAGGTCAATCGAAACCAGGGAGAAATTTAGAATTCTCTAATCTGGATATCAGTAGAGAACATGAAAATGAAATAATAGTTCAAGACAAAGTGTTTTTAAAGAAATTCTGAAATAATATTCCTGTTATACATTAATATTTAGAAAACTTGCAAGTAGGAGAAAACTTTAGATAATAACAAAGAACAATTGAAAGTACTTCACTGAAGTGGCCCAACACATGAATCCTGTAATATAATGCCTTTATTGCTCAATCCAGTATGTTGACTTGAAAATGGTACAATGAACCCTCTGGTTCAGATCAGTACATCTATATAAATGTTTAGAAATCCACAATCCACACTCAATACTTTGAATTGTGAGGTATTTATACAAAAATTCTTACAAAATATCCTAAAAAAAACTTAGGAATTATTCAAGGAAAAAAAAATATCATCATGCAAGAAGATAGAGATAGCTATCTAACTAATGCAATTTGTCCTTGTTTTTATTGAATTTGATGTTTGTTGTCTTTTATCTTTTGTTGATTTGTCTCTGACTGTTGTTCAATGAAGGTTGTCTTTTAGGATGTTTGAGTGTCCTTTACGCTGGTTGTCTTTAACTTTGATTTGCTATCTCTGTTTTGACTTTAAAAATATGACTTTCATCTGATACCCTTTACTGTTACTGCTTTCACTTTGACTTTTGACTATTGTTTTTAACTTTAAACTGCCTACTCTGTTTTACCTTTTTACTTCCAAAGTAAATTAGTCAACTTCTCCCAATCTTCTGCTTTTGGTAACTTGATCTTTACCATCCTTCTGAATATCTCCTTAGCCTCTGTATACTTTGAAACAACAGGCTTTTTAATGAATAAATGTTTTACCTCATGTTGTAGGTAAAAGAGGTTCTCAAAAAATTTGTAGAGTACTTTCCCTATTGGAATTCCTTGCATGGAAAAATTATTAGCTTGATCCTTTGCCACTTCTCTGATTTTATTATCATAATCCTCTTGTTTCATCAATAATCATAAATAACTAGAGGATTTGGAAGGCCATTTTGTCTCAGAATATCAAATTTCATCATGAATATAGTTATGGAAAGCTCCATGTTTTGACATTTTTCTTCTAGCTATACCATCAAGTTCCTTTTAGAAATTAGCTTCCTAACTTCTAGGATTGTTTTTGTCTTGTCACTAATTCCAATCTCTTCTAATTTATGTTCATTCTTGGAATTAATAAACTTTATGATTTCATTAGCTTCTTTTGGTTTCGTACCAAGTTCTTACTTTATTTTCTTGATGACTTCATTTGCTGCTTTGATTAGATCTTTATGCTCAGAAATAACCTGAATGGATGGCCAAATATCATTGACAGATTCAATGATATTGACCCATAGCTGCTGCTTGGCTTGTGCCATTGGTTCTGTTATGACCTAAAATTTACCTCAGGCTGAGAAAGGCAGAGTCTAGGGTAACATCAAACCACGCTTAATCTGGTAGCTAGCCCTACTAGATCGGGAGAGGGCTCTCTCCTGGTCAATCTTAGAAAAATATGATCAGTGAGGCTTGAGATGACTTGAATAAAGGCTGATTTTAGGCTAGGTATATATGTAAAAGAGTTTGATTTTATTTTGAGGGTGTTTGTTGGATCAAAGGGAAGGGCAGATTTTGGGTCTGGGGAATGAGGCCTAGTTTTTGCAGAGATCTGAATGGGGCAAGGTAGGAAATTGTTTTGGCACTTCAATTTTGAATGAAATGGATATCTCAGACCGGTGAGGAGTTGAAGAGGGCAAGAAAATTTCAGGAATCCTCTTCAAACATTTGAAAACATATAAAATTAAACAAACCCTAGGTAGAGCACTACAAATTTTAATGAATTCCACCTTTATCCTTGTTTGTTTAACTTAAGAATAAATAAGAGGGAAAATAATACACATGAAACACCAGTAAAATTACATTAACAAGGAGAAAAACATCATAAAAAAAAAGAGCCACATGAATCCCAAGGAGTGCTGCAAACCCTGGTCTATTCCTTTGCCAAAATGGAGAGATGAATGTACAATGATGCTCAAAGCAATCCCAAGTGTCCAACCATGCTAATGACTGAAAAAATACAAGATATAGACAAACACTAACTCATTCCCAGCCTTTAGGGGTCAAGCTCACAATTTTAGGAGCTTTTTCAACAAGATCTAAACTAAAAACTGGAAAATAGGCAGTGGAACAACTTGCCTCTATCAGATAGGAAACTGATTCATTCAGTTGCAATTCACCTTTTGACGGATGAATCTACTTCCATGAGTAAAAATTTAAAAAAATTACATCAAGATCCATCAAATTACATCAAATTACATCATGAGTTTAACATTTGGAAGTAAGAAAGTCAAACTGTCCAAAACTAGGCGGAAAACAGAGTTACTGAGTCCAAAAAGAGCAAAAATCCCCAATGCGCCGCGCCAGTTTTCCCTATGCGTCGCGCCAGTTTGGAGCTTATTTTGGAGGCCTTCCTGGTGTCCAACTTTGCTCCAAGTGGGCTTGTTGGAAATTTCTTCCTGTCTACTTTCCAACACAAGTGGAATTTCTAAATTTGGTTTCCATTTTCCCCTCCAAAAATGGCTTCTCCCAACACTACTTCCTGTGTGTCCAAAAAGGGGCAGAAAGGTCATTTTTAGGGTGTTTTTGGCCCTTCTAGAAGCCCAAAACCTGTCAGAATCTCTTGGCCATAGGTATCCATTCATAAATTTTCATGAAAAATCCAAAAATATAAATTTTTATCGAAGAGGAGCCTTGCATCAAAAGCGCGCGCCAAGTGGCGCGACACGTAGAGTTGAAAAATCTGTGTTTAGGCCAAAAAAAACAAAATTTGCAAAATGTGTCCCAAATTTCTTGAAATTTGGGTTGAATTTCCTCCATCATGTACTATGTTGGGCCAAGGAAGCCTTGGCCAAAATCTGAATTCTATCTTGCCTTTTCCGATGCTTTGAGGCCTTCTTCAACTTAGCCTTCAGGATCTTGATTCGTGCCTTGCAAACATGATTTCTTGCCCAATAATGATTCGCCATGTGCCTCAACATGTTATTTTCCTTTTTTGCCTTCTCCAACAGCTTTTCCAAATGAATATTTACCCTTTCAAGCCAAGTTTCACGATCAGCCTCAATCTCTTGCTCAATGGATGTCATCTCGGTTTGGCTCCTTTTGGCAGCCTGCCGGTTCTCACGTATATTTTTCAACTCCATGATAGTTTGTTGATCTTCTAGCTATTTTTTTTTCTACTAAACATAGTTGATTATCCATTGGGCTCTTTGTAACTTGATGGACAAAGTGTTTATTTCCGCCTTCTGCTCCTGAACAATCTCTCTCATCTTTGAGCTTGGTGAGCCCAAATCATCATCAATGAGTATGAAATCTGTATCCTGGCCTCCAGAAGGCCCCTCATCATGTATTAGCCTCTTACCCTTGCCCTGTACTTGTACTTTTGATGAAGGAAGTGAGACCCCTTCCTCCCCAGGTAGAGATAATACTCGCCTGGCTGCTGCAAACAACCCTCTAGTGCCCCTTTGATAGGTGACAAACACCAACACACTAGCGGTCTGTGTCTCATGACCTCCATGCTGATATGAAGGTTCACCTGCCTCATGAAAAGCCTCCGAAGGTACCTGAGAAGCCGCGAAGAAATCATTAGAAATGAAATCCTCCCATGAAATATGCTGCAAGCCGAGCTAATGCATAACCACAATTTTGATGAGTGCAAAGTGATAGATACTGCTATACTGCTGCTCAGGAGTTTTCCTTTGCACGAGGGTGGTCATCTTCTCAATATTCAGGCATATGAAGTAAGGGAGGTTCATCATTCTCACCCTGGTAAAATGCATCAGCAACCTGTTATGATAGGCATAGAGACGTGAAAACCGGCCCTCACAACTAAAATATTTGATAATGAGTTTCATCAAAGGAGCATATGAATCCTTTAGAAACCGAAAGGGAAAAAATCTACTGAGTTTTCTCACAAAACTAGGCTTGATATATGGTTCATAGTGTTCCCTGTCAACCTGCTGCCTTTTGTTTCATTGCTCTCCAACATTTGGAATTCCGGTTGCTTGAGAGATAGTTTTAGGTGTTAAAGTGAATGTCACACCTGCAAGAGTGACTTGGCCATTATGTAAATGCAACACAAACAATCGAGTCAGCTCATGATTGTGGTGGACTCTAGCAACCATCTCACAAAATTGATAACATGACTGCTATTGGAAACATGAAATAGCAAAAGGATAGGCATGTAGCTCAGCCAATGAAGTAAGCTCCCCCCTCACATGTCTGCCACTCTGGTGAGGTCTCCTAGGTGCATGCAATTCAGTTGTGGAGTCACTGTCTCAGTCATAAGAAGAATCTATCTCCATGTTTTCCAAAGTCTATGTTGGCTTAGTTGAATATGAGGAGTTTGGTGTCTTTGGTTTTTGTTTCCAAATGTGTAATAATATGTGAGGGACTATGGAGAGAGAGGGTAGGGGGAATGATGGGATATGCCAATTGAAATTTGTCAATTGAAGAGTTTAGGGGCAGTCACTAGGTTTTTTGGGATAGCATTTGGGTTTGGGAAATTTGTGATTAGGATGGGATAATGGGAATTGGGATAGGGAATGAGTGATTTAGGGATATAAGGGAATAGGTAAATGGGCTGATGTAACAAGACAATTAGTGAGGAGGGAATAACAGGGTGGGGAAGTGGGAGTGATAGGCACAAAACCAAATTATAAACCCTAAAGAAGCATTCTTTGAATCAAGATAATAGGGTATGAATTTTTTTTAAATCCTAATAGATATCACAAGACACATGTTCATTGGCAGTGACAACGTTTATTGACTTACTTGGACCGGAAGTGACCGAACAAATTTGAAGTTTTGAGAGAAATGGCAATGAACTTGATTTTCGGCCCTACACATCGTGCAACAAACCCAACGCACCACGTAACTCCTATCCACCACGCAGGAGTAATTTCAACACAGTGGGGGCCAACCCAATGCGTCACGCTCGTCCAATGCATTGCGTCGCACAGTGAAATTTCCACAATTTCCCCTTCAAATTGCTACCTTTTCTCCTCACGATTTCTCCTTGGCTCACTCTGTCCTCTTGGAATAAAAATGAGCTTTTCAAACATGAAAATGATTTATATACCAAGGATCTTTAATTCTTCATTTAAAAAAAAACCCACTTTGTAATGTTTCAGATTTTGACACTTTTCAAAACTCTGTTTTGCTTCATTTTGGCTTTTTGACTGAATGATGTGCTTTCTGTTTGTCCTACAGGGAATGGATTGGCTGGAGCTTGAAAAAGGTGACCAAGGTTGCTAGAGAAAATATCATTACAACTGATAAAACTTGAAATTACATTACATTTATACATAAAGATGAAATACTCTATTTTTCTTCAAAACAGAGTTTTGAAGAAAAATACATTATTAAGCATATGATGATGAAATTTTTAGTACTGGATCCTTATTTCAAACTCCTCATGTGCCTACTGAACATTATTAGGTATTTTTAAAACCTTATTAATGAAACCCTAGACCTAATGACACTAAAACCCTAAAAATGACTCTTTGCAAACTAAAAATGACTCTTTGTGATTGCAAATGATCTTAATGGACAGAAATAGGTCAGCAGGTAAAGGACATGAGGGACATGAGAAACAAGCCACTACCATCAGATGATCCATGATCCTAATGGAATGCATCTGACTGAGTGAGACACCTAATATGCAATGCAACAAGAGGATTTTTATCACTGACGGAGGGATGAAGATACTGACACTAACAGGTTCTTTCAATGTCAGTTCTTTTTCTAACTTCTGCAATTTCTCATTCAACCCGCTGGTCTTCTATACTTCACTCTTGTGCATAATCTGAACTAGTTTCTTCTCATCCTCTAGAATTTTCAAGTGTTCTTTAAGTCTGTTGATTTCATTAGTCTGGATGGACATTTCCTGCATTGCTTCAACTAGTTTACTTGCCTCATCACTGGGTTGTGCTTCTGTTGAAGATGACTCTATAACTGAAGTGGTTGTTGATGTAACAGGATGTGTTGTAGCTATTGGAATTGATGGAGTCAATGACTTTGCTAAAGTATAAGGAACAACTATAGTGAGCATAGGAATAACAGTGACAGGGATTGCTTCTGATCTAGCCTTTTTATTCTGTACTAACTTATCCATTTCAGTTTCCATTTCTTTCAGTTGGGTAGTTAACTAAAGAATGAATTTCATCATCTCATCCTTTTTTCCTTCATTCTCTAACACTTCATTTTCCTGTGGATGTTCAGTAGGAGGAAATTTGAATTGTTTCTTTAATGCATCAATGTCTGCATTCTTTTTCTTTATGATTTCATCTGCAACTTTGACATTTGTTGGATCATATGCAACTTCAATAACCAAATATTATAGAGATTTAATTCTGTTATCATTAGCCTGTGATGATGCCTTTCCTAAATTTAGCTGACCTTTGATGTTTTCAACAGTTTTTGCAACTTCTGTACACTCATGGCTTTGTTTGTCATGGTAGAATACAACATTTCACCAGCTTGTTTGTGAAATTCTATCTGGTCTATAGTATAAATATATTTCACTTGAACTTCATATGATGTTTCCTTATAATCTTCTCATGATTGTGGATGCTTCACCGTTGGCTATAAGAAAGCCATCTGCATTTTCCTGGTCTTGTAGTCAAATGCAAAAAGAAATCTACTTTGGTCACTAGGTGACTGCTTCCAGTATTGGGTATATGTATCAGCCTTTAATGACTCATTTATGATCTTGATTTCTTTTAAATTTTGCATAATATTGTCCTCTTTCTCTGCTAGCTTACTGGATGAAGACACTTCAACACTATGATACTTTTGAATAATCTGAGTGTTAGATGTTGAAGGCTGGTGAGTTTCCTCAGAAACTTCAGGAAGTGCATTGTATTTTACCACTCTATCTGTATCAATCACTTCAATAGTTTCCACTTCTTCATTTACAGGATTTAATTTGGGCTTTTTCCTGTAGATCAGTTTGAAATTTTTTTCAGTGGTAGTTTCAGTAGAGAATGATCCTTCTTCTATGACTCTTTTAGAGTTCCTATCCTGTGGGGCTAGAGTCTGCAAGATGGAACTAGTATCACCTTGTTTCTCTGCCTCTTTTAAAGTATTCTCCAACCATTCAGATTGATTGGAGTACTTCTCAATGTCTAGCTTGGATTCATGTACATAAGGAGTTAATTTACATTTGACTCTTAACTTGCTTAAATCGTAAAGGATCATAGTACCATTGGAAACTTTGACTGAACTTGAATTCCTGCAAATACTTTTCTTCTTGTTGACCTGCATCTCTACTATTGAAAATAAAAGGACCAATCTGATCCTTTATCTTACACTGTGTATTTTTTTTGGCTGACAAGAAATTTATTCCATCAGAGTTAAGGATCTGCCTAATATATTCAAGTGCAAATAACCTCATTGGGAGGTATTTGGGCAGTTTATATGGAAAAATATTAGATCAATATACCCTAATCTCTGTGTGCTTCTAATAAAGGTACCACTCTCCTATTCTAATATGTTATGATAACTACAGGACCTTTTTCATATCATCACTGATTCTTGGTTGAATGATGTTGTTTAGAATGTTGAAAATAGGATGGATGAATGAGTCAATGAAGTCTGTGTATGTGGACTGTGTGGAGTTTTTCCTGATTAATGGAGTCCAAAAGATAACTAACTTAGGGTTACCTTCAACATCTAGTTTCTGAAATTTGATGGAAAATCTGTCAGCTTGGAAGTATAAAAACATGTGGAATAAGACAGATGAATACTTGAAGACACCTTCTTCAGGCATTCTAACAAGCTATTCATGAATTGTATCAACAAGGTATTGGGAAAAATTGAATATGGTAGCAGGAGGCTAACCAGGGGAGACAATAGACAGAAAACCTAGGACTGAAACATCAACATGCTCATCAATAAAATAACCCAGAATAAAAGACAACATGCTAATAATATGCCTGGTTCTTTCAGAAAATATGGTTGTTGGATAAGGAGGATTGGTTTTGGGAGTCTCTACTGATGAGAGGATGAATGTTTGAAATATCTGGAACCTCTTTGGAAAGTCCAGTTTCAGATATAACTCAGTGAGGATCTTTATAGATAGAGGTGTTTCATCGGGTCTACGTTGAACTTGCAGCATCTGGTTTATTGATTTAGCTATGATGGTGAATAATATTTCTTTACCAGGGGTTATAATGGCTCTTTGGTTAGGGAAATAACAAGTTTGGCAAAGTATATCACCTCTGGACACTGGAAGGTCCGTGGGACAATATACTTGGGAAAATTGGACTCCCAAAGGAAAACCTCATCATCTTGGTCAATTGATTTATCATAACTCCAGCAGTGGAGCTCAAGAAGGTTAAACTCAATGATAGGGTCACTAATTTTAAATTCTCTATCTGCTAAGGGAGTGTGTTCCACATCTACAACTAGAGGTTGCATGGTATTAACTGATACAATGCTTTGGGAAGCCATATTTATTAATTTTAACCAATTCATTACTCTTTTGTTTTAGAAAAATAGGATCGGGCCTTTAGGAGCACCTCTAAAAGATATTTACAATCTACAACGGGGTTTGGAATGAAATAGTGGCTTTTCCTTTGGTCTAGAATGCTTCAATTGATCAAATATTCAGTCTCTGTGATCAAGAATAGTCTTAGGACCTCTGGAATTCTGTGAAAAGATGAATAGGGTCTATAGAAAAAGGGTTTTGGAATCAACAGGGGCTTTCTTTTAGTCTGGAAAGGCTCCTAAATTGGTTCAATTACTTGTTACTTTCTTGCAGTAAGTATAGGCCTAAGCACTAAGGAATACTTGGAGAAAATGAAGATTTTGGTTTGCAGAATGAGTTCTCTGAGGCACCGGAGGCTTTCTGAGGCTTTGGTTGTATTTATACTATTTTAAATAGGTTCTGCAGCATCTTTTGCAGTAAGAGTCTCGAATTCTGGTGCAAAAGGGCTTAAAAACAGGTTAGTAGCTATTCTTTAGCTCTAGAATAGGTCGGCAATAGCTCTCTTTACACAAAACAGTAATAGAAAAATAGTAATAGGCTTGAAAGGGCAGCTTATACATTTTAACCAATTAGTGGTTAAAATTTAATGCATGGGTTAAATTCAAAATGTAGGGTGGTTTTCATAACGTTCAGAAGAAACCATTTGGAGGTTTTCACATCGGCAAAAGTGGGTGGGTGGTATTTTTGGGGGGGATGCGATTCAATAGAAATTTTCCACATTTTAGGGAGAGGGGATGCAAAAACCACTCATTTCGCAAGGTCGGAGTGATGTTAAAGATCAGGATTTTTGATGTGCAATAGGAGATATTGATCATCGAATCTGATCAATCGCAATCGGACGGTTGGGCGAATGGGAAGGATGAATCGGGGACTTAATAGGCGTGGGGCCTAGATCTTAAGTCAATGCAATGAGTTATGATATAAGCTATGGCTTAATATGTATAGGGTTGAGAATTTATAATAGTGGGGATTAGTTAAACATATGAATGAGTTTAACTATATATTTTAGATGGGTTTAAATGTAATATATTCGGGAGTTAATATAATAATGGTCAATATAGTATGGGAATGGGTTTAATATATGTATGCGGGGATTAATACATATGGGGGTTAATAATATATATTGAAATGTTAATAAGTGCGGGATTTTTAAAATACACTAAAGATAGTGTTAAAACTAATATCAGGAAGGATTTATCAATGTGGGGCCCGACAATATTTTAAGAAAATGCTTAGGATAAGTGTATTTTAGGGGGTAATTTTGAAAAAAGGGGAAATTAATAATGATTTTACTTTTCCAAATGTAATATTCTTTTTTAACTAAGGAAAAGGGGTTTTTTGTAGGGAAAATGCGTGAAGTAAGGGGGGATGGGTTAAAATGAAGGGGAAGGAGTATTTTTACAGGGGAAAATGAATTTAGAAGAAAATTAGTAAATATGAAATGATCAATTTCTACTATCCATGCCTTGTGAAAACTACTTTTGCCTACCCATCATCTACCCTAACATTTTTTCTTCATTTCTTTGGGTACATTTAATCTTGCAAACCCTTATTATTTTTCTTTTAATAGAAAACTATCTAATTCTAACCTTATTACTTCCAATGGCTCATATTAAACTGTTGATCTCATTTATTATTCTCTACCTAACTATTGATCTTCCAAGGTTAAACAGTTTGGCTAGATCTTTATTCTCTATCTATCAACATGAAAGTTTAAAACATGAATAATCAATATTAAGTTGTTTGATTATCATGGATTGTGGCATTTTGGACAAGTTGCACACAATCTTGTTTTTCAAAGTAAAGTAAAAAGTAGTGGCATTTGAATTTGCATCACTTTCATGATCTATTTTTATCTCTTTTTTGTTGGGGTTCATTTTATCTTTTTCTTTTCAGTCCTTTGATTTTTCTTTTAGAACTTTTACCCTCTTTACTTTTTTTAATATAGGAAAACAATTTGCAGAAAGAAAAGTATGTACATATTACAAGACTAATCATAATCAATTAAAAATTATGAATCCTATTATTATAGGACCCTAACAGTGGCTCAAAATGGGAATGGAATTTCCTGGTGAAATGTCAAGAAATTTAAGATCAGTAGCCTTGAACTTTGACTATGCTTCCCTTGGAACTATTTTCTGAGCTCTACTTTATTCATAATTATGATATTTTGTCCTTAAAATCTTAGGGCCTTCTCTCTGGGCTTCAAATTTGCAAGAAAAACATCCAATCCAATCTATGATTTTCAAAGTTATGTACAATGAGAAAAGTAAACAAAGTGAATTAATGTTAATCTGGGGAATAGTAACTTCAGCATCCTACCAGTGATAGGTCCACCTGGCAGATCTAATCCATCTAAATCCTTTAAAAAGAATGCATTGTTACCTCTGTAACCATAAATGATATAGGAACCTTTCCATAGGAAATCAAATTTACCATGTTTACCTTTATCTTCTCTTCTTGAATCCCATTTAAGAAATTTGTCACCTATGTAAAAATAATCTACCTTTGTTTTCTTGTCAAATATCTTTTTGACCTTATCTTGGATAACTTGTGATTTGACATAGACTTCTTCCCTGGTTTGCTGCAGATGTATAGTGTGATTTATCCCTCTCTGGATATCATTGGTTTCTACCTGCAATTCTTGGATCATATACATCACTGGTACTCCTAAAGAGGATGGAGAAACAACATCCATCCCATATAATAGTTGATAAGGGGATGTACCAATAGAATTATTTGTGGTGAGTCTGTCTACCCATAAGGCATTAACTAACCTTTTGTTCCAGGTCTTTTTGTTGTCTTCTAACAGTTTCTTCATGATATTAACAAGGCTTTTATTTAAGGATTATGCAAGACCCATTACCTTGAGGGTAATAGGAAGTGGAATGGCCAAGGCTAATGTGGTATTTGTTATAGAATTCAATCATTTTGTTAGACTTGAAAGCAACTGCATTATTAGTAATGAGCTTTTGAGGGCATCCAAATCTAGACAATATATTATTTTCTAGAAATGAGATTATGACAAAATCAGTGGCTTGTCTAGAAGGAATGGCTTCTATCCACTTTGTGAAATAGTCAGTGGCTATCAAAATCCATTTGTGTTGGGCTAAGGAGGGTGGGTGAATTTCACCAATGAATTCTAAACCCCATTGCTAAAATGGCATTTCTGTGGAGATGGGTTTAAGGGGTAAAGGTAATAGCCTTTTCTTCCCTTCAAAGATCTGACATTTGTGACAGGAGGTCACATACTTTCTAACATCTGCAAAAAGTGTGGGCCAGTAAAAACCTACCCTCAAGATTTTATTTGCAGTTGATTTCCAGTAAAGGTGTCCTCCACAATCACTTGCATGAAAATCTTCCATAACTTTATCAACTTCATCTTTTAGTAAACAATTTAATAGAATTCCACCATGATCTTTCCAAAACAGAGCATTATCTATGATACAATATTTCATTTATTTTAACTTTAGGAATCTAGCTTTAGTTCTTGACAATCTAGGAGGAGCTTGTAAGTTTAGTAATACAAATATGATATCTGCATACCAAGGTGAATCTAGAAAAGCTTCACTGACCAGTGTCGTCACCATTTCTTCATGATCATCTAATTGAGCAATAAAATTTATATCTAAGGCTTGATAGTTCGATTCAGCCATGAGTTTGGCTAAACCTTGGCCTTTAATGAGATTGTTGGACTTAATTTCCATGTCATATTCCAAAATTGTGGAAATCCATTTTCCTCTCTTACCATCAGGCCCATTCTGAGTCAGAATGTCCTTTACTACTGAATTTGGGACATATGCAATGATGTGTGAGAATAAGATATACACTCTAAAGTCTTTAATAGCCTTTAATAAAGCCAATTCTTTTTTTTCCATTATGTTGTATTTTAGTCTGGCATCTCTTAAGGATTTGCTGAAAAAAGAAATGGGCTATTCATAACCCTGATCATTCTTCTGTAGTAAGACTGCAACAATTCTATGTTCTGAAGCAAAAGAAAAAATAATAAAATATTTTTTGAAATCGGGACTTATTAGGACGCGTGTTCTTGTATGGGCTTGTTTGATTGATTCAAAGGATTGCTTGACCTCTACTGTCCATTTAAGTGTTGAGTCTTTCTTTAATATGTTATTTAGTTCTCTAATTATTTCTTCTAAATTTGAAATGAATCTTCTAAGGAAATTGATTTTACCTAAGAATGCCTACAATTCCTTGATATTTCTAGGACGAATTATGTTCAAAATGGCCTCTATTCTAGCTAGGTCTATACTAATTCCCTCTTTTGATATTATATGTCCTAAAATTTTACCTTCTTCAAGTCCAAAGAGAGTCTTTTTGGGATTCAAAGAAATACCAAATTTTCCAGCATTTAATAAACACCTATCTCAGATGATCTAGATGTTCATTATCTGTTTTTGAAAAATTGTTATGTCATCTAGATAAATGACAAGAAAATCATGAATTTCTTTAGAAAAATATATATGCATGGCTCTCTGGAAGGTAGCTCCTGCATTCATTAATCCAAAAGGCATTTTCAAATACATGAAATTACCCCAAGGAGTAGTAAATGTTGTCTTTAGTTGGTCTTCTGGCTGAAATAAGATTTGATTATACCCGAAGAATCCATCAAGAAATTAAATATTGGATGAACCAACCACCCTCTGTAAAATAATATCCATCTTGGGGCGAGGGTAGTTATCTTTTAGGGACACCTTCTTTAAATTCTGAAAATCAACACAAAGTCTAATTTCCCTTGTTTTCTTCCTAGTGGGAACTAAGTTTGAAACCCAATCAGAATATCTGATAGGTACAATGATATCTGCTTCATACATCCTCTTTACCTCTTTTTCAATCAAAGGCATAAGAACTGGGTTGATTATCCTAAGATTCTGTTTGAATGGTTTTTGATCTTCTTTGATAGGTATTTTATGTTGTATTATGCTAGTGTCATAAAATTGAAGGTCTTCATAACTCCATGCAAATACATCCTGAAATTACTTAAACAAAGATATGTATTTTAGTTTTTCATCTTGAGGTAAATCTTTGGAAATTTGGATGAGCTTAGGCCTTTTTTCTGTTCCTATATTGCATTCTTCTATGTCTGATCTTAATGGTTCCATTTTTGGTTTTCTTGAAACATCATGTAATATTCCTAAATTAGCCTACAAATAATGGGAATATTAAAATTTTGTTTTGTCACTTAGATAGGTGAATAAGTGTGTAGGGAGACCCATAAAACTCTTTATTGTGAATAAAACCACTTCTCATGTGAAAGTGGATCATATTTTTAGCTTAATAAAGCACCCTAAGGTGTGGACAGGGGCTAAAACCATGTGGACTGGGTCAACTTTGACCAAATCTACAGCACTGTCATGGAGGAGTGGCCATCAATAAGGCATAATGCAGTTTTAGATGGAGATGCCTTGTGTGAAAGAAGTGATCTCATTGGAAGTGGTTTAGGGTTTGCAAGCTCTTGTCTTATAAAATTAAGGGGATGGCAGCATTAGAATTTTGTTGATGTTTATCATATTTTTTTGAATATATGGTCTATTTAGACATATATCTTTCTCTTTCTGTTTAGCTAATATTGAATGTTGTTTAGCATTGGGTATTCCTGATCGGGAATCCTAGCTCTTCCCATTGAGTAGCTCTTGGGAGAGTTTTTATTGCATTTTCCACTATCTGGCTTAGGATCAAGCTTCTTCTTTCAAATACAGTGTATATCTTGTTGAGGGTTTGGTTGTTTTTGCAAGATGCAACAAGTGGAGACTAGATATTTCAGATCTAGGCCATTTTGCTCCTTTTCAGTGGAGGAGGTTTCTACTTCATTGGGAGGATAGTATTGATCTGAAAATGGAACTATTTGTAATGCTATGAAAAGTATCCATTTCCATTTAAATTAGTTTGCAAAGTGTTCTCCATGTCTTGCAATTTAAACAAAGTGTTTTTGGTAATTGTTTCTGAGTTTATGTGTGAGGGAATGTTAATTAAAATTATTGTTTAACATCTTAAATCAGAAATACACAACAGATAAACTTCACAATAACATAACACAACAACATGATGAGGCATTTCACCCCAAACAATGAAGTATAGCCCAATACAGCTCTATCTCCCTGATGGCCCTAGTGGCTCTTTCCTCTTCTCTGAAGCAAAATTGGCTGAAGAAAACTTCTTGTGTTTTTCTCTGAAACTTGTCCCAAACACTCTAGAATGCTCAAGAAACCCAAAATTGACTAAAATTTCGTCCAAATTGGTTCAATATTGAGGGAGATATGGCCAAAACCAATTCTGCCCAATATTCCCTAAGCAAACTCCACCAAATGTGGAGAAACTGCAGATAGTGTCGAAAAAGTTGGCTAATTCTGCCCAGAATGGTGTGATCCTCCCAATTCTATCAGAACCATAAACTGCTACATTAAATATTGAGTGGGGTGGGGTCACATGGGACTGCTGCCCTGACTGCCGGAGGAGCCATTTGTGGTGACCGTGGCAGTGTGGAAGGTACTATGTCGTGGTCACATGTGATGATAGACCATCGTTTAAACCAGATAAATGTTAACCATTACGTTATATGGTTGGTCACAGCGGACGGTTCTTATGGGGGTTGGGCTAGCCCTAAGGGGCTATCCCCTTTATTTTTCCACCTATGAATATTTTCAACTTCAAATAAATATTGTGATCCATGGATATTAAGAACCATTGCAGAGGCGGATTGGTCGAGCGCTTGTGCTTGCGACGACGAAGTCTAGGGTTCGAACCTTGGGGACCCATAAATTTTTTATAACTCCACAATGGAATCTGGCCTGGGGCCACGTGGCGGCCTCCGGGCTTGCCATGTGGCACCCTTTAATTGGCCATGAAAATCCAAAGTCAAACCACTGTTCAATCAGCACTTGCCACTTGTTAAAATGTAATAGGCCTGAATGGAATATTCTAGGGGAATATTCTTGGAATATTCCAAAGAATATTCTCTTTTTAATTTTTCCAAAATTGAAAAGTCAACTTTGGTCAACTGATTTTTTGAAGGATACTGAAAACTTCAAATCTGCATAACTTTCACATACGACATCGGATTTGATTCTTGTTCATGGTGCCAAAATTGAAGCGACGAGGCCTTTCCATTCGTTTAGGTTTCAACCAATTCTGATTAGTTACATTTTGAGCATTTTTTCAACTTTGGACATGATCACCTAATCACACCTCCCAAATGGGAAGCTTTTGGACCCCAAAAGCTCTCTGAATTACAGAAATTGAAGATGAGGAGACTGATTCTCCACTCTTCCAACCTTGAACCACTAAAATATTCTTGGTTTCAGCAAATTTAGCTTCTCATAAAAAGATAAATTCTTCCTTGAATTCGCTAACCGACTGTTGCTAACCTTGACTGAGTCATGATGCAAATTTTTGAAATTTGCAAAACAACAACTTTAATTTGTAGAAAACATACTGCTCCTACAATGGTCTACCTTCAAAGGAAACTGGAAATAAGATTCACCTTTCCAACTGTCCTTATGGCAAATTTTTGCCAAATGAGCCATGTACTTGTGTCGATTCCCAACCAAGTTTTCTCACCATACCAACCTACCATTCTGAAAGCAGCAATGAACCATGCTGAAATTTGTGTCCTCTTTGCTTGCATCCTTTTCCCTCTCTTGGATTCTTGCACCACCTTGCACCGACACTTTTCTCTCTGCACCGATCGACACCAAAGGCAATTTCTGCAACATCTTTTCATCTTCTTCCAAAGAAGACCTGCTTTCAGACTGAAACATACCATCATTTACATCAGAAATAACATGAAAAGGATTATGTACAAAATAATTTTGCTTAACCATCAACAAAGTCAAATTTTGACTTGCATTGACAAGCCTTTTCAACTACCCTGCATTCACTAAAGAAGATTCTAGCTTCTTCCGATGTGCTCTCACAATAAACTCCTTACCATACTTGAACAAATGGTACTTGTTCTCATGGTGATGGAAGATTGATTTTCTGTCATATAAGTATGGACTACCCAACACCACACTTGTAATGTCAAGCAGTACTACATCTAGTTCAACCAAATCAACATAATGAGCTGTTATGGTGAAGCGCAACATGCACTTTCTTGAAACTTGTAAATTAGCATCCTTGCAAATCCATCCAAGTGGATATGGCTTTGGATGTGGAATGGTTTCAAGTTTCAACTTCTTGACTAATTCTTATGAGATGAGATTCGCTTGTGACCCACTGTCAAATAGTATGTCTATCTTTGTGTGTTTGGCTATTATCCTCACATGAAATAGCTCTATCCTCCTCTCTTCATTTGAAGCTTCTATGTGACAGTTTAAAGTGCTAGAATTGGGATTTGTTTCATTTAAAATCTCTTTCCCCTTTATGTTCTTTAGTTCCATGGCTATGCTTTTAGTTTCATCACCTGATTCAGACCCTAATTCTTGTTCAGAAGTTGCAACTGTTTTTCCTTTTACTTTGGCCTTATCATTGGTTTTAAATTTTTCTGGTTTCAGCTCTGGATGAAGTTTCCAACAATGGTCTTCATCGTGGCTTGTTTTCGAATAGTTTTTACAAAATTATTTTCCTTTTTCTTTCCTAGAGTTTGCATTCCTTTTTCTCCCTTTTTCTTTAAATTCACTACCCTCATTCCCATCAAAATATTGTTTACCTCTAGCCTCGAAATGCGTGGCTTGGACACAAACCTCGTCTAGACTAGTAGGATTGAACATAAGGATAGTATGTATAAGATAGTTGTGTAAACCACCTATATACTTCAGCAAAATCTCTTGGCTATGAAAATCAATTCCAAGTAACAAAGCCCTTCTCTTAAACTCTTGAGTGTAATCTTGAACACTTTGTCCCTTAAGTTGTCTAAAAATTTTCTAATTCATGATAGCCTTTTGTAAATGATCTAATGGATAAAATTGTTGCTTAATAGTGGAAATAAATTCAGACCATGATAAAGTGATCTTACCATGTTTTTTAATTTCATCCTTGGTCTTGGCTTCCCACGATACCAATGCCGTTCCTTCCATTCTCAAAGAGGCTAACTGAATCTTGGTGTAGTCTTCATGAAGGTATTGTATCCTCAAGTAAAATTCCAACTGTCTTATCCAATTGTCAAGTTTCTCTACATTGACCTCACCATTAAACATAGGAAACTCAAATTTAACATCAAGATTTAAAAATGGACCTTTACCAGTAGTTTTAGACTTGTGAGATTGATTCACCGATGTTGAGGATGATGATGTAGAGGAAGAGGATGAAGATGGGGATGGTGGATCACCATTTCCTCCATGTCCTTTCTTTGACTTGTCATCACTTTTCTTTCCTCCTGAAGAAACCTCTTCTTCTTTTTGGTGTCTAGACCCTTCTCCAAAAATCCTATCATTCCTTTCTTGGTAGAGTATCCTTACCATCTCTGCCATGTCTAGGAAATCTTTCGGAATATCCGTTCCTCTTCTTTGGGATCAATATATTCAGGAGCTTCTCCTTCTCTTGAAGACATGCTTGAGGCTTCTTCAATGGCTCTTGGAGGTGTCTCTCTGACCCTTCTTGGTTTTGGATTACTTTGTGCACTAACCAAGTGTCCTTCACCTCTCTTGAGTTTAAGCCTAGTAAGCATCAAAACTTGCAAACAATCAACTGTATCTTTGCACAAGAAAAATGTAGAGTAAAAACTCTAGATCCTAAGGCTAAAATTTTGAGCTCTAATACCATCTGATCTGAAAATGGAACTATTTGTAATGTTATGAAAAGTATCCATTTCCATTTAAATTAGTGTGCAAAGTGTTCTCCATGTCTTACAATTTAAACAAAGTGTTTTTGGTAACTGTTTCTGAGTTTATGCGTGAGGGAATGTTAATTAAAATTATTGTTTAACATCTTAAATCATAAATACACAGCATATAAAATTCACCATAACACAACACAACAACATGATGAGGCAGTTCACCCCTCCTGGGCTAAATCTGTCGGGTCCAGGGCTCCCAATGGGCATGTCCTTTCTCTATTAAGTTTCTCAAATTGGTTATACAGTGAGAAAAATTCCTATACAGGAAAAAATATTTGTGAAATATAATTTAGAAGATAGAAATATCCTAAAAGTGGCTTTTGTTTCACCTCAAACAGTGAAGTATAGCCTAATACAGCTCCATATCCTTGATGGCCTTGATGGCCCTTTCCTCTTCTATGAAGCAAAAACGGCTGAAGAACACCTATGTTCACTCTACAAACTATCCCAAACACTCCAGAATGCTCAAGAAACCCAAAATTGACTAAACTTTCGTCCAAATTGGTTCAATATTGAGGGAGATATGGCCAAAACCAATTTTGCCCAATATTCCCTAAACAAACTCCACCAAATGTGGAGAAACTGCAGATAGTGTTGAAAAAGTTGGCTAAGTCTGCCCAGAATGGTACACTCCTCCCAATTCTGTTGGAACCGTAAACTGTTACATTAAATTCTGAGTGGGGCGGGGTCACATGGTACCGCCGCCCTAACCGCCGGAGGAGCCATTTGCAGCAACCATGGCATCGTGGAAGGTACTATGTTGTGGTCACATGTGATGAAAGATCACCGTTTAAACTAAATAAACATTAAATTTTGTGTTATACGGGTGGTCATAGCAGATGGTCCCTATTAGGGCTAGCCCCTTTATTTTGTTGTCTATGAATATTTTCAACTTCAAATAAATATTGTGATCCATGGATATTAAGAACCATTGCAAAGGCGGATTGGTCGGGCACTTGTGCTTGCGGTGGTGAGGTCCAAGGTTCGAACCTCGGGGACCCATAAAGTTTTTATAACTCCACAATGGACTCTAACCTAGGGCCACGTGGTGGCCTCAAACTTGCCACGTGGCACCCTTTAATTGGCCACGAAAATACAAAGTCAAACCACTGTTCAATTAGCACTTGCCACTTGTCAAAATGTAATAGGCCTGAATGGAATATTCCAAGGGAATATTATTTGGAATATTCCAAAGAATATTCTCTTTTTAATTTTTCCAAAATTGAAAAGTCAACTTTGGTCAACATATTTTTTGAAGGATACTGAAAACTTCAAACTTGCATAACTTTCACATACGACGTCGGATTTGAGTCCCGTTCGTGACGCTAGAATTACAACGATAAGACCTTTCCAGTAGTTCATTTCAACCAATTCAGATTGTTGGAAATATTGTCATTGATGGCAAAGGAGCTCAAAGGAGCAGCACCTGAACTATCACTAAGGCAAAGGAGCAGAGAAGAACCAACAATAAGGCAAAGGAGAATATCAGGCAATCTTGTAGTGAGAAAGCATAAAAGAGAGGCAGAGGAGCAGCAGAAAGGCAAGGAGCAGCATTAGACTATTAGCTGAGGTAGCAAAGGGAACAGCGAAGCAACAAATATAGCAGATGTAGCGAATGTAGCTAAGAAGGCACGAAAGGCAACAAAGGCAGTAGAAAGAAGCAGAGGAAGTAGAGAAGAAGCTAAGGAAGAAAAGGAGCAAAGGCAGAAAAACAAGCTCAGGAGAGATCACCACACTTAGAAAAAAG
This sequence comes from Pinus albicaulis, assembly GCA_034641835.2. Lineage (NCBI taxonomy): Eukaryota > Viridiplantae > Streptophyta > Pinopsida > Pinales > Pinaceae > Pinus > Pinus albicaulis. The sequence goes on from CM076576.1 coordinate 31,622,059, forward strand.
AACACGCTCAGGAGGAGTAGCATGGAGGGACCGGTGTCATAGAGTGGGACAGCTTAAAAAAACAGAGTATGGAACTATGAATCAATAGCAGAGATGGAATTGTTGCAGAGATGTCACACATGGTTTAATGTATCAGTGGGTTGCAGCTACCCATTTGGGGTTTTTACTATAATGGAAAACGATGGATAATAACCATAGAAATTGAATATAGAAGTTAAACCATGCGTGGAATGAATGCCAGAGAAGGTTTAGAGAGGAAGAAGTTTTTTTTTTGAACAGTCAGGGTTTTGTTTTGTAAGCCTACGAGAAAATTAGACAAAAATGGAAGAATAATTTCCGTCTTTTTGGTATGAGACTGTGTGTTTAAGAAGTGTAACATTCAATGAATAGTGGTAGAAGCAGAAATCTCTGATTATCAACATAAATTAGGGAACAGTGGAGCAGAATGAAATGAGAGCACAACAATCATTTGATTTGAAGGATCAACGAACAAAATCGAAAGGAGAAATGCAGAATGTATGAAGAAATGAGTGGATATGATTGAAATAGCGAAAAAGGAAGGTTCAAAGAGGAATTGAAGTAAAACAGTGAAAATCGGGTGAAAATCTGTGTTAAACATGTTTGAAACCAAAATTTGAAGAAAAGCGGTTTTGGGGAAAACCGTCCACTGTGTTCGCACCGCTTTTGAGTCGTGAGCAGTTTTAATCCAATCAAATGTGATCAAATGATATTGCGACATTTCATGAGCGCAATACCACCCATTTCGTGTCTCTTTTGGTTGATAAAATATGGAGGTGGAATGAACGTAATTTTCGTTTGATTAGATCTGTGGGAGATCCGATGGTGTTCACGTCGGTTATTGCACGGGGTTTAAAACAAGGTATGGACTCGACATTTTATGCAACAGAGTTTTATTAAGGTTTGGAATCTAGTTATATGAGGCCAAAAGGCTTTAAACATTGTTTAAAGCATAGTATAATATTACATTGCTGAGGGTTTTAAATATTCATTTATGAAGGTTTTAACGTTATTTACAAAGGTCATTACATATTATAATGTGCATTATAATATTTCCGAAGGTCTAAGGATTCTGAAGGTTTAACATTGTTTTAAGGGTTAACATTGTTTTAACATTCATAAACAGTGTGAGTGGTTTTTACAAACCAACAAATGGTTTTCGTGTGGGTAAGACCTGGTAAGTGGTAATTCCCTGAATGAGCACAATACGCCTCAACAAGAGACACGTGGATGTCCAAAACCACTTATTTCGCATGCCTTGGAATCGTTAACTGTCGAAGGTTATTTGGATGCGATATTCGTTGGATTAGAAGCATTGCATTTTGGGTGTGCGTCCACCATTAGACGAAGGAAGTGGATAGATCAATTAAAAAAAGTGGAAGGGTGAGTTGGATATGCTATGGGACCCAGACATAGTGTTATATCACCAGTTGATATTATAACCAAGGTAATAACTTTATTAAGTGGAGGTTATATAATATAATTGACGGGATAAGTGGATTGGTAAAGCTGTGGCCAAGAACACTTATGTATATTGATACCTTTGATAAACTTTATCAAAGTCGAAAGTATAAAACGCATTTCCATATGATGGTTGGTAAATGTGGGCCGAAACCTTTATATTTTTATTATTGGCTTCTTTGGTAATTTAACCAAAGTCGATATATTGATTTGAATTTCATGAGACGGGTTTATCATGGTTTATAACCATATTTCTTTGAAAAGTAATATTGACCGTCAGGAATTCTATGGGCCTGGATATATATTATAATGTTGATATCTTATGTTTAAACCAAAGTATATAAAAGGGCGGAATGATCAAAGGTGTGGGATCGGTGCAATCAACGGATGAGATTAAAGGAGATAGACTAAAGAGATTATATCGGACATCGCAAGCAAATGTGATAGCCACTGGATAAATGCAATGCGATGGACGTGATGTGATGTGATCACATATCGCAATCGGCAATGCTCATATGATAAGAATTCATAAATCGTAGAATTTGCGATGCAATGGATAGATGTGATCCGATGGATGTGAAGCGATGTGATGCGATGTGATCAGATATTGCAATCGGCAATGCTCATGTGATAAGAATTCATAAATCTTGGAATTTGCGATGCGGTGGATAGATGCGATGCGAAGTAGCAATACAACCTGGTGGGACCCCTCACATATTGCATATCGGGAGATCAGATGGATAAAGGCACATGAGATAACTGAATTGCTGAAGTGCGATAGAGAAAGCAGACGCAATATAGATCGAAGCTGAAACCTAAAGAATTTCAAGTCCGAATGTATGTGTATTTCCTTTATTAAATCGCTTTGGAGAGAAAAAGGAGGATTATAACGTAAATAAAAAAGGAAAGTATGAAAGCGGGTAGAAAGGCTCGGGTAAGGACCCGACACTCGTGCAAAACAATGTTTGATACGGAAACGACAGTTTTTGAAGAAAATTTTGAAGGTTGTGGGCACAAGCAGAAGAGGCAGAGTCAGGCAAAAGGAGATTTGGTGGCACTGTTGAAAAATTTCCAGCTGGGTCGAGTAAGGAAAAATACACTTAGGCAGAACCGATATGATGAAACTGCAGAAACTGAAAAGATAGTGACAGCAGCATAAAGGACAAACGGACAGCGAGCCAAGAGCTGAAAGAGATGAATTTAAATATATTTTTTGTAACTTTAAATGTAAATGATTTAATTATTTTATTGTATGTGATGTAAAGGCAAGTCTCCATAGGAAAAGAAAAACTCCAATTTGATACTGTAATGATTGTATATATTGTTGTAACAGTCGGAATATGTTGAGTGAGGAAGTGAGTGGGTGAAAGGCAAGAACCGTTCCAGTTCACTTCATATTCCCTGTAGAATGCAAACAACCATGAAGTTATTTTTATAAAACAATTAATATCCATGTGCAGACAATAATGAAAACATAGAGAGAGAAAGAGAGAGAGTGCAGTAAAATTGAAGAGAATTGAAGATCGTTAGAAAGCTGCAGAATGGAAGAGAGCAGAAGAATATAAGAAAGCTGCAGACAGAGAGAGAGTGTAAGAAGAAGAAGGAGCAGAGAGAGGAGTTGTGAATATCCAGAGATGATATAAAGAAAATTGGAAGGCTTAAAGGACAACAGTGAAGAAGGAATATAATAGAGCTAATATCCAGGTAAATTAGCATGTGTTTTTATGGTACTGTGAGGAAGTTAATGCTTCCATGTCAATTTGTAGCTTGATAAAAGTCTAGTTGTAGCTGGCTGAGGTAGGAGCCTCTTTTAGGTTGTAGCCTACATAAAATAGATGGGATTTGGAGCTTCCTTGCAAGTTGTAGCTTCCAGAATTGAGGTAGTAGCCTCCTGTAGGTTGGAGCCTACAGAAAATCAGTGGTGAGAGGAAGTTGGAGCTTGCTTTTGCATCACAACAATAATAAGATGTGGTTTTCTCCCTTATGGGTTTCCACTTATATCTGTTGTCTATGTGCATGATGTTTATGTGTTGATATGGTGTATCTAATCTGCTTAATACTTGCTGCTCACATATTAAGATTGTTGTTACATTATGTAATAAGTTGATCATGAAATGAAGGTGTAAATAAGTTTAAAGGAAAGTTTTAAAAGTCCATGAATGTGTTAAACTGATTCACCCCCCCTCTCAGTTTAACTAAGGGTTCAACAATTGGTATCAGAGCAGGTTCCTTTGGTGTAAGCCTTATAGCTTGAAGGAGATCTGGTTGAGTCATGGACTATCAAAATGTACCCGTGCTAAATACAACAAACTTTCCTGAATGGAGAGATAAGGTTTAAACAAATTTAATGGCTTATGAACCTGAGGTATGGAAGCTTGTATGTGATGGTTATTGCACAGACTCTACCTCTTTGCAAGAACAACAGTGGAATGCCAAGGCAAAATGTGTGATATATAACAGTCTTCATAACAAGGATCTTGATTTAATAATGGATCTAACCTCTGCAAAAGAAATCTGGGATAGATTGCATTTCATGCATGAAGTAGACACTAGGGGCTGCATTGTCAAGAAGGAGAAGAGAATCAAGAAGAAGAAAAATTCATGTCAAAAGGAAAATGTTCAATCAAATGAGGTACCTGCTAGTGTGAATGGAAGTAAGTTCCATGAAGAAATTATAGTGAAAGAACAAACCAAACTTGACATTGCCTTGACTAAAATAGGAAGATTGAAGAATGAAAACAAAGACCTGAAGAAATTGGTGCAAATATGTGATGAGAAAGAATATGAAGATAAGAAATAAATTGTTGGCCTGAAGACACAACTTGAAGAAGCAAGGAAAGTAGAAGACACTCTACTAAAGCAAATAAAGGATAAAATTCAGAAGCAAGAGAAATTGGAAGAAGAAGTAGTGTGCCTGAGAAAGAAATTAGAAAAATCCCAAAGAGAATTATTAATGAATACTCCTCAAATGAAAAGCTCTAAACAGTTGGACAAGATTCTAAATTCTCAAAGGTCTCCTCTCATAACGGCTGGGATAGGATATGAAGGAGAAACTAGTAAGTCCAAGGTAGAAGATAACAAGAATATCATTTTTGTAAAAGTTGTAAAGGATAATGAAGCAACTCAAAATATTCCTACAGAAGTAGAAGCCAGCAAGAACATGATTTGCAATGAAGTAAACAGAAACATGCAGCAATCTCAAATGACAAAGAATGAAATGAAGAAACAGTCAGCTGAAAAAGGCTCATACACTCTTGAATATGAATTGAATAAATTCAGAAGTTGTCAAAGGAGGTTCTTTCCTCCTATGAGAAGTATCACTTGTTTTTCCTGCCACAAACCTGGACATATTGCAACATATTGTAAGACAAAGCAAATCTAGTCCAACCAGCAAAGGATGCAGAAAATGAAAAGACTACCTCAAGCAAACAAATGGAGAGGACAACCTTTCACTAGGTACACTAATCGATTCCATGGCTACTGTTTTTCATGCAATGAATTTGGACATAAATCTGTTGAATGTAAATTGTGTTAAAAAAGGGGAACAAAATATTATACATCAGCTCAAACGTACCGTGGTAAAATAAGATGTTATGTATGCCTCAAGCTTGGTCACAAAGCAAAAGACTGTAAACTACCATATACATTAAAGAACTCTAGACAGATGATGGAATCCAATCCAATCCGACAAAACTGTGAATCAAAAAGAAGTGCAGACATTATGAAGAACCCTAATAAAGTTTGGAAGGAAAAGAGAAAGGGGGAGCCTGTTAACTCAATAACATAATGAATCCATCACAGTCTCAGGGGGAGTTGCTCTAAGAAGAAACATCCCAGGGGGAGAGCAGTCCATAAATAGTCCCCATGAAAGTAGTCTAAGAAGAGCTCCTTGGAATGAGAACAGCTATAAGATCAGGAAGGGAAAGGACAATTCCTCTAACAGAGAACTATAGAGGAAGAAGAATACCTGAAGCGCACAATAGCCAACAGGTTGATGGAAGAAGAGAAGGCAACAAGCAGCCATGATGGTAGAGGGAACATCAGCCATGAACATGTAAGCTAAGAAGACATCAACACATTAAGTGATGAATGGTTAAAATCACAAAAATTATGTTTCGAGCTACAGAACTGTAAAGACCCATAAAGGATGATGACATGGTGCATCATACTGCTAGAATTTACAGTGAATCCCATTAAGAAGGATGAGTAAGATCATTATGTTAGAACAGTTGAATTGAATATAAAGCAACAATGATTCTGGAGCAGTCCTGGAAAAGAACATGCAATGGCATTCCTTTGAACAGAATGACAGAATAAGAAAAATGGTTAATGATGCCAAGATCAAATTCAGTATATTGATGATTGTTGGTGTGAACAGTGGAAAGCTCAATAGTAGAAACTATGAAGGTTGTCTTAACTATGGGTTCATGTGTGAGCTGAAGTGAAATCTCTGCATGGTTCATCAAAGTAGTATCTATTGGTATTTGGTATAAGCAGCATGCCTATCAATAGAATATCAAATGTTATCAATGGAGCAGTGGTATGGTACAGGTCCTCAGGATGAAAGGATTAGGGAAAAAGGATCATTATCTTGTTTACACTTGAAGTAGTGTATTTAGCATTGAAGCAGTATCTATTTCTAGATATAACTACATGCCTTCCTCAAGTCAGCACAGATATATCTTCAAGGCCTCATTCTTAAGATCATTCATAAAAATGTGTAAAGTCTGTTGGCTGAGATTTCAATTAAACAACTTGAAGATAGTTTGCTGAAGATCATCATGATAGAACAGTCAAAGTATCTGAAGTATGAAGGACTAGTTGTGTTAATCTTACAGCTGAAGCTCAAAAGTCTGTTATTGATTCATCAAAAGCATACTTCAACAAAAAGGAGTTGCTGGTATTTCGCCTTTAAATAGAGGTTCATCAGTGACATACATACCCCCTTATGTCATAAATAAAATTGCATGGTTGATAAGTGAGACTGACCAATACATTGAATTTATCTAGCCTCAAGGGTTTGTTTTGAAAGTACATTGTACAAACAATAAAGTCATTTGGTCCCTTATATTGAAAGATATCGTCTAATCTCACAATAAGTTGTAAGCTCTAGGTTGATTCATTGTTCACATCAGTAACAAGGACCTTTCAGCTATTAGGTGTAATATCCTTGTCAACTTCCTAACTCATATCACCACCAACAGGCAGGAAAGGTGAACCAAAGCTATAAAAGATATATTGGCATCATCATAATTGAACAGATGTTGTACTGCATATGTGTATTGCAGAAGAAGACATATTCCATCTACAGTCTTCCTCAACAGATATGTATTTCTGATGAAGATTATACTAGAGACTGAAGTATATTTGAATTATTCTCAGTATTTTAGTTTTGGTCCAATGATGCATCTCTGATTATATAAGTTTGTTTATATATGTTTTTTCTATCATCACCAACACTCTATACAAGTGAAAGAATTTTGAGCTTTGGGATGGTATCATCTTACTGTGTATATACAAGTTCAATAATTCTCAAAAGTGTTCTCCCAACAACTCGTGTACACCAGTCTAGAGCAGCAAGATATAAAGTCAAAATAAGAAGGGCCTAAACACAACTCAGAGAGAGGAAATGCAAAGATAGGATCTACACTAAGAGATTTGCAACCATTTTCAATTGATGTCAAAGGGGGAGGAATACTTGGAGGAAGCATTGGAGTATTGGTGGATGTGTTGCCATCAATGCCAAAGGGGGAGACTGTTGGAAATATTGTCATTGATGGAAAAGGAGCTCAAAGGAGTAGCACCTGAACTATCACTAAGGAAAAGGAGTAGAGAAGAACCAGCAATAAGGCAAAGGAGCGGATGAGGCAATAATGTAGTAAGAAAGCATAAAAGAGAGGCAGAGGAGCAGCATAAAGGCAAGGAGCAGCATTAGACTATCAGCTAAGGCAGCAAAGGGAATAGAAAAGCAACAAATACAACAGAGGTAGTGGATGCAGCTAAGAAGGAACCAAAGGCAACAAAGGAAGTAGAAAGAAGCAGAGGCAGCAGAGAAGAAGCTAAGGAAGAAACGGAGCAAAGGCAGCAAAACAAGCTCAGGAGAGATCACCGCACTTAGAATAAATAACAATCTCAGGAGGAGTAGCGTGGAGGGACTGGTGTCATAGAGCGGGAAAACGTAAAAAAATGAAGTATGGAACCATGAATCAATAACAGAGATGGAATTGTTGCAGAGATGTCACATGGGGTTTAATGTATCAGTGGGTTGCAGCTGCCCATTTGGGGTTTTTACTATAATGTAAAATGATGGATAAGAACCACAGAAATTGAATATAGAGGTTAAACCATGTGTGGAATGAATTCCAATGAGGGTTTAGACAAGAAGAAGTTTTTTTTTTGAACAATCAGGGTTTTGTTTTGTAAGCCTACAAGCAAATTAGACAAAAATGGAAGAAGAATTTCCATGTTTTTGGTATGAGACTATGTGTTTAATAAGTGTAACATTCAATGAATAGTGGCAGAAGCAGAAATATCTGGTTATCAGCATAACTTAGGGAACAGTGGAGCATAATGAAATGAGAGCACAACAATCATTGGATCTGAAGGATCAACGAACGAAATCGAAAGGCGAAATGCAGAATGTATGAAGAAACAAGTGGATATGATTCAAATAGCAGAAAAGGAAGGTTCGAAGAGGAATTGAAGTAAAACATCAAAAATCGGGTGAAATCCGTGTTAAACGCATTTGAAACGAAAATTTGAATAAAAGTGGTTTTGGAGAAAACCGTCCACTGTGTTTGCACTGCTTTTGAGTCGTGAGTGGTTTTAATCCAATCAAACGTGATCGAATGATATTGCGACACGTCACGAGCGCAATACCACCCATTTTGCGTCGCTTTTGGTTGATAAAATACAGAGGTGGAATGATCGTGATTGCCGTCCGATTAGATCTATGGGAGATCCGATGGTGTTCACGTCGATAATTGCACGGGGTTTAAAACAAGGTATGGACCTGAAATTTTATGCAGCAAAGTTTTATTAAGGTTTGGAATCCGATTATATGAGGCTGAAAGGCTTTAAACATTGTTTAAAGCACAGTATAATATTACATTTCCGAGGGTTTGAAATATTCATTTCCAAAGGTTTTAACATTATTTCCAAAGGTCGCTACATATTATAATTTGCATTATAATATTTCTGAAGGTCTAATGATTCCGAAGGTTTAACATTGTTTTAAGGGTTAACATTGTTTAACATTCATAAATAGTATGAGTGAATTTTTCAAACCAACAAATGGTTTTCACGTGGGTAAGACCTGGTAAGTGGTAATTCCCTGAATGAAATCGATATGCCTCCACAAGTGACACATGGATGTCGAAAACCACTTATTTCGCGTGCCTTGGAGCCCTTAACTGTCAAAGGTTATTTGGATGCAACATTCGTTGGATTAGAAGCATTACATTTTGGGTGTGCGTCCACCGTTAGATGAAGGAAGCAGATAGATCGATTAAACAAAGTGGAAGGGTGAGTTGGAAACGCTATGGGACCCAGACATAATTTTATATCGGCAGTTGATATTATAACCAAGGTAAGAACTTTATTAAGTGGAGGTTATATAGTATAATTGATGGAATAAGTGGATTGGTAAAGCTGTGGCCGAGAACACTTATGTATATTGATACCTTTGATAAAATTTATCAAAGTTGAAAGTATAAAACACATTTCCATATGATGGTTGGTAAATGTGGGCCGAAACCTTTATATTGTTATTATTGGCTTCTTTGGTAATTTAACCAAAGTCGATATATTGATTTGAATGTCATGAGATGGGTTTATCATGGTTTATAACCATATTTCTTTGAAAAGTAAGATTGGCTGTCAGGAATTATGTGGGCTCGGATATATATTATAATGTTGATATCTTATTTTTAAACCAAAGTATATAAAAGGGCAGAATGATCAAAGGTGTGGGACCAGCGCGATCAACGGATGAGATTAAAGGAGATAGATGGCAGAGATTATATCAGACATCGCAAGAAAATGTGATAGCCACTGGATAGATGTGATGAAATGGATGCGATGTGATGCGATCGCATATTGCAATCGGCTATGCTCATTTGATAAGAATTCATAAATCGTAGAATTTACGATGTGATGGATAGATGCAATGCGATGGATGCGACGTGATGCGATGCGATGTGATCGCATATCGCAATTGGTGATGCTCATGTGATAAGAATTCATAAATTGTGGAATTTGCGATGTGATGGATAGATGCGATGCGAAGTAGCGTTACATCCTAGTGGGACCCTTCGCATATCGCATATCGGGAGATCAGATAGACGAAGGCACATGGGATAACTGAATCACTGAAGTGTGCTAAAGAAAGAGGACGCGATACAAATCAAAGCTAAAACCTAAAACATTTCAAGTCTGAAAGTATGTAGATTTCCTTTGTTAATTCGCTTCAGAGAGCAAAAGGAGGATTATAACGTAAATAAAAAATGAAAGTATGAACGTGGGTAGAAAGGCTTGGGTAAGGACCCGACACACGTGCAAAACAATGGTTGGTATGAAAACGATGGTTTTTGAAGAAAATTTTGAAGGTTGTGGGCACAAGCAGAAGAGGCAGAGTCGGGCAAAAGGAGATTTGGTGGCACTGTTGAAAACGTGCCAGCTGGGTCGAGTAAAGAAAAATATGCTTAGGTAGAACTGATATGATGAAACTGTAGAAAATAAAAAGACAGTGATAGCAGCATAAAGGACAAACAGACAGTGAGCCAAGAGTTGAAAGGGCTGAATCAAAATATATTTGTTGTAACTATAAATGTAAATGATTTAATTATTTTATTGTATGTGATGTAAAGGCAAGTCTCCGTAGGCAAATAAAAACTCCAATTTGATACTATAATTATTGCATATATTGTTGTAACAGTCGGAATATGATGAGTGAGGAAATGAGTGGGTGAAAGGAAAGAACCATGCCTGTTCACTTCATATTCCCTGTATAATGAAAACAACCATGAAGTTATTTGTATAAAACAGGTAATATCCATGTGCAGACAATAACGAAAACACAGAGAGAGAAAGAGAGAGAGTGTAGTAGAATTGAAGAGAACTGAAGATTGTTAGAAAGCTACGGAATGGAAGAGAGCAGAAGAATATAAGAAAGCTACAGATAGAGAGAGAGTGTAAGAAGAAGAAGGAGCAGAGAGAGTTGTGAAGATCCAGAGATGATATAAATAAAATTGGAAGGCTGGAAGGACAACAGTGAAGAGGGAATATAACAGAGCTGATATCCAGGTAAATCATCATGTGTTTTTATGGTACTGTGAGGAAGTTGGTGCTTCCATGTCAAGTTGTAGCTTGATATAAGTCCAGTTGTAGCTGGCTGAGGTAGGAGCCTCTTGTAGGTTGTAGCCTGCAGAAAATAGATGGGAGTTGGAGCTTGCTTGCAAGTTGTAGCTTGTGGAATTGAGGTAGTAGCCTCCTATAGGTTGGAGGCTACAGAAAATCAGTGGTGAGAGGAAGTTGGAGCTTGCCTTTGCATCACAAAAATAATAAGATGTGGTTTTCTCCCTTATGGGTTTCCACTTATATCTATTATCTATGTGCATGATGATTATGTGTTGATATGGTGTATCTAATCTGCTTAATACTTGATGCTCACATATTAAAATTTTTGTTACATTATGTAATAATTTGATCATGAAATGAAGGTGTAAATAAGTTTAAAGGAAAGTTTTAAAATTCCATGAATGTGTTAAACTGATTCACCCCCCCACCCCTTAGTTTAACTAAGGGTTCAACACAGAGCAATTCCATTTTGGAGCATTTTTTCAACTTTGGACATGCATTTTCAGATCTTGGCATCAGTTCAACCATTTTTTGATCCCTACAGCACAATATAGATCTAGATCTGCGTTATTTATATAGGTGTAGTTGGAGGGTGGTTCAACACACCATTTGGAGAGTGATTTTCTAAGTGTTGGGGATTTTCCCTTCACTTTGGAGATCTATTGGAGGAGGCTATTCTATTGCCTATATCAGTTTAGCCACACTTTCCAAATCTGTAATTTTTAGTAGATATGCAGTCTTAGATCTCATATCTACAACTTGTGCTTAGTGTTTTTCTGAAAATCCCAAGGGGGTTCTTTAGAGGAGCTTGTATAGTGCATGGATCTGATATAGATCTAAATTTTTATGCACATGTCAGCTCTAGATCTTATGTGTAATCTAAAACTGTTCAAAGCCAATAAAATAACGTTGTAAGGCTTTTTCCAGTCTTTATATATGGTTGTAGCACCTAATTTTGAGGGATTTATTTCATTAGAGGCTTACTTTTCTTGTTATGCATCTTATGGGCCATTTCTTACACATGTTTTTCTACTGTAATAACAAATTAAAGGCCTCAATATTGGCCTCTTTATATATCTAAGATGTTCTACATTATTTTCCTATCATTCTGCATTATATTGCTGCATTTCCCATTTGGGAATATTACAGTGGTATCAGAGCATAATCTTGGCTCAACCTATGTACTTCAACCATTATGTCATCTAAGGAGGCTTCTCATAGGAAGGAGAAGATATGTATAAGATATGAAGGCAAAACCTCATTTTCAGGAGGGAAGGAGTTCTAAAAACTTCTTCTTCAAGTTATGTAGTGCATAAGCAGAGGCATCAAAGAAATGAGAATGGAGAGATGAAGAGATTCTCCAAGAGAGCTTATACATGAAGGAAGCTCTATATTTTCACATCATGGGTGTGAGAATTCGGTTACACCATCAAATATACAACGTGGTGCTATGCCTAGGGTCATAGCAAGAGAGATGGAGGAAGGAGGTGTACCAAAGGAGGAGACTCTTGGTGATTATCTTCAAGAATATGAATCTCAAACTCAAAGATTTATAGATCATCTTAACTTCCAAGGGTTTTGCAAGATCAAGGAGGATAGAAGACCTATCAACCATGATAGAAGCACAAGGTGCAAGAAGAATGATGTGGGTAGATACTTTCTATCTACTTTTGATGGTTCACCTAAATTTTCAGCTAGGGCTTGGGTGGAGGATATAGACACCTATTTTCATTTACATCAGGTTTCAGAAGAGGAAGCCCTTAGGATAGCAACGCTGCATCTTGATGGTAAGGATAATACTTGGTGGTTTTATGAATCTTCTTCATTTAATCATGCAAATATAGCTACTTTCGCAAGATTCACGAAGAGATTAGTGAAGATATTTGATGTTAAAAAATATGAAACATCTTTGATTGAGCTAGAAAATCATAAAAATTAAAAACCCTTGCATGAGTTGGAAAGATATATTGCACCAACTCCACTTCAGATTTATATTGAAGGGGATAAAAACTTGTGTGATACCTTTCCAAGGGAAAGATCCCCATTGTATGAAGAGATTTCTTCTCAAAAGGAAGACATGGAGTTTCCTCCTTCAAAGGAAGACCAAGATCTAGGGTCTCTCATTATTGATGAGGTATTCTCAAATATTGATGAGGAGGAAGAGCATAAGGAAAGTAACAGTGTTGTCACTTCAGAAGAAGAGCCATCACCACATGGAGATGGGCATGAAGCTATTGCTTCAAGAGGAGGAACTTTTTCATCTTTTCAAAGAGTTCCCAAGGTGCAACATGTGACAGTAGTGATGGGCAGTAACACCTTGATCAAAGGAGGAGAAGAAAAGGTGGATCAACATCAAAGGATGGGAAGCATGCACCCTTGTTTATTTCAAGGGGTTTATACACAAAAGAAGGAGACTGATTTATGCAGTGAAGGGAGGGACAAATCATTCCACTCACCTATATAGTCTACTTTAGATTTTGATGTCTCTTTACATGGAGGCATTCCACCAGGGAGACCCCATGATTGGAAGATGAATAAATAGTTCTCTCAACACGGTGTAGCATTGATACATTTGGCTAAGGAAGGAGCCTTGGGAGAAGCTAATACAATGTTGAGAACCTTTGATGGGTTCCAAAGAGAGGTTAGTAATTTTCTGATACAAACATTGTCATCTCCTACTCAGCCATTTGCGCTGGAAGATGATTCAAAAATTTATAATGACATGAGCATGGTTTCAAATGGCAACTCCATAGTCTTGGAGACGAAAATTATACTTCCACACATGAGAAATATTTTTGAATATAACAAGAGGTCATTAACACTCCTGCATGAATGGGAAAAACTTTGGAAGAAATATACCATCCAAGAGGAGGTTAACATCCATGTACTTAATCTTGTTTTAAGCAATATCAGCTGCAAAGGAGGCAACATAAGTGGGGTAGCAATACTCCAACATGTGGCTTTGGCATTAGGCATGTCAAAGAGGAGAACTATGATATGGTAGGTGCTTCATTTCAGATTTTTACAGTGCTTTCAATGTTGGGAAGCATAGCTCCATATTGGGAGTCCCAACTATTGGTGGAATATTCCAAGAACCTCTTCGCATGTAGGGTTCTTGATGTGCAAGTGATATATGGGAGGTGTTAGTATGAATCTTTCATCGTAAAAGACCACTTTAGCTACGCATAAAAAATAGCCCTAACATCAATTATGGCTGCCAATATCTTTAAGTCTATAGTTAGTTGATTCAAATAATGCTACACAAATCCAGATCTAAGCATAAAAGACATTAAGCAATAAGAATAAAATATGGCTCCATGCATCCAATAGACAAGACAAGAATGATGTATTTGAAAGAATTTTTATATTATATTAAAAGGAGGCACCTGAGAGGAAAACAAGAAAGGTGTTTTCTGGTTCTCGTCAATGGGATGGGTTCTTGACAGTCCTCAGCATTTCAGATCTAAAATTTCTCTCTCTTGTTGGTGTAGAAAAACCCAGAGAAACATAGAACTCAATGGGAGCTCACAAGGAAAAAATGGAGAAAATGTGACCAAGTGTATAGATCTGGAGTGATCTAATGCAATCAAAGGTGACTAATGAATGGGGAAAACCCTTCTATTTATAACAAATTATTAGGGCGATCTAGAACTTGGTGCATGAATAAAATATTATTAATCAAATTCTAGAACCACCCTTTAGGAATATTTTATTATATTTGTTGGAGGGAAAAGGATTTTTGACTTTGGTCAATTCCTTTATTTATAAATAATAAATAAATAAATGATTTATTTACTATTTTAAGGAAATGGTGGGAATATAATTAAATAAATAATGATTTATTTAATTATTTATAAATGATTTAGTCAAATTTAACTAGAAATATTATTTAAATAGGATTTAAATAACTTATTCCTAGGAAATAATCAAATAAATAAGGATTTATTTAATTGATTTCCTTGTTTTGGGTTAAATATGACCAGGAAATATAAACAAATATAGATTTGTTTATTATTTCCTTTTGGGGTTTCCTTTTTAGACCATAAACAACTTAATAAAGGTGTTTTACTAAGTTATTTCACATAGTGAAAGCAATTTTACTTAGGGTAAAATTGGTCTTACATGGTGTACTTGGGTCCATCTAATGATAATAGGTTAGATGACCAAAAAATGGTGTAACAGATTGCCCCCCAGCGTACAAGTGTTAGGAGCAAATCGTATGACCGAAGTACGTTGTAAGAACTCAATCACTAGACATCAAGAGGGAAGTCAGAGAGAGAAATGTAAGGTAGTCTAATGTGCTAAAGGACTAGACCCTGAGGAGACGAGACTTACAGGTGCAACAAGTCTCTAGTTTATGAAGTGGTACCTGTGCGAAATGTGGCGGGGAAGGCATACCTATGCCCGCCAAGACAAAGTACAAAAGAATAGTATGTCTAGTAAACAAGGAACCGAACTATAAAGTACATGCTGGCATAAATATGAGCCAGAAAAATAGAATGATGAATCCCAAATACATGTTGTGCATGGAATAACAGCTAGGACTTATAAAATAATATTTTAGTACATGAGATACAAATACAACCCAAATGCCCCCTATACACGGGGAAGGGTTCGCAAGATCTGACTGATACATGCAAATCGAAAAGGCGCTGCAAGTGGCTGAGGCTGTCATCATCAAATGTAAGGAGCTGCATCAAGGGCTGAAATGAAGAAGGCATACAGGCATGTGGGGGGCTACTTGCAGGGCCACCCCCTCATGAGGGTTGAGACATCTCACACACACTCGGGAATCACCAATAGCTGTTGCTGCATCACTGGACTATCAAGTATATGGATCACGATCAGGCTGAAAGGAGCTCGAACCAAGGTACACCGCCCTCTAGACCTGGCTTCTGGAGTAAATGATCTAATGTCGACAGAAGGAGGTCTGCCATAGGGGAGGCCATAAGGGATCCCCAACTAAGGCGCGAGAGAAAATAGTAGAGCAACTGACAGATGAAAACTAATGATGATGATGAAATGAAGGATATTGAGTAGCAGATGGATGACTTCCCTTGTTAGAGCATAAGGGGCATGAATGGCTTGGCAACAACTGACACAATATCAAGGAGGATAAGTGACAATGGTACTGAAGGCCATAATGTGCAACACGAGAGAGGGAACGAGCGATGAAGGATGGAGGACTATAGCAGGATACAAAGGGACTCGAGATAGACTCCATGATGGATGATGACTCTACTCGAATTCTTTAAACAAGGGTGACTCGATGTTGCTGCCACACGGTAAAGGTCCAATGGGGGGACCATAAAACCATGAGTACAATAGGGTGTCTCATGGCGAAAATCAACACGAACAAAGCCAAGTAAGGGGGTAAAGTGGTGCCCCAAGTACAAGCGTTGTAAATGAAGAATCTCAATTGGAAGGAGAGATGAAGAGACCCTTCGTGGACAAAATGTGTCCTGGTGAGGTATCAAAACATGAAAAACTAATAGATACCCATTTGAGTTCTCGGTGAGAGATTTCCAATGATGCAGACAGTGTGTTAAACGGGGCTACGGTTTGGTCGCAGCGAGTGAAAGAAAAAACAGGGGTTTTTCTTCTAATAAGGCATTTTCCCTCCAAAATCATTCGTTTTCTTGTGTAGTTGTGGTGAATGTGGAGAGGAGAGAAGGCCCTAAATCTTGTGGCGATCGTAGCAGACAAACCAACCGTTGGAATCACGATCCGTCCGTTGCAGGTAAGAGGCCTAATCCTACTCTTTGTTTTTTATGGATTCAAAGTTCAGATTAGGGTCTTAAATCTTAGTAACTATTCCTACTTCATCATTACGGCCAGGTCACACTTTTTGGGGCAAAAACATGACCAGGGACGCAGGTTTGGGCCTGAAAAGTGCGACCTAGCCCAGGATTTTGCCAAAAAGTGCGACCTGTTAGATGGAGGTGGTTTCAGTGCCGGTATGGGCTGAGATTCAGTTTTGGTGTGAGTGAATGCAATTTTTCTTATTTGTAGACTGAAAAAGATGATGGTTTTGTGCAGATATGGCAGATATACGAATCAAGTTGAGAGAGAGAGACCTAGGTACATTATGGATGGAAATCCAAGCAGATCACGGTCTCCGTCATGCATTGGGTAGGTTTTGGGTTCTGAAATTTGTGGAGAACCCTTTAATGAGGGTTGGGGAGCCCTTGTTGGCCCAGATTATCAGTTATTGGGATCCAGATCATGAGGTGTTTATAGTGCAGGGGCACAAGATTGAGCTGACAGTCCAAGATCTGTATTTCCTGACTAGTCTCCCACCATTAGGGATGGTGGGAAATACATAGCCAGTGTTACCGCGGGGGCGTAAAATCATGGAGTTCATTGAGTGACATTGTCGACCAGGTGTCCAAGTCAAAGGGACTCAGATATCGATTGTGGATCAAGAGAGGTTGGAGACCCGGGCATTGGTAGCAGCAGTGTTGCAGATCTTGGGTAGCCAGGCATTCCAACACATCACTGGAGGGCAGATGATGATTGTAGAGAGTGTGTTGACTGGGACCTACTATGGGTGGGCCTAGATGATGTTGGTGTTGGTGAAATGACAGCTGTCGCTATGTAAGCAACAAGTGAATCATGATTGTGCTTATGGGACTGTATTGTGCTCCTTCTTTTTTGAGAATATCCTGACCTTATGACCTCGTGTACAGCTACCAGATGGGGGTCTGAGAGAGCCTCAAATGCATCGGTGGGGACGAATACTGTGTAGAGGAGGAGGGGGGGCGGTCAGATGGGTGTTCCAACCAAATAGTCGCCCATTGGGATCATATGCCATTGTACATAGATGACTATCCCTATAGTGGGATGAGTTATTGGGGAGATCTAGACTTGCCACTTCTGCCTGGTCGAGTATGGGGGCCTGATGGTAAGGGATAAGTAACTAATCTGTTATGTTCATTGTAAATTTTGTGAATAGTATTCATGGTACTGATCCTTATACTTTTTGGAATGCAGATATAGCTCCGGTAAAACCGGCCGGATATATGGGACGACCTGCAACAGCTGGAGCTACAGGTGAAAGTGGATCAAGAATGACATAGAATGAGAATATGGCCACTCTGTTGGAGGAAATTCATCGTAGATGTGAAGGGCTGCTGACCGGTGTGTCAGAGCATGGTTGGCAGGATTTAGATGACCAGTACATAGAGCTATGTAATGGGCTACCCTCAAAAGGGTGAGGTATCATGCGACGCATGGTGATGGCTGGTCAGACTGTGCCTGATCTATGAGATATGGGAGCAGAACCATTGGCTCGGGATCCTCCAGAGAGTGATTAGATGTAGGGCAGGTGGTGCCCCCCAATGTGTATGTAGGGGCAAGTGGTGCCCCCCAGTTTTGTAGTTTTGTCATTTTAACATGCTATGGGCATGTCATATGTTTCAGAGTAGATGGACTCTAAAAAACATGTTATATGATATATATTATGTATATGCATTGTGTTGATGGTGTGAAATGTTATTGTCTTTTGTGTGATAAATTGCAGTCTAGAACATGATTTGCAATTCTATCTACGTAGTGATTTTGGCTTCTAGGTACATGGATGAAAGTAATGAATCTAAAGTCACGTATCAAAAGTTTCACTTGTAAATATTGTCTAAATAGGATAGGATTATGCACATGATAGACGCCATTGAGTTGTAAGACAAGAAGCAGGGAATCTAAACGAACGTGCAGATGGAGGATGCGATGGGAGAGGGCATCGGCTAAGAGACCACATACTGCAGCATATTCAGCCTGATTATTGGTGGCATTACCAATGTAGACCCCATTCGAAAGAACGAGGGTATGCAAGGGGGTAAATATGGCCCAGGCAGTCGAAGCGAGATTCCGGGAGTAGCGACTTGCCCCATCAGCATAGCCAATATAATGTGTGGATGAGAGGTCTGGTGGAATAGTGTCACAAGACAAGAAATGGGAGGAAGGAGAAGAATGAGGGCAGTGTGAGTATAGGGTAGACAGAAAATGACTACTATGGGAGGGATTAGTCTGGGTAGGATGGCTAGGACTCATAGATCGACTAGAGGGTGATGAATGAGAACGACGGGAGGAAAAGTGGGAGCTCATGCTGCGAAGGACATCATAGATGCAGATGGTATCCTCCTGGTGAGGAGAGGAAAGGGAGAGGTCGAGGAAACCACATGATGCTGGAAAGCTACTAAAATCATCAGCATGGGAAGAAAGGTGCACATACAGATCGTCACAGGGGATGATGGAAGAACAAGTAAAAATATGGTCAAAGCATGTAGAGCCCAAGAATGTTGCTGAAAGGGAATCAAGCAGAACAGATGGAGTGGATTCGGAGGGAATGTAATCCGAGGGTCGTGTGGATGATGATAGGTATAAGAGGGGGGAAGCAGGCTCCGACATCTCAACATTGGGGGGATGAATGTCAATGGTAGTGGGGGGAACCTCGAGTAAGCCTGACGCATACTCAGAAAGGATGGGAGAGGCGGATTGAGTTTGTTCGACTTCGTACTCACGAATGACCTCTAAAGAGGCTTGGTAATGCGTGAGGTGAGGACAATGGTGAGAATAATGGCCATGGACACCAAACAGAGCACAGGGTTTGTTGGTGCGAAGAGTCTTTGGGTTCTTGGCTACGGACGAGGAAGAAACAGAGGTTTCAGGGACTGTAGATTCAGGGAACGTGACCTTAACCATGGGTTAGATGCGGGGAAACTCAGGACAAGTATGGGTGGCATGACCGACACCATCACACAAGGCACAGGGCTTGGCGGGTGGAGGAGGGGTAGGGTCAGGTGTGGCGGCCTTATCTTTGGATGCCCCCTTACAATTTTTTTGTTTCTTGCCTGTTAGTCATCAGTATTTTTCATTTGTTAATGATGACTAGATCCATAGCTGAGTTTTCTGGAAGCTGATCTCCATATGTCAATTTGTCATCTAGAAAACCCTCATAAAACTTTTTCGCCCTCCTGTTTTTCAGTCCGCCCATTTCAAGGTTAAAACTCATTATCATTATCCTATCTAGATTTAGCACTACTGTTCTGCCCATCAGCTCTAAAAGGACAATCCAAGTCTGTTTCAAAATCCTCCCCTAAGTTAGGAAGTGGCGTTTTAAGGCATTTTACCCTTGGCAACCATCAAAAGGCCAAAAAAACCTCTATCTGCTACAGACCATTCATGACAGACCTCCCACTCTGCAAATTAAGTTGATCACAGCTCTAAGTCGCGCCACTTACACACCCCTAAGTCTCAGCACTGCATAGGCCAAAGTCTCAAGATGATTATTAGGTGTTTTTACAGTGTTTTATGGATTTTGCAAAGACAGGAAATATAACATCATCTCAGGAGAAATTTCTTGAATCTACATTTAGAAGAACAATTGCTTCTCAATGTAAACATGAGCCTGAGATATTTCTGCAAGACAGAGAGTTACTCATCAAGACCTTGCAGCTTCCTTTCAGCATGAAATCACAGTAAAAGAAGACACCACTGTCAAACAGACTGGTAATTTGTCATGGCCAAGAACCTCCTTCATCTACAAGCAGAGGGTTAAGGCACCTCCTTCATCTACAAGCAGAGGGCGCTGGCCAATATTGACTTTAAGGATTGCAAAACTTACTATAAGCACAGCTTTGCCTTTTACTAGACAGTAACACAGTGACTCTGGGTTTCTGAGTGTAAGTGATTATCATAACAGGGCTAAGATCTGAAATATGCAAGGCAAAAGAAAACAGAGTGTGTGGTTTTGTAAAGAGAATCAGTTGAGGTTTTAGTCATCGTCAGGGCGCATCAAAAAGGGGACTCCTTAATCAAAGCTATCATAACAAACATCTCTGCAGGGGTGTTAAGATGCATAGCTTCAATTAGTCTTAAACAGGAAAATACTTCAGTGAAAAGACCCCTGTATGTTCTTTTGTCCCTGTTGAAATGTGAAGTACAGTTCATGATTTCTGGATGAACATAAAGAAGAGGAAGGAAAATAGCATACAGTCTCAGACAGGGGACATTTTGCTATCAGTCAAAGCGCCGATGCAAGTCCAGCTGTTGCAAGCTGCACCCCACCACAAAGACAGAGGTTTTCTTCAGATACAGCAAGTTGGTGTTTTCAGTTTTTCATTAGGAAGAAGATGTCTAATGAAAGCCTTGGTATCTATGAAATAGGCCAAAAATTTGTCCACATCTTATATACTTTCCTCCTCAATACAAAGATAGAAAATGCTTATGATCTGAAGTTTAAAAACCCTAGGGCAGCATGCCAAGCTAATCAAGGAATGTCATTATTGAAAGAAATTCCAATCATAGACAGGTGTCTTCTCAAAACTGTTATATCACAAGCTAACATAGAAATTTTGGGTCTATCTCCTCAAGAGGCCTTACAAGTGAGACTATTGTTCATAATAGGCAAGAAATTCATTTGACATACTGTCAGGGTTTGGAAGGTTTGAAACAAATACAACTTTTTCATTATTCAAAAAGACAGAGATATCATAGATGATATGTTCTAAGCAAGAAAGCATATTGGAAAATGCGCCCTTCTTAATCAAGAGGCCATGGCAAAGTCCAAATAAGTACAACAAATTTTTGGCACATACAGTGGAAAAGAGGTTGAAGAAGCAAGTGGAGACAGAAACTGTCAAAGCAAGTTGAAAATATAAACCCTATCCTTTCAAAAAACAAAGCAGTCTTCAGGATTTTTTTAACAGTTTTGGAGTAGGGTTTACATAATGAATATCATCATCAAGGATTAACAAAGTGGTAGAGAATGGTTTATAAGTCAGCAGGATATTATTAAAAGTTTGAATTTCGGTGTTAAATTGTCACCAAAAAGACAAAATTGACAGAAACCACCTCTCAGACCTATATGCCTAAATGGACAGAGTTCTGACCTTTCAAACTGTATTTTCTTTCTTTAAAAAGGGTTGAAAACTCTATTGGCATTTTTTAAGGGCATAGATACTCTGTTGCCGAAATAATTTCAAAAAGAATGAGCACCTCTCAATTGAAGTCAACATGTTTTCAAGTTTCAAAGGGTACACCAAGGCAGCATTACAAAGGCAAACCTTTAAAAAGGCCTTACAAAGGTTAAAACACGGAGCTGGATGTCAATTTTGCATTTAACAAAAGCCCGTTGGCCTCTACATCTTTTCAAAAAGGTTTAAGACCATTGAACCTCCTTTTGACTCCCCAAGAAGCGCAAAGTTGATCCACTCTTGCCATTTCATAGTTTGAAGACGAGTTCGCAGTTGTTTTGCTATCTGCAAGGTTTTTATAACAGCGCGACGCGCCTGTAAATCTGCGCGACGCGCTCAGGAGCAGATTTGCATTGGCATTCAACTTCCGCGTGACGCGCCTGTACGTGTGCGCGACGCGCTTGTACACGGCGCCCGACCGACCCAACAGAGCCACCCGATAGCCTGATTCGGCGCGGCACTCTGAAAGCCCAGCACGTCGCGCATCTGTATGACCCTCGTAAGTTATTCAAAACACCTCCAGAGCTGGTCTAAATGCATCAATGAGATTTTTCACCATATTCTCAAGGTATTTCCATGTACCCTCTCAGTTTTTGAAACAAAGTGCTAAGTGATATAAAGGGTTAAGAAGCTCTGTTTTCCAAGTTGTGGTGTGAGGGAAAAATAGTGTTTTCCTGATTGACTAGTGAAATATCAAACACCTGTGAGCTGCGTTTTTATTAAAAAGACCATCAAAACACCCTCACTACCGTGGTGAAGCAAAGTTGAAACTATCCATTTACAGTTGGAGTTTGTTTAGATCAGATTAGTGCAAAGAATAGTAGAAGGTGGAGAGAGCAGTTTGTGTGAGGAAAGTCTTTCACAGTTTAAATGATAAGAGAGTGTTTTTAATATCATGAAAAACATCTCAAAACTCTATCGCCTTACCCCCTAAGACACAATGACTGCTCACTATGTAAATCCAATGGGATTGACTATATTTATGAGTTTTAATTATTTAAGTTGCATGCTATAAAGAAAACAGTGTGTTGAACTGCTACAAATTTTTCATACCACAGCATATGAAGCTTTCAAACTTTGTCAACACATCTGTAAAAACAGTGTTTTTGCTGTATGGTGATCCGAGGTGTAAAACTGTGGTAAAATGTTGAATGTGCTATCAAAGGCGCCTACAGGAAAAGAAATGTGTTTAAATAAGAGTAGTGTGTTTTTCACCTTTACATATCAAAGAACAAGATACCTTATATCTTCAAAGCATCAAAAGACGAAGTTACCCCTACTGTCACAGGAAAGGAAAGTTGTTCACTATGTTCTGTTTGGCTGCCTTTGTGACTCTCCAAACTCGTTTGACAAGTTGATTTTTAAGGGATACAAAGATATTTGCTAAAGAGACAGGTTTTCCATATTGAAAAGGAGCTGCTCCACATAAAGACTGTTACAACACCATATACAACAAACAGATGTTTCTGTGTGAATATCCTTGTTCAAAAGACTGTGCTGAAGTGTAGGATTACTATTAAAGGTCTCTACAGGGAAAGAGTATATGCTGAGCCAAACTGTGTGTTCTTACCTTTTCCTAAATCAAAGAACAAAGGTGTTTTATTCCTCAAGATACCAAAAGGCAAGGTTACTCCACCAACCACAGAAAGGGTAGTTGTTCACTGAGTATTCTAATTGACTGGTTTTTCTGTTCTTCAAAGCTCACTGTCAAGTTGATTTTCAGAAGTTATAGAGGCATTCTTTTAAGGAAGACTGGCATGCTATATTGGAAGGGGAGTCTTGGCTTTTGAAAGGGATAAGCTTATACACCCTCTGTTGAAACTTTTGGAGAATTTTTTACTCTGTCACCTTGTTCTAGAACTGTGACATTGACTGTCTGATTGCACTAAGGGTTGATTGCATAACATATGAGTTTGTTGAGTGATTGGCACACTAGGAAGAGCAGGTTTTGTAATGATTGAAAAGTCCACCATTGATCCAAGGTACAAAGGTGTGTTGTTAACCTCCAAACATCACAGAGCAAGGCAATTTTGACACTGTAAACATCATTCCTCCTAACAGTCTGTCCTTCATTCCACTGTGGTATCCTATTGAAAAATTTGCTGGCTGAGATACATTCAAGGTGTAAGGCCACTTTTTAAGGGAGCAGGGGTTTTTTGTATTGTGAGGAAACTTGTTGAAGTCATTCAAAGACAATTTTTATCTATCTAAACAATGAATTGACAGGGTTTGGTTCAAAGAAAGCATTCCAAAGACTTGGAAGTAGTTTGGTGCTTCAGGAACACATCTAGATCAAGATGCCCTTCTAGGCAAAACAACAGGAGCTGAATGACAGTGGTAAAGATGAGCAGCAGCTGGAAAAAGAGGAGAAGAATGCTGAACAACAGTAACCCAGTAGTGATAAACAACAGTTTCAAGAAGCGCCCGGCACGGAAAGAGGAGAAAGGCACATCAGCTCTTGAAATTTTGGCCTCAGCTTCAGAGCATGTTGCTAGGGACCCTTGAGGGTCATGCGCACCAATTTTGGGCTCGTTTCGACAACTTTTTGTTTTTTGGCATTTTCTGAGTTTTCGGTCAAAAACTCATAAATTCGCCATTTCATTTTGAGGATTTTTCAAGTGAGGAGGATGATACCATTTGATGCCATAATTCTATTAGCAGGTCCTCAGCGATTTTTAGAGCATTTGGAGATCATTCGCCCCCTCAAAACGGCGAAAAATGCTCACTTTTTGCACATTCTGCCCGTCATATCAGTAGTCTGCAATTTTCTGGCTTTTTACACACATGTACAGAGTTGGAGGACTTCCAAGCATCATATTGAGGTGATTTCAGTTGTTCCGGAAAGTAGATACAGAGAGCTTTCCAACGGGCCATCATGAGCCTCATTTTGACATCGAGAAGGCTGCCAAATGTGTCCAGAAAGTCAGGGGACCTTTTTCTGATATAAATTTGAAGTATTTTTGTAATTTTTGAACCTCAAAAATCTGCTTTTTCCAAATGTCCGTTTAGCTATTTTTGCACTTGGAAAGTGTTGTAAAGTCAATATAATTTCCGTTTTTAGCATTTTCTTAGATATTTATGAGATATTTTGTGCCTTGGGCTTTGCAAAGCCTCAAGGACAAGTTTAGATATTTTGATTAGGCCAATGGGATAGCTAGTTGCACCATGAGGTTTTCCTCACTTAAGCCTATTTATTCCATGGGCTTCATTGTAAAACAAGGCTGAACTTGAGAGAAGAAGTAATATATTGGTCATATGAGCTTTGAAGAACATACTTGTGTTATGATTTTGGACTGCCTCTTGGATGCTTTTGATGAATGATGAAGGATTGATGATGGATTCCATGACATGGTAGAATGGTATAGTGTTTCTTGCTTTGTTGTTGTCTTCTAGTTTTCATTCATGATACATGCTTCTTGCTTGCTATAGATTAGTAGAGATTAAGTTTGAGATATGCCCATGGAGGCACCTCAAAATTCCTGAATCTTCATAGCTTTTATGTTTTCTTCTTCCTTAGTTGTACTGAAGAATTCTTAACTGCTCTTTAGTAACTTAAGGATATTGTTGCTAGTTTCATGAATATTTCTATGCATATTGAGTAGGATGTATGGTGTGCCCTGCTTACCTATGACTGTCCATAGTTTCCATCCATGAGATTATCTCTTTGGCTGATTAAGGTTATCATTTTGTTTGAACCAAGGAGGCCTAGTCCCGATCTATCCCTTTGTCTAAGAACTATGCAAACCTAGTTATTCAAAGTGCCCAATAACTTAAAGACTATGTTTAGGCATTCCGGCATAGTATTTTGAGTTGTTAGTCCATCTTATGTGTTTTTCCCAAAGTCTGATAGCCATTTCCCAAAGTTAGAGGGTCTTATACTTCTATGCAATGGCTTGAATGTTTGATTTCTATATATTAATTAGCTCATAGTTACATTTAGCATGATTAATGGCTTGCTATAACATGTTTATGTCTGCTATCAACTAGTTACACTTGAAATCCCTCGTCTTTCACAAACTTGATGTCCATTTACTCCATTTTTCCCAAAGATCCTTTCTACCTTGAATCAAATCGGACCTACAGCAGCCTTGCATCATCATCTGATAGTTTCCTTGACCTTTTTGACCCCATAGCCCAGTTGATCTAACTTCTTGCTACCCATTTTATATCTTTGATCAGTTTCATCCCTCACAAACTTAAAAACAAAAAAATCAAAAACTTACTTCATAACTAGCCTAAAATCAGAAACAATAAGCAAACACACCGATATATTTTATATATAATAGAGAGAGCCCTCTCTGAGTCCAGGAAGGCTAGGTCCTCGGGCTCCAAAGCTTGGTTTGATGTTACATCGTCATTTGGCTCACCAATCGGCCAAATCACAGGACCCTAACATAATGGCGATCACGGTGGGACCTATTGAGTACATGACAGTCTAGCAAACTTTTATAGACTCCTTAGTCCTTCAAATTTTAACTTAAACCATTAGCCTTAGAATCATTTAGTGTAAACTCTCTGTTTCACCATCTTAGCAAAGTGTTGAATCAGGTTTATAACACTCTTACATCCTAGGCTACACATAAAACTCAAAAAACCCCAAAACACTCCCTTAGATTGGTTTTTGTCAATATTGGTGGTGGACCATACAAGTATACCTCAAAACAATTGACAATCCACCTGGCGACTCCACTAGCCTCCAGTAGGCCTTACTATTCTACCGAACTCTAGATTACTATCCCATCAACATAGCGGAAGATAATAGGACACTGAGTACACAATAGTCTAGCAAACTCTTGTAGACTTTTTAGTCCTTTAGATACCATAAACAAGCAAGCAGCCCATAGGCCCATTTAGAGTAAACTCTTTTTGTTCTCATCACCCTAGAAAAGTGTTGAAACAAGTCTAGGATACTTTGACAAACCATAGGCTGCGCATAAATTTAGAAAATCTAAAAAATATTTCTAGATTAGTTACCGGTGATGGACCATAGCTATCTTCACAAAAAAAACCAATTTCCACCTGGCGACTCCACTAGTCCATCCCTTTATTTTGACCATCCTTCACCTTAGTAAAACTTTAGAGAGATCACTCATCCAAAACATTCACCAATACCATTCTCTCTAAATTCTAAACCCGAAATCTGGCTTCACGAAGAATCAACACCAGATCTCATCCAGACCCAAATCCCCCTATCATAGTAGATGACCCAGAGAAGATTCTGTGGCAAGATTCTGAAACTGACCATCTAGCTACTAGTAGATCCATCCATAAAACAAGATCAGTACCTAAACATCTCACTATCCTACCAGATTCACCTTTTGAGTTAGAGTCATCAAAAACTCTTCTCAGAAGAAAATCATATAGTAATATAAACTTTGACGATCTTGAAACCCTAGACCAATCACACAGTCATATTAGAGAAGCCTCACCTTCCACCCCCCCTGACTTTTAGCTTCTCTATCAATTTGGCTCCTACCATCCCAGATCTGTTCAAAACCAGATCACTAGTCCAAGTTCATCCGCCACACCTTTTCGAACCACCTCATCTCAGCCTACTAGTCCTCATCTTGTACATCATCCATTAGCTCCAGTCATGGCAGCCTGGTACGCACCTTTGGTGTTGCCACCGCCTTTGGCTCCTCTCCCAAATAAATATCAAGACAAAATCCCACACTTTACTGGAGAAGACACCACTACACCTCAACAACATGTAAGTAGGATGACTGATGCTTATGAATACCTGGAGGTACAAGACGAGACCGTCAGAATGAGAATATTCGCCCAAAGTCTTGGTGGTGAACCCAAAACATGGTTCAAAAGCTTAACTCCAAACAGCATCCACGATATCCCAGAACTACATCAAGTCTTTAGAAATAGGTGGGAAATCTGAAGAAACCCTATTCAAATCCTGTTAGAATATAACAACCTAAAACGGGAAAATGGGGAAAGTGTCCAGGCTTACTGCACTAGGTTCAACAGTGTATATAACTCCCTCCCACCTCATTTCAAACCCCCACTTGGTTTAGCCTTGGCAAAATTCCCTGAGGGTTTCGATCCGGACATGAAATATCATCTGAGAGACAAGGATCCCCCTACCTTAGAGGAAATGCAACAAATAGCCATAAAAGCATATGCCAACTTAGCAGAAAAAAGGGCTAGGACTAGATCAGAAAGAAAGGTCACATATAAAGATGAGGTCTCCACTTCATCGCCTTCCCTAGATCCTAGAATAGATGACTTAGTCAAAACCATGGCCAAAATGTGGGAAAGGATAAATGAAAAGACTCCTGTTAGGGACAACTAGCCAAACCCTCCAAACAGAAACCGAAACCAAAACTTTAGGAGGGAACAACCCCAAAACAAACCAAGGGAAAATGACCAACAAATTAGGCCACCATTCAATGAAAACTATGTGGAAGAGGATGACAGGGATACAGAAACTCTTGATGAACATCATTTAAACCTCATAGGATCTGATAATGAGAGTGAGGTGTACCTCACAGAAGAAGAACAAGCGTTCTTTTCTCCTAATCAGGATGAGGCCAACTATGAAGATCTCGACGACCCCGCCATAGACTTTCAAAATGCCATAATAGAAGCTCACCGGCAATATGACCTTAGAAGCAAAAGAAACCAAGAAAATTCCAAGAAAGGTAACTCAGATACTGCTAAAGCCCCTGATACCATCCTCAAGAAAGCATCAAGCAATGACAAAATCAAGGTCGAGAAGACTGACCAAAGCAAAGCTAAAGTTACCCAAACTAGTCCTCTCTCAGATACTCCTAGTACTTCTACAAAAGTCACCGAAGCAACTATGGCAAACAAAATCCCAAAACAAAGCCAACAAACTCAGAACATAGAGAAGGTCGTGGTTGAAAAAGCTGAAAAAAACATATCCAAACTTCAGCTGCCTTTCAGCTTTGAAGGCGAAATCGCCAAGATCAAGATCACCATGCCTCTTACTGAACTCATTGCCCAAAACTCTTATAAATCCCAAGTACTAAAAGTCCTAAACCTAGGGAATGATGAAAACACTGTTAATCTGGCTGATGACACTCCTGAAGTGTTGTTTGGTCCAAAGATAGAGGGAAAATTCCAAGAAGGAACTACTCTTCCATTTTACATTAGCCTAGACATCCACGACCAAATCCTCCACAATGCCATGCTAGACTCTGGCGCCTCGCATAATCTCATGCCGAAGGTAGTAATGGAAAGGCTAGGCCTGGAAATCACAAGACCATACAAAGACTTGTATTCTTTTGATTCGAGTAGAGTCAAATGTCTGGGTTTGATCAAAGACCTTTGTTTTAGTCTGGCCCAAATACCTGCGAAGCATCTAATCATGGATATAGTAGTGGTAGACATCAAACTCCAAGGGAATATTCAACTGGATATGTCATACGCCACCATTCCTGTGTTCAGCCAGACCAGAATACTCTATCGAGAATCACACATGAAATACATGATTAGCAGTCAAGATAGGCCAGATAATACTCCAATGTGTTCCTTGCGTTCCGACCTGAACTCTTTCATTATGCATATTGATGAAAACATGGAGGAAGAGTCAGAAGAAACTGAAATAAACTTTGATCCACCACATCGGTTGTCCCTGGTGCCTTATGATGAGCTGGACACTCAAAACTACCATGATCATGAATAGATGTGTCTTGAAGAAAGTAAGTATGCCCCTTCTAAGGTGGGATTAGAGCAAGAAGCACAAACCCTTATGTATTATCAAGAAAATTACTCTAACCTTAGTCAAACACCAGAAATAACCTGTGGAAATTTTTTCCGAGTAAAGGCTTTAGAAGACTTACACATCATAAACCTGTTCGGAACCCGGGAGCAAGGGGGTTTAATGTTTCTACCATACCTCAAATATTTACCATCTTGTGGATCATCCGCTGCAAATGAAACTTTGACTATAGCCCCAGCAGCTCAAAATCTAGAAAAACTGCCTGATAAACTTCTTATGAGCAAGAATGATAATTGCAGTCCCAGCATACCTGAGCTACTGAAATTGGCTCATATTTTGTCTTTTCATGAAGAACTTAGAAATGCTAAAATCAGAAATCTCATGCAGAATACCAATTTCTACAGAAAAAACAAAGAAAAATGTTGTGATACTTCTTCTCCCTCAAAGAATAACTTTGACAAAAGAAAACATAACAATCTGAACCAAACTGAAATAATCAGGGATAAAACAGCTGGTCAAAGAGTCTGTTTCGATTTTAGAAATACTACTGCATTTCCCTATAACAAAAATTCTGTTTTTTCTACCCAAGACCATGATATACCAATTAAAAGTGCTTTTAATCATGTGTTTTCGCAAGATGATGTTTCAGGTCATGTTCAAAAGATTCCCTTGCAAAGTAAACAGCTTAAAGATTTTTTCCAGTTTGCGGGAGGTAGATCTAATTTCAAAATCAAAATTGCAAAACCACCCAATATCAAAAATTTGTTCATGAAAGCCATGTTCCCAGTTTTAAATTTCTGCATTTTTGCATACCTTGATGATGTCATTATCTATTTCAAGAATGACCAAGAGTACATGCATTACTTAAGGAAAATGTACAGTAAGGGAAGGAGTGGAAATCATATTTTCAAAGAGGTACAGCGGGAAGATACTGGTCTGTTCAGAGATTCTTGCATGAATCCCTATGTCATGTTAGAGAGAGAAAACTTTCCAAATTTCTCTTTTCAGGAGTTGAGTGGGCCAAGGGTGAGAGGAGATCCTTACGAGGATAAGATGCTTAAATTCCGTCATTTCCAAGATTTCTGAGTTTGAAACACTTTCAGTCATTGTACATACCATTGTTTGAAATATAGAAAAAATAGAAAAGTCAAAAACAGTAAAAGATAGAAAAGTCAAAAACAGTAAAAAAACAGAAAAGAGGGCGAGTGAAGATAGAACAAAAGCCCCATGTTCCCAAAAAAAAAAATTAGTCTTTCGGAAAGCGAGCAAGCCTAAATGCCACTACTAGTACTTCAATGTCTTGTTTAGCTATCTAGCCTAATCATAACTGAGCATGTTTAAATTTATTTGTTGATAAGTTAGTGAGTGCAAAGATAGTCAACATTGTGTAAGATTGACTTATCACAGAGTTTAGATTAGGGAGAGATTCTGATTCCACATGCCTAAAACAGAACCAAAGAGAGAAGTGAGGGATGAAAAATACATTGTACATCTTAGCCCCGCTTGTCTAGTTTCCCTTTTGTTGCAAAATAATATTTCTGTGCATCTTGTCTTTTATGCCACAAATGCATGACAAATCAGACTGCCTAACCCTGATTTGATCATTTTAAATTTCATGTTGTAGATTAGAGAACAAAATCCTGTCAAACTGCTTAATCTTGAAAGTTGATCTAGCATAGGTAGAGTAATGAAGGAGTTCATCAGTTTAATCTGAACTCCTGGAAGATATAAGAGTAGAAATAGATAGGTTCATTTTTCAAAAAGAAAAATATACATTGTCAAAAGGCTGCTAGTTCAAATGCGCCAAAGAGAAGAAAAAATGTTAGGAAAGATAGTGGGGTAGGTAGAAGTATCATTGATGTTAAATATGCTGTCACTTTTCAGAAATAGCATCAAAGAAGGGTGAAATTTTGCGCCAATGGGTAAGGCACTGGTCTTCATAAGCCAAAGATCTGAATTCTGGACACCTCCTGACGAGGAGCTGCCCTCCCCAAATGTAGCCACTGTTAGTCATCAGTATTTTTCATTTGTTAATGATGACTAGATCCATAGCTGAGTTTTCTAGAAGCTGATCTCCATATGTCAATTTGTCATCTAGAAAACCATCATAAAACTTTTTCGCCCTCCTGCTTTTCAGTCTTCCCATGTCAAGGTTAAAACTCATTATCACTATCCTATCTAGATTTAGCCCTACTGGTCTGCCCATCAGCTCTAAAAGGACAATCCAAGTCTGTTTCAAAAGCCTCCCCTAAGTTAGGAAGTGGCATTTTAAGGCATTTTACCCTTGGCAACCATCAAAAGGCCAAAAAAACCTCTATTTGCTACAGACCATTCATGACAGACCTCCCACTCTGCAAATTAAGTTGATCACAGCTCTAAGTCGCGCCACTTACACACCCCTAAGTCTCAGCACTGCATAGGCCAAAGTCTCAAGCTGATTATTAGGTGTTTTTACAGTGTTTTATGGATTTTGCAAAGACAGGAAATATAACATCATCTCAGGAGAAATTTCTTGAATCTACATTTAGAAGAACATCTGCTTCTCAATGTAAACATGAGCCTAAGATATTTCTGCAAGACAGAGAGTTACTCATCAAGACCTTGCAGCTTCCTTTCAGCATGAAATCACAGTAAAAGAAGACACCACTGTCAAATAGACTGGTAATTTGTCATGGCCAAGAACCTCCTTCATCTACAAGAAGAGGGTTAAGGCGCCTCCATCATCTACAAGCAGAGGGCGCTAGCCAATATTGACTTTAAGGATTGCAAAACTTACTATAAGCACAGCTTTGCCTTTTACTAGACAGTAACACAGTGACTCTGGGTTTCTGAGTGTAAGTGATTATCATAACAGGGCTAAGATCTGAAATATGCAAGGCAAAAGAAAACAGAGTGTGTGGTTTTGTAAAGAGAATCAGTTGAGGTTTCAGTCATCGTCAGGGCGCATCAAAAAGGGGACTCCTTAATCAAATCTATCATAACAAACATCTCTGCAGGGGTGTTAAGATGCATAGCTTCAATTAGTCTTAAACAGGAAAATACTTCAGTGAAAAGACCCCTGTATGTTCTTTTGTTCCTGTTGAAATGTGAAGTACAGTTCATGATTTCTGGATGAACATAAAGAAGAGGAAGGAAAATAGCATACAGTCTTAGACAGGGGACATTTTTCTATCAGTCAAAGCGTCGGTGCAAGTCTAGCTGTTGCAAGCTGCACCCCACCACAAAGACAGAGGTTTTCTTCAGATACAACAAGTTGGTGTTTTCAGTTTTTCATTAGGAAGAAGATGTCTAATGAAAGCCTTGGTATCTATGAAATAGGCCAACATTTTGTCCACATCTTATATACTTGCCTCCTCAATACAAAGACAGAAAATGCTTATGATCTGAAGTTTAAAAACCCTAGGGCAGCATGCCAAGCTAATCAAGAAATGTCATTATTGAAAGAAACCAATCATAGACAGGTGTCTTCTCAAAGCTGTTATATCACAAGCTAACACAGAAAGTTTGGGTCTATCTCCTCAAGAGGCCTTACAAGTGAGACTATTGTTCATAATAGGCAAGAAAGTCATTTGACATACTGTCAGGGTTTGGAAGGTTTGAAACAAATACAGCTTTTTCATTATTCAAAAAGACAGAGATATCATAGATGATATGTTCTAAGCAAGAAAGCATATTGGAAAAGGCGCCCTTCTTAATCAAGAGGCCATGGCAAAGTCCAAATAAGTACAGCAAATTTTTGGCACATACAGTGGGAAAGAGGTTGAAGAAGCAAGTGGAGACAGAAACTGTCAAGGCAAGTTGAAAATATAAACACTATCCTTTCAAAAAACAAAGCAGTCTTCAGGATTTTTTTAACAGTTTTGGAGTAGGGTTTACATAATGAATATCATCATCAGGGATTAACAAAGTAGCAGAGAATGGTTTATAAGTCAGCGGGGTATTATTCAAAGTTTGAATTTCGGTGTTAAATTGTCACCAAAAAGACAAAATTGACAGAAACCACCTCTCAGACCTATATGCCTAAATGGACAGAGTTCTGACCTTTCAAACTGTATTTGCTTTCTTTAAAAAGGGTTGAAAACTCTATTAGCATTTTTTAAGGGCATAGATACTCTGTTGCTGAAATAATTTCGAAAAGAATGAGCACCTCTCAATTGAAGTCAACATGTTTTCAAGTTTCAAAGGGTACACCAAGGCAGCATTACAAAGGAAAACCTTTAAAAAGGCCTTACAAAGGTTAAAACACAGAGCTGGATGTCAATTTTGCATTTAACAAAAGCCCGTTGGCCTCTACATCTTTTCAAAAAGGTTTAAGACCATTGAACCTCCTTTTGACTCCTGAAGAAGCGAAAAGTCGATCCACTCTTGCCATTTCAGAGATTGAAGATGAGTTCGCAGTGGTTTTGCTGTCTGTAAGGTTTTTATAACAGCGCGACGTGCCTGTAAATCTGCGCGACGCGCTCAGGAGCAGATTTTCATTGGTGTTCAACTGCCGCGTGACGCGCCTGTACGTGTGCGCGACGCGCCTGTACACGGCACCCGACCGACCCGACAGAGCCACCCGACAGCCTGATTCGGCGCGACACTCTGAAAGCCCAGCACGTCGCGCATCTATATGACCCTCTTAAGTTATTCAAAACACCTCCGGAGCTGGTCTAAATGCATCAATGAGATTTTTCACCATATTCTCAAGGTATTTCAATGTACCCTCTCAGTTTTTGAAACAAAGTGCTAAGTGATATAAAGGGTTAAGAAGCTCTGTTTTCCAAGCTGTGGTGTGAGGGAAAAATAGTGTTTTCCTGATTGACTGGTGAAATATCAAACACCTGTGAGCTGCGTTTTTATTAAAAAGACCATCAAAACACCCTCACTACCATGGTGAAGCAAAGTTGAAACTGTCCATTTACAGTTGGAGTTTGTTTAGATCAGATTAGTGCAAAGAATAGTAGAAGGTGGAGAGAGAAGTTTGTGTGAGGAAAGTCTTCCATAGTTTAAATGATAAGAGAGTGTTTTTAATATCATGAAAAACATCTCAAAACTCTATCGCCTTACCCCCTAAGACACAATGACTACTGACTATGTAAATCCAATGGGATTGACTATATTTATGAGGTTTAATTGATTAAGTTGCATGCTATAAAGAAAACAGTGTGTTGAACTGCTACAAATTTTTCATACCACAGCATATAAAGCTTTCAAACTTTGTCAACACATCTGTAAAAACAGTGTTTTTGCTTTATGGTGATCCGAGGTGTAAAACTGTGGTAAAATGCTGAATGTGCTATCAAAGGCGCCTACAGGAAAAGAAATGTGTTGAAATAAGAGTAGTGTGTTTTTCACCTTTACATATCAAAGAACAAGATACCTTATATCTTCAAAGCATCAAAAGACGAAGTTACCCCTACTGTCACAGGAAAGGAAAGTTGTTCACTATGTTCTGTTTGGCTGCCTTTGTGACTCTCCAAACTCGTTTGACAAGTTGATTTTTAAGGGATACAAAGATATTTTCTAAAGAGATAGGTTTTCCATATTGAAAAGGCGCTGCTCCACATAAAGACTGCTACAACACCATATACAACAAACAGTTGTTTCTGTGTGAATATCCTTGTTCAAAAGACTGTGCTGAAGTGTAGGATTACTATTAAAGGTCTCTACAGGGAAAGAGTATATGCTGAGCCAAACTGTGTGTTCTTACCTTTTCCTAAATCAAAGAACAAAGGTGTTTTATTCCTTAAGATACCAAAAGGCAAGGTTACTCCACCAACCACAGAAAGGGTAGTTGTTCACTGAGTATTCTAATTGACTGGTTTTTCTGTTCTTCAAAGCTCACTGTCAAGTTGATTTTCAGAAGTTATAGAGGCATTCTTTTAAGGAAGACTGGCATTCTATATTGGAAGGGGAGTCTTGGCTTTTGAAAGGGATAAGCTTATACACCCTCTGTTGAAACTTTTGGAGCATTTTTTACTCTGTCACCTTGTTCCAGAACTGTGACATTGACTGTCTGATTGCACTAAGGGTTGATTGCATAACATATGATTTTGTTGAGTGATTGGCACACTAGGAAGAGCAGTTTTTGTAATGATTGAAAAGTCCACCATTGATCCAAGGTACAAAGGTGTGTTGTTAACCTCCAAACATCACAGAGCAAGGCAATTTTGACACTGTAAACAGCATTCCTCCTAACAGTCTATCATTCATTCCACTGTGGTATCCTATTGAAAAATCTGCTGGCTGAGATACATTCAAGGTGTAAGGCCACTTTTTAAGGGAGCAGGGGTTTTTTGTATTGTGAGGAAACTTGTTGAAGTCATTCAAAGACAATTTTTCTCTATCTAAACAATGAATTGACGGGGTTTGGTTCAAAGAAGGCATTCCAAAGACTTCGAAGTAGTTTGGTGTTTCAGGAACACATCTAGATCAAGATGCCCTTCTAGGAAAAACAATAGGAGCAGAATGACAGTGGTAAAGATGAGCAGCAGCTGGAAAAAGAGGAGAAGAATGCTGAACAACAGTAACTCAGTAGTGATAAACAGCAGTTTCAAGAAGCGCCCGGCACGGAAAGAGGAGAAAGGCACATTATCTCTTGACATTTTGGCCTCAGCTTCGGAGCATGTTGCTAGGGACCCTAGAGGGTCATGCGCACCAATTTTGGGCTCGTTTCGACAACTTTTTGTTTTTTGGCATTTTCTGAGTTTTCAGTCAAAAACTCATAAATTCGCCATTTCATTTTGAGGATTTTTCAAGTGAGGAGGATGATACCATTTGATGCCATAATTCTATGAGCAGGTCCTCAGCGATTTTCAGAGCATTTGGAGATCATTCGCCCCCTCAAAACGGCGAAAAATGCTCACTTTTTGCACATTCTGCCCGTCATATCAGCAGTCTGCAATTTTCTGGCTTTTTACACACAGGTACTGTTACACCATTTTTTGGTCATCTAACCTATTATCATTAGATGGACCCAAGTACACCATATAAGACTAGTTTTACCCTAAGTAAAACTGCTTTCACTATGTTAAAACAGGAAACCCCAAAAGGAAATATTAAACAAACCCATATTTGTTTGATTTTCCTCATGGAATTATTAATTAAACCATAATTTAATTATTATTCCCAGTCATGTTTAACCCAAAATCAAAGAAATTAATTAGATAAACCTTTACTTATCTTATTATTTTCTAGGAATAATCATTTAAACCTTATTTAGATGATGTTCCTTGTTAAATATGACCAAATCACCCACAAATAATCAAATAAATCACTATTTATTTAATTATCTTTCAACCACCTCCTTAAATAATTAAATAAATCATTATTTATTTGATTATCTTCTAACCGCTTCCTTAAAAAGATAAATAAATCATTTATTTATTTATTTTTGACAAATTAAGGAATTTGACCCAAGTCAAATACCTTTTCCCTCCAACAAATATAATAAAATATTCCATAAAAGTGGATCTAGATCTGGTTAACCCATGCACCAAGATCTAGAATGACCCAATATTTTGTTATAAATAGGAGGGTTTTTCCTACCATTCTTCACCTTTTGTTGCCTATTAGATCACTCTAGATCTATACACTTGGTCACCATTTTCTGCCATTTGCTGTGTGAGCTCCCTTTGAGTTCCATTCTTTGTGTGGGTCTTCTACACCAACAAGAGAGAGAAATCTTAGATCTGAAGTGCTGAGGACTTCCAAGAACCCATCCCACTGAGGAGAATTGGATACACCTTCTTGTTTTCCTCCCAGGTGCCCCATTAATATAAAAATTCTTTCAAAAAATTTTCTTGTCTTGTCTATTGGTATATGGAGCAAACCCTTACTTTTTCTGCTTAATGTCTTTCCATGCATAGATCTGGTTTTTGCAGCTCTTTTATGTTCAACTAACCGCAGATCTAAAGATATTGGCAGCCACTTTTGTTGTTAGGGCTATTAGTTATGCGTAGCTAAAGTGGTCCTTTTTTCGTACACTTCGACAAAGGATTCATACTAACAAATGGCGACTCCACACGGGTTTTAAATTACGACCGCTGTCGTTTTTCATATTCCTGCATATCCAGCTACTTCAGACCCTAGGGCTTCTTTTCAGCTGTTTATTTTTCCTATTTTTACGTTTTTTTTCTCACATAAAACCCTAAAACATTAAAATTTCTAACTTCCGTGTGTTTCTGGCCCTATTGCACAGGTAAGCGACACCAACCGCAACTGAGACGGTAACTTTTCTGAAAATCTTCCGCCGAGACAACCGGAACGGGGGGTCACACTTTTTGGCCCATAAACTACGACCTGGACCTCCAGGTCGCACTTTTCTGCCACTTTTCTGTGACCTGCACTGAAAACAGGTCAGAAACTGCAACCTGCCAGTTTTTTAGTGATTTTTCTGCAATTTTTCTGGGTTCTGCTGCAACTTCTGTCAGGGTCTTCCAGCCTCTGTCTCAGCCCGCCTTGACCAAGTTCTGATCTATTTTTACTCATCTAAGTGGGAACCTAGCCCCCTAGGGCTTTAGTACCCTCCACTTTTTGTGGAAGAGTTTTAGCTGTTTCAGCCGTCCGTTTTTCAGAGCTTCAGCCTCCTTTTTTCCAGATCTGTTACCTCCCTTTCAGATCCATTGAAATCAGCTCTTCTACCTCTCAAATCACCTCTTGAAGATTTGTTTGGATTTAATTTTAGGGCCTCCACCTTGCCCCCTCCGTTTTTTGCTGATTTCCTTCCTTTTTCCAGCTTCCTTGCCTCTGTCTTTTGGCTGTGATCTGCACCTCTTTTCAACAGCTTTATCCTTTAGATCCCTGTCCCTTTTGACCTTAGATCTATTGGCCTCTTTTCCGTGTGTTTTACCTAGATTTTTCCCTTTCTTTTCAGATTAGTTTTGAGAGACCTGCCTTCTTGGGTTAGATAGATGCACAAGTAGCTGTTATTTTTCTGTTATTTCAGCATTATATACTGTTCTCTGTAGGTTTATTTTCAGCTACGCAGCACACTTTTTTCTTGCTCTCAAAACGGAAAGGGTTTAAAAATTAAAATTAACGCATGCCACACACTGACCCTAAGCGAAGAAGCGCCTAGTTAACACCGCCTGGCAAAGACTCTAAAATCAATTGTCACTGCACCTTTTCCGCCCTTGACCTTAATTGATTTTGTCCCTTTCTGCCCCTGTCAGTTTCCTTCTTCCTGTCGTCACTGCGCCCCCAAGGCGCCTTTCCCGGAGACTTCTTGGCCTTCACCCTCAGTTTCCGGTCGATCGACCTGCTCCGACCCGCCGTCGTCGAGCCAGTCCTCCTCCGAGTCCGCACTCCAACTCCTCTCCTGATTCATTGGGTTCCCCTTCTCCTCCTGGTTCTCCCCCTACCACCATGTCTGGTCCAGGGCCTAACGCTAGGGGTTCTCCCGGCCCTAATGCTGGCCCGACTACTAGCGGAACCGCCACAGGAATGACTCCGGCCACCCCATTGCTGCCGTACATTGCAGGCCTCAGCCTCCCCGATTTCAATTAGTTGATCAACGACCCTATCCGCCACGATGTTGGTTGGCCTGCCATGCCAAGCAAGCTCCCTTCCGACATCCCTAAATTCGAAGGCCAAGCTGGAGAAGATCCAACCAATCATGTCCGATCTTTCCACATGTGGTGTTCCTCCAATTCCATTACCGATGACTCCATCCATCTTCGTTTGTTCCAACGCACGCTTACCGGCGAAGCTTCTAAATGGTATGTTGAACAAGCCACCCTTCCCATACCACCTTTGCGACCCTTGCTCAGGCCTTTTTGTCTTATTTCCAGCTCCCTCTCCGATACGACACTGGCACGGAGCTCTTGACTTCCTTCAAGCAATCCTCTTCAACCCGCCTTTCCGCCCATGTTCAGGAATGGCGAAGAAGACGGAGGTTATGTCGAGCCCCTCCCTTCGAAGATCGGGTTTATATGGATTGGTTCCTTCGCACCCTTCCAGCTCCCATCGGCAAGGATGTCGCATCCCATTTTCCTCAAACCGAAGAAGCTGCCCTCCAAATAGCCTTGAAATATGACCTGATCTACGCTCAATCTGGTTATGTTTATACCGTTCTTCCTGACCTCCCCAGGCCCGGTGGTGCTAACACCCCGGGGGCATCTCATTCCACCGACGGTATCGTTGGAGCCCTTTCCCATCCGTACGTTCAACCTCCTATGGGCTATGGTCTCCCTCAGGGAGGGGCCAGCTCCTCCAACACTCTCCCCCCTCCCGGTAGCATGTATCCAGGATACGGCATGCCTCCTCCTTTTGCCCAACCTCCTGCTTACCTCAATGTTGTCCAACCTACCCATTACCCTTATCCACAGCCTGGTGCGCCAGCTCCTCCAGCATATGCGCTTCCTCCTCCCTTGCCTCCTCAAACCCAGCACCAGCACCTACAGCCCCCTCCAGGGCAAGTATTTGCACAGCAGGGCGCGACTAATCCCCCTTCTTCTCAAAGAAGGTGGAGAGGCAATCCAAACCAATTTTCCCCTGGTACCCGTGGACCCAATCCTAGTGTGGACCCTAACACTGCCAACCAGCAACAGGGCACTCAGCCCAAGCCGGATAGGCCGCTTCACATAAGTAAGCCTTGTTCGTGTTGTCGTGTTTATGGTCATTACACCCACGATTGTCCCCTCTTACCCCAGATGCGGCAGATGTGGGAGTCTCAAGCCACATTGCGCGGACAGCACGCCTCCCATCATGCTCCTCCTAATGTGGCCACTACCCAGCCAGCTTTGTTTACTGATCCTTTCCCCCAGCAAGGATTCGTGGCTACCCAACCGCCCGACAGCCAGGTAGCCACCCCCCCTTCCCTTTCTGGTTCCTCTGATTCTTATGATGCACTTTGATCCTAACCCGTCCGTCGATCTTCACCTTCAAAATCGGTCTCGCCAGTACCCCAAGCCTCCTGCTCAGTCTGCCCCCAAGCTTCCTTCTTCAGGTTCTACAGAGCCTCTTTCGACACCCAGTGGCCCCTTACATATCCCTCAACCCAAAGTTGAGGTTCATACCAAGATTCCTAAGGGACCATTACGTCGAAACGCTGCTTCCGGTCGAGCTGCTCATTCGTATAGCATAGTAGATGACGGGCGTAATCTCTGCCGCCATTTCCACACTGGAACTCCTCCAGTCGTGCCTTTCCCAAAAGAAGGCTCTATTATCTGTTGTGGGTGCTATAGATCCTGCTGATGACCAAATGATTATTTTGGATGCCACTCAATTGGACCATCCTCCTCTCCCTCCTTCCGTCGCCTTCCAAATCCCAGTCAAAATCCAGAACGCCAACGTGTCCCGGTGTATCATTGATGAGGGGGCATCCACCTGCGTGATGTCCGCTTCGATTTGGAAGCAACTCGGATCCCCTGAACTAGCCCCTTCCACGATCACCCTTCGAGCGTGGGACGGTCATGCCTCCTGTTATCACTCAGGTTTTCCTAGAAGTTGTGTAAGAGGAAAGTATACCCGAGGTAACCACAAACCAACCTTCAATGCACCCACACCCGCATCCCGTAGAGCTCTCTCTTTATGATTTATCTTTGTTCTTAGAAGGTTTTAGGTTAGTTATAGATCCAAGAGTTTGTTTGAAAAATGGTGGAATCCGCAAACTAGGGGCAAGGTTGAAGATTTTCAGTCCATTGGGCTATGGAGTCAAAGGATGGCTTTACTGGATTTCTATTCTACACACAAGATGGCTTTGCAGGGCAAGATAGCCAGACAGAAAGCAATCCTTAAAATTTAAAGTGGATGGGATGATTTTGAAGGGATGAAAGGCAGCTAAGGATCTTTCACCATGTTCAAAAGAAAGAAATTAGATGACCACAAACAAAGAGCAATGAAGAATTCTTTATTATAGTAATAAAAAATGTTTAAATTAGCAAAGCAAGAGCATTTAAGAATTCATGCTTATAACTAATTTAGAGGAAAACATTAAGAACAATCACATCTGAAATCAGAGTACAATTAAGTAAATTCTGATTCAATCCTTTATGTAAATTATTCAGAAATGGACATAATGATATTATAAACTGATATAAAACTTAAGACAAAGGGTGGAAAGACTTATTGAACTGCAGTCCAACACATGAATCCTGCAAAAAGTCCTGAGCTTCAAATCGTCATCCAGTAAGCCACGAATAAATTTCTCCAAGATGCTTTTATTCCGAAAATCTCAATGTTACAGCAAATTAATAGAATCCACCCCAAATGCTTCCAAGAGTGGAGTATTTATACAAATTCTAAACTAAAATATCTTGAAACAAATATCAAAATTGGTTCACAAATCTCTCCAACTATTTACATAAATAGAACTTAATTAAAGGACACTCAAACTAATGCATCTATTTGGCACTGTTTTGTATGGATAGGTGATGAAAAAGAGGATAATTCGAATTTTATCCAACTCTTAGTTGATGATGAGGCATCCAAGTCACTAACTGCTTCCTTTCTTTGTGCAATCTGCTCCAACAATTCTGCAAACTTGGGGTCCAATGATATATTTTTATTTCTCAATCCGTAATAGATATGTACAAAGTGAAAGAGGTTATTGTAGATAAATATGTTGGTGAGATAAACCTCTTTCAGTTTCTCAAAATTCCTCTCCAGATATGCA
The DNA here is from genome assembly GCA_034641835.2 of Pinus albicaulis. Classification (NCBI taxonomy): domain Eukaryota; kingdom Viridiplantae; phylum Streptophyta; class Pinopsida; order Pinales; family Pinaceae; genus Pinus; species Pinus albicaulis. Next base: position 31,664,165 of record CM076576.1, read on the forward strand.
TAATAGTCTCTGTAACAAATATGTGTAAAACAGAGTTTTACAGAGTCTGCAAAATGGCCTGTAAAGATGCACATGTATCTCTCATTATAAGACCACTGTGAAAACAATGAGATAGGTTTTTGTATATGGGTCTCTGAGGAACAAAAACCTCCTTCAGTTTTGTATGAAGTATTTTGGATTGGCCACAATATTCTCTGCAAAATGATGACGTAAACTGGAAGTTTCTGCAAAAAGTGCTTTCCAACATTGTTTAATATTTTCAAAACCATAATGGCTGTTAGAGAAGTGAGAGAGGTTTTTGTATATGGTCCTCTTACGAACATAAACCTCCTTCAGTTTTGTAAAATTCATCTTTGATTGATCACAATAGTTTCTGCAAAACTATGACTAAAATATGCAATTTCTGCAAAAATGTTCCTTCTTGTTGTTTTTTTCATCTTTTCACTTTTTTGTTCTTTTAACTGTTTTACTTTCACTTTAGATAAAATTCAATGTTGGTGAAAGTATTTTCATCTCCTCTTTTTACCATTTTACTGTCTTCTGTATTTACTTTTACTGTTTACCTTTGACTGCTCTGTAACTTCTTTTTAACTTTCATTCTGACTTTTACCTGATACACTTTAACCACTGATACTCTTTAGCTGTTATGCTTTCTAACCTCTGTTTGAATAGATTTGATAACAATCTTGGAGTAAAAAAATCTTATGACTAGTATTAAGACTGTTTATCCAAGGATGTGATCTTCTGGTCACCTCTTCAGGGGACAACTGAGTAGATTTTTCAAGCAATTTCTCAATGGACAAGGGAGTGAGGTTTTAACCAGGTTCAAAATGGAGCATCATTCAAGGCTACAGGAACTCCCATTTTGGTTCTTGTGTTTTCAAAATGGCATTTTCTGGGTTTTCTTCACAGAAATGTCGTGTTTTCAATTTTAATGAGGGAAATTAGCACAATTGCAGGTTCGGGGAGCAATTGCACAGTTTTAAAACCTCTGGGGAAGATTTCAGTGATGAGTTTTAATCACTAATTCAGCGAAAAACAAAGAAAACAAAGTTTTACTTGCAGTTCGGGGTGGAATAGGATACATACCTGTTCTTGGAAGAGAACTGGTTCTTAACAGGTAACAGGCGGTAGCAGGAGGACGCTTAAACGCAGGTCTGGCGGATTTATGGAGCGAAATTGAATGGAACAGTGGATTTCAATGAAAATTCGAAAACCGTAGCAGAGAGCACAGTCGCGTTTAAATGGTGAAAATGACACAAAAACGCGAAATTTTGTTTTATTTCCAAAGTCAAAAAAGGGGGTTTTTAGTTTTTCGAGGAGTGACGTCACATTGGTACGGGCTGACGTGAGCGAAGGTCGGGCGGTAAGTGGTAAGCGGTAACCCCGCACCGCTTTTGGTCGAGGGTGGTATTAGTCGGGAGGGCAGCGATTCCACAAAGTGATCGCCACGTGGAAGGTGAACTGTTCAAATACCACCCGTTTCCTGCTCGTTAAAGTTCTCACAAAGGATGGGTAGCGGGGTTCACGTGGATCGTTGATCTGCAGAGGGTTGATCCGACGGTTGAAGTGATGGGGGAATAAGCGGAGGATTCAGGTGTGGGCCCGTCGGGCTTTAAAACAATTTAAGGTTTAATCTAATCACCCCGGGAGATATCTAATAGGCGGAAAAAGGTTATTAATTAGTCCTGATGACTAATTAATCCCGTATGCGTAAAGAAAGGGGTTGCGGCGGGGTTTGGTTAAGTGGAATGCCAGGTGGACAAACCAAGGTGGGACGAGACTTTTCCGAAGTTTTATTTGGAATTAAAACTTTAGTTTTATTCATATTTTTGTGTTTAAACATACATATCGCATGTTTAAAGTTTTTGTATATATGTTTTTTTATTATATGGTAACAAATAAACATTATTTAATTACCATAAGGGTGGGATTATAATATAAAGATATATTTAACCAAAGGGCTTGTGAAGCGGGGTTTTTAATGAATATTTGGGAAAATAATTACTTTGGTTAAACTTTATAATAGAAGGGTTTTTGGGGTATTTATAAAAAGGAGTTATATACTTAGGATAGGGCATTTTACTAGGGATTTAGTAAAATAAAGTTAAACATCAATATGACAAAGGGACAAGGGAAACTCAAAACATTTTGCACATCTAAGAAAGTGAAAACTTTTGAAGTAAATTGCAATTTTTTATCTTCAACACTTAAACTTAGAATAGCAAGTTATGATGAGGGATTTTTATGGAATTTTGCATGATGTTCCTAAGTAAAAGGGGGTTTTACTTAGGACCAGGTTAAGGATGGATGATTATGATGATGAATTATTTCAAGTACTTAGGTCTTTTTGATCATTAGGCCGAGGGTCCGGTCCCTCCAGAAATCAAGGAAATGCCTTGAGCCCCTTTGATCTCCAAATACCTTAGTACTTTGGGGGAAATTAGTAAAACTTTTGAGGGAAAGTGATGAGGGAAGTTAATGAGTTTGACATTGCTTGCTGTGATTTTCCAGTATATTTCCTGCTTTAGTACTTGTGATGAAAGTAAAGGATCAAAAACATGGAGCAGCATCATTCATCAGATAACACTTTGCAACACCATCTACCTACCCTATCTACTACTACCATTTTCTCTTCTTTATTAGGGTGCATTTAGACTTGCAAACCCTTATCAATCTTTTATTTTTTACAAGGCCAATCTATCTATTTCTACCCTTATTATATCCAAGGGCTCAGATTAAACTTTTGAGCACCTTTTATTCACTCTACCTATCTACTTATCTGCCAAGATTAAACTGTTTGGTCAGATCTTTATTCTCTAATCTATAACATGAAATTGAAATATGAGTAAGCCAAGTTTAAACAGTTTGACTTATTCATGAATTGTGGCAAAAGTTTAACAAGCTGCACACAATTGCTTATTACATCAGAGTAAAAAGTAGTGGCATTTAGACTTGCACACTTTCCTTGGCCTTTGTTTTTGATGGGGTTCATTTCTTTTACTTTTTGGACATTTTTATTATTTTTACCCTTTGATTTTTCTTTTAGGGTATACCCTCTTTACATTTTTTAAATTTTTTGATTTTTTGGTTTTTCAAGAATATGGAACACCTTTGCTCAAGAAAAAGGTTTGAACATATTCCATATTTCAATCAAGACAATCATGAAAAATGACACCTATTGGTATAGGAGTCTAACACTGGCTCCACTTGGGGATGGCTTTTCCTTGTGGAAATTCAAGAACAGCAGATCAGATGCCTAAACATGTCTTCAAACTGAACTATGTAATCTCCTTCTTCTGGTAGCTTTATTGTACATACGATAGTGAAACTTGTGAAGCTTAGGGCCTTCACTTCGGGCTTCAACTTCAAGAAGTCACCATCCAATTAAAACTGATGCATTAGCTGTGGCTGAAAATCTTGAATTGAATACAGTCCTTTTTCTGCAATCTGAAATCTAATCTAAAACTAAAACAACACACAAAATGAAAAACTAGCTGAAAATTGAAAAACTAAAAAAATGCTCAAAATTCTGAGCTTATTAGCACTCATCTACCTACTCAATCTACTGTTCAACTGCTAGTTAGGTAAAATGAAATAGCCAATGCAACCATTCAAGCATTATGTACTTTGATGGATTTTGTTGCATTTTCTTGTTGATTATCAAAATTGTACTTCTGCAACCTATTAGAAACTTGTCAACAAATGAGAGGATAAGGAAACACTTGATTTCCTTTGTTGACTCTAGAAACTGTAAAAAAGGATCTTCCAAAATATATACACTGATGTTTAACTGATCTGAACAACTGTACATCTGTTCTGGATGGCCTCCATACCATGAATATGAAATGCTATTTTCATCTTTATCTCCCTATAAACTTTCAGATAAGATTTGTGATGATATTCCTACTGATTGTAATGTTTGAGTGTTGAATCCTTTATCATCTTGATTCTAAAAATCATAGTTAGTTAATAGAGGAATGCTTTGAATGCCTTCAATATTCAACATATCATCTATTGGATCCTGAAAATCTTGGGAAAATTGCTGGAACCTATGACATATAAAATTCCATGGGACTTCATAAACTTCAACAAGTTTCCCATTCTTTTCTTTAAATATGTTATACCACATTTCCTTTAAAAGCTGAAATGGTTCAAAAAATAGTGGTATGGAACTTTCTTGTGTCATTTGATCATTTCTTTCAATGGGAACTGATAACTGCAATTGTGAAACTGAAAAATCTTGATCAATAGTTTCATTATCTTCTTTGTTGTCAATCACAATTCCTAAAGATTGTTTATTATTGATGGCATGATAATTGTCTCTAATGAACTGAAATGAAGCAAAACAAAGAGGTAAAGAACCTTCACTTATTTCCACATTTTCTGCTTTTTCTTCCTCACTCTCATGGCTGATCTGTACTGGCTGATCACTGTCTTCAATCTGCTGAAATTGCATTTCTTCATCCTCCAAACTAGCTTCTGATATCTCTGTAAAGTTAGCTTGACTTTGGAGAACATAACTATCATCATAATGATCATACTTAGGCAAATCATCAAAATAAGGAATGTCATCAAACATACACATTAGAACAACATATTCCTCTTCCTCATATTGATTTGTAAATTCATTTTCTGATTTATGATAATTTGAATTAAGAGGAATTTGTTCATGGCTATCAACCTCTTCTATTTCTTCATGGTGATTTTGAATAAAAAATTCTTCTTTCATAGTGATCTCCTGTGTTAATTCATCTAGTTTTCTTACCAAAAGGTTGAGTTTTACCTCTGCAATGTTTTTCCTTTCCTCTTCTTCTACTTTCAACTTTTCCTGTTTGATTTGGAGATTAACTTCCACATCAATTGCAATATTTTGCATCTGTACAAGTGTTTTTGGATCTCTTTCTCTTAACCGAAATTCTATTTCTGAATCAAAGGCACTTGGATAATGCAAGAGAGTTGAATCATGAGGAGGTCTAATATTTTCTGGCATTGAATAATAAACTTGATTAAATCTGTCAGAAAATTGTTGTATTGTTTCATTTGGATGTCTTTTTATTTGATTATATTCTTCCATGATCACAAAATGATTAACTTTGATTATCCATCTATCAAGGAAAATTTTGATAAACTGCTGGAAATTTGAGATGCTAGCATCAGGTAGATTTTTGAACCAACTCTTTATTCTATTTTGCAAAGAAAGAGCAAAAAGTCTGATTTTAACATCATCTTCATCAATCTCAAATAAATCCAAATAATTTTCAAAACCTTGAATATGTTTTTGGGCCATGATACCATTTTCTCCATCAAATCTAGGAAGATACTTGTAGTATTTTTCAGGAAAATCATGGAGTAAAGGAGGTAGAATAAGGGGCTTATATCTATCTGGAACTTTATATGGCACAGGGATATGTACAGGGATTGTAAGATCAGTCTTGATTATTTGAGGCTTCTTAATTGGAAAATGATCATCATTAGATTCATAAGAAAGTCGCTCAAAGAGATTAGGAGAATTATTACTTACAATCTTCAAAGGAAAATAACTAAAAACTAATCTAAGATCTTCTATAAAATACAATATACATTGAAAAAATTTCTTAATGAGAAAGAACATAATGTCTTGGATTAAGATCCAAGTTGAAAGCCCGATCTTTCCATATTGTCCTTTGAGGTTCATTCCTCCAGTGGAGTCTTGATTGTGAAATTGATTTGGAGTCGCCAGGTGGATGATTTTAACCTTTGTGTGTCTGATCCCTGTCCACCATCATAGATCAGATCTAAACCTGTAAAACAATTATGAAGAAAAAGTTAGTTCTTCAGGAAACCAAATTTTGAATATTTTATGATTATTTTATTTTTTATGAATTTTAAAAACAACTTCTATGATTTCTTTAAGAAATTTAAGATTTTTAATTAAAATTTTCTCAAAGATTTATTGAACTAGAGAGTCTGATTGAATGTTTTGAATCCAAAGTTCAGTTTATAAGCTAAACCAGAGATAGACTGAAGCATCATTTGTTTACTATGCAGTTGCAGAGAAAAAGCATTTCAAAGGCTACCTGGCTGATCTTCAGACTCTGTCTATAGCTTATAAATCAAACAATAGTATCAACAAAATGATTCAGATCCCCAGTATGGTCGCCACTATGTTATCACTCAGGTTTTCCTAGAAGTTGTGTAAGAGGAAAGTATACCCGAGGTAACCACAAACCAACCTTCAGATGCAGAATCTAGCCAATCTGCATCCAGAGAGGGCTCTCTCTTTATGATTTATCTTTTTTCTTAGAAGGTTTTAGGCTAGTTATAGATCCAAGAGTTTGTTTTGAAAAATGGTGGAATCCACAAACTAAGGGCAAGGTTGAAAGTTTTCAGTCCATTGGGCTATGGAGTCAAAGGATGGCTTTACTGGATTTCTATTCTACACACAAGATGGCTTTACAGGGCAAGATAGCTAGACAGAGAACAATCCTTAAAATTTAAAGTGGATGGGATGATTTTGAAGGGATGAAATGCAGCTAAGAATCTTTCACCATGTTCAAAAGAAATAAATGAGATGACTACAAACAAAGAGCAATGAAGAATTCTTTATTATAGTAATCAACAATGTTTAAATTAGCAAATCAAGAGCATTTAAGAATTCATGCTTATAACCAATTTAGAGGAAAACGTTAAGAACAATCACATCTGAAATCAGAGTACAATTAAGTAAATTCTGATTCAATCCTTTATGTAAATTATTCAGAAATGGACATAATGATATTATAAACTGATATAAAACTTAAGACAAAGGGTGGAAAGACTTATTGAACTGCAGTCCAACACATGAATCCTGCAAAAAGTCCTGAGCTTCAAATCGTCATCCAGTAAGCCACGAATAAATTTCTCCAAGATGCTTTTATTCCGAAAATCTCAATGTTACAGCAAAGTAATGATTTTTAAAACCTCTGGGGGAAGACTCAGTGATGATTTTTAATCACTATTTCAGCGAAAAACACAGAGAACTGAGTTTTACTTGCAGTCGGGGTAGAAAAAGATAAATACCTGTTTTTTGAAGGAGGCTGGTTCTTTAATGGGTAACAGGTGATGGCGGGACTGTACTTGAACACGGGCACAGCGAAATCTTGGAGTAAATCGGTCAATTATAGTGGAAATTCGAAAATCGCAGCGGGGAGCACTGTCGTTTTCAAACAACGAAAATAACAGAAAAACACGGGAAAATGGCTTATTTACAAGTTAAAATGGTTTTTTGTTTTTCCGAGGAGTGACTTCATCGACGTACGGGCTGATGTAAGCAAGGTCAGGTGGTAAGCGGTAAGCGGTAAGTCCCCGCACCGCTTTTAGTCGAGGGTGGTTTAAGTCGGGAGGGCAGCGATTCCACAAAGAGATCGCCACGTGGAGGGTGAACTGTTCAAATACCGCCCGTTTCCCGCTCGTTAAATTTCTCACAAAGGATGGGTAGCGGGGTTCACGTGGATCGTTGATCTGCGGCGGGTTGATCCGACGGTTGAAGCGATGGGGGAACAAGTGGAAGATTCAGGTGTGGGCCCGTCGGGTTTTAACATGATTTAAGGTTTAATCTAATCACCCCGGGAGATATTTAATAGGTGGAAAAGGTTATTAATTAGTCCTGATGACTAATTAATCCCGTATGCGTAAAGAAAAGGGGTTGCGGCAGGGTTTGGTTAAGTGGAATGCCAGGTGGACAAACCACGGTGGCACGAAACTTTTCGGAAGTTTTATTCATATTTTTGTATTTAAACATACATATGGCATGTTTAAAGTTTTTTGTATGTATATTTTTATTTTTATTTATATGGTAACAAACAAATATTATTTAATTACCATAAGGGCAGGATTTATAATATAATGATAATTTTAACCAAAGGGCGTATAGTGGGTTTTTATTTAAATGTGCGGGGATATAAACACTTTGGTTAAACTTTATAATAGAGGGGTTTTTTTGGGTTATTTATAAAAAAGGGAGTTATATACTTAGGATAGGGTGTTTTACTAGGGATTTAGTAAAATAAAGTTAAACATCAATATGACAAAGGGACAAGGGAAACTCAAAACATTTTGCACATCTAAGAAAGTGAAAACTTTTGAAGTAAATTGCAATTTTTTATCTTCAACACTTAAACTTAGAATAGCAAGTTATGATGAGGGATTTTTATGGAATTTTGCATGATGTTCCTAAGTAAAAGGGGGTTTTACTTAGGACCAGGTTAAGGATGGATGATTATGATGATGAATTATTTCAAGTACTTAGGTCTTTTTGATCATTAGGCCGAGGGTTCGGTCCCTCCAGAAGTCAAGGAAATGCCTTGAGCCCCTTTGATCTCCAAATACCTTAGTACTTTGGGGGAAATTAGTAAAAGTTTTGAGGGAAAGTGATGAGGGAAGTTAATGAGTTTGACATTGCTTGCTGTGATTTTCCAGTATATTTCCTGCTTTAGTACTTGTGATGAAAGTAAAGGATCAAAAACATGGAGCAGCATCATTCATCAGATAACACTTTGCAACACCATCTACCTGCCCTATCTACTACTACCATTTTCTCTTCTTTATTAGGGTGCATTTAGACTTGCAAACCCTTATCAATCTTTTCTTTTTTACAAGGCCAATCTATCTATTTCTACCCTTATTACATCCAAGGGCTCAGATTAAACTTTTGAGCACCTTTTATTCACTCTACCTATCTACTTATCTGCCAAGATTAAACTATTTGGTCAGATCTTTATTCTCTAATCTATAACATGAAATTGAAATATGAGTAAGCCAAGTTTAAACAGTTTGACTTATTCATGAATTGTGGCAAAAGTTTAACAAGCTGCACACAATTGCTTATTACATCAGAGTAAAAAAGTAGTGGCATTTAGACTTGCACACTTTCCTTGGCCTTTGTTTTTGATGGGGTTCATTTCTTTTACTTTTTGGCCATTTTTATTATTTTTACCCTTTGATTTTTCTTTTAAGGTATACCCTCTTTACATTTTTTAAATTTTTTGATTTTTTGGTTTTTCAAGAATATGGAACACCTTTGCTCAAGAAAAAGGTTTGAACATATTCCATATTTCAATCAAGACAATCATGAAAAATGACACCTATTGGTATAGGAGTCTAACACCTCCCAGCCCATTGGCCTGTTTCGTAATTGTCCTATCACCCTCGCCGGTAAGACTGTTTGCGTTGACGTCGAAGTCATCGACACCCCGCTAGATTACAACATTCTATTGGGGCGAAGCTACGCCTATGCTATGTCTGCTCTCCCATCTGCGGTCTTTCACAATATGTCTTTCCCCCATAATGGAAAGATAGTCACCATTGACCAGTTGACATATCATGAGCCAAAATCTCAGACCTCCCCTGAGACAACCATCTCTTCTGTAGCCAACAAGCAAATCGTCGATTCCTTGACCAGTGTCTCCCCCGGCGTTTACAAAGATTCCTCCCTGCTTGGAACTTTCCTTAACCTTCCCCCTCCTCCTATCACCGATCCCAGCTTATCGAATGTTTGCATGATGCAATCGTCTCAGGTTGCCCTTGTGCAGCGCACCATTGTGAGCAACCTCCCCCTCGCCCCTCTGCACCCAGCTCTAGCCATTCATCCCAGCCGGTCGGACCTCCACTCCTTCGCGGCGCTCCCCTAGCTTGGTATCCCAAAAACCCTTTATCTTCTGGCTTGGTTCCCCTGGCCTTAACCATCTCGGAGCTAGTCCCTCCGGTCGTTACCTGTGAATGAATGCCTTTCTGACTCCCCCTCCGGAGTATTCTGTCCTCGTCATGGCCACCCTCTCTCTCCCTAACCTGACCCTCGGTATACCCGTCTGGTACATTGACCCTCCAGCCGCTACCCCTCTCGGTCACCCCAAACCTTACCTTGCTTTGACACCGGTTCAACCGGTCCCCCTCACTTCCTCCGGGCCCCCAGCACCTCCACAGGACCCTACCCCTATGGTGCCAGCCCCCGGAAAGAAAGGCAAAGCTTGTAAGGGGGCAACCCATCAGGACCAGGCCACCCCGACAACCCCTACCCCTCCACGACCGCCAAAACCCGCTATCCAATGCACTTTGTGCGATATCGTCGGTCACACCACCCATATGTGTCCTGAATTGCCACACCTCAAGATTCTGGTTAATGAGACGTTTCCCGACTCTGACATCCCCGAAGTCTACGTTACTATCCCGGACTCTATCCCGAAACTCAAAACCTTGCGCACAAACCACCCTTGTGCTTTGTGCGATTTCCACTACTAGTTTATGACTGATAAGACCGCTTACCCTAAGTAAAATCGTTTTCACTATGTTAAACAGAAAACCCAAAAGGAGTATTAAACAAACTCATATTTGTTTGATTTTCCTCATGGAATAATTAATTAAAACCATAATTTAATTATTATTCCCAGTCATGTTTAACCCAAAATCAAAGAAATTAATTAGATAAACCTTTATTTATCTTATTATTTTCTAGGAATAATCATTTAAACTTTATTTAGATGATATTCCTTGTTAAATATGACCAAATCACCCACAAATAATTAAATAAATCGCTATTTATTTAATTATCTTTCAACCACCTCCTTAAATAATTAAATAAATCATTATTTATTTGATTATCTTCTAACCGCTTCCTTAAAAAGATAAATAAATCATTTATTTATTTATTTTTGACAAATTAAGGGATTTGACCCAAGTCAAATACCTTTTCCTCCAACAAATATAATAAAATATTCCATAAAAAGTGGATCTAGATCTAGTTAACCCATGCACCAAGATCTAGAATGACCCAATATTTTGTTATAAATAGGAGGGTTTTTCCTACCATTCTTCACCTTTTGTTGCCTATTAGATCACTCTGGATCTATACACTTGGTCACCATTTTCTGCCATTTGCTGTGTGAGCTCCCTTTGAGTTCCATTCTGTGTGTGGGTTTTCTACACCAACAAGAGAGAGAAATCTTAGATCTGAAGCGCTGAGGACTTCCAAGAACCCATCCCACTGAGGAGAATTGGATACGCCTTCTTGTTTTCCTCCCAGGTGCCCCATTAATATAAAAATTATTTCAAAAAATTGTTCTTGTCTTGTCTATTGGTATATGGAGAAAACCCTTATTTTTTCTGCTTAATGTCTTTCCATGCATAGATCTGGTTTTTGCAGCTCTTTTATGTCTAACTAACCGCAGATCTGAAGATATTGGCAGCCACTTTTGTTGTTAGGGCTATTATTTATGCGTAGCTAAAGTGGTCCTTTTTCGTACACTTCGAGAAAGGATTCATACTAACAGGTACAGAGTTGGAGGACTTCCAGGCATCAGATTGAGGTGATTTTAGTTGCGCCGGAAAGTAGACACAGAGAGCTTTCCAACGGGCCATCATGAGCCTCATTTCGACACCGGGAAGGCTGCCAAATGTGTCCGGCAAGTCAGGGGACCTTTTTCTGATATAAATTTGAAGTATTTTTGTAATTTTTGAACCTCAAAAATCTGCTTTTTCCAAATGTGCGTTTAGCTATTTTTGCACTTGGAAAGTGTTGTAAAGTCAATATAATTTTCGTTTTTAGCATTTTCTTAGATATTTATGAGATATTTTGTGCCTTGGGCTTTGCAAAGCCTCAAGGACAAGTTTAGATATTTTGATTAGGCCAATGGGATAGCTAGTTGCACCATGAGGTTTTCCTCACTCAAGCCTATTTATTCCATGGGCTTCATTGTAAAACAAGGGTGAACTTGAGAGAAGAAGTAATATATTGGTCATATGAGCTTTGAAGAACATACTTGTGTTATGATTTTGGACTGCCTCTTGGATGCTTTTGATGAATGATGAAGGATTGTTGATGGATTCCATGACATGGTAGAATGGTATAGTGTTTCTTGCTTTGTTGTTGTCTTCTAGTTTTCATTCATGATACATGCTTCTTGCTTGCTATAGATTAGTAGAGATTAAGTTTGAGATATGCCCATGGAGGCACCTCAAAATTCCTGAATCTTCATAGCTTTTATGTTTTCTTCTTCCTTAGTTGTACTGAAGAATTCTTAACTGCTCTTTAGTAACTTAAGGATATTGTTGCTAGTTTCATGAATATTTCTATGCATATTGAGTAGGATGTATGGTGTGCCCTGCTTACCTATGACTGTCCATAGTTTCCATCCATGAGATTATCTCTTTGGCTGATTAAGGTTATCATTTTGTTTGAACCAAGGAGGCCTAGTCCCGATCTATCCCTTTGTCTAAGAACTATGCAAACCTAGTTATTCAAAGTGCCCAATAACTTAAAGACTATGTTTAGGCATTCCGGCATAGTATTTTGAGTTGTTAGTCCATCTTATGTGTTTTTCCCAAAGTCTGATAGCCATTTCCCAAAGTTAGAGGGTCTTATACTTCTATGCAATGGCTTGAATGTTTGATTTCTATATATTAATTAGCTCATAGTTACATTTAGCATGATTAATGGCTTGCTATAACATGTTTATGTCTGCTATCAACTAGTTACACTTGAAATCCCTCGTCTTTCACAAACTTGATGTCCATTTACTCCATTTTGCCCAAAGATCCTTTCTACCTTGAATCAAATCGGCCCTACAGCAGCCTTGCATCATCATCTGATAGCTTCCAGTTGATCTAACTTCTTGTTACCCATTTTATATCTTTGATCAGTTTCATCCCTCACAAACTTAAAAACAAAAAAACCAAAAACTTACTTCATAACTAGCCTAAAATCAGAAACAATAAGAAAACGCACCGATATCTTTTATATATAATAGAGAGAGCCCTCTCTGAGTCCAGGAAGGCTAGGTCCTCGGGCTCCAAAGCTTGGTTTGATGTTACATCGTCATTTGGCTCACCAATCGGCCAAATCACGAGACCCTAACATTGCCCATAGCTGTCACAGTAGGAGAAGGGTACTTTTGAGGTGTGGGTGGCACTGTGGTGACGGGAACTGGTTGAACTGGTGTCAAAGCAAGGTATGGTTTGGGGTGACCTGGTGGAGTAGCGGCTGGAGGGTCAAGGTACCAGATGGGAATGCCTAGGGTAAAATTAGGGAGGGAAAGGGTGGCCATGATGGGGACCGAATAGAATCCGGGAGGGGGAGCGAGGAAGGGTATCTGACCAACAGGGTAATGGCCAGGAGGGACAGCACCAAGATGGTTAAGACTTGGGGGAACCGAGCCAGGAGGGTAGAGAGGCTCATGGGTACCAGCTGTAAGGGAATGGCCAGCAGGAAGAGGTCTAGTTGGTGGTGGAAAAGGGCTAGAAGCAGGCGGCATGTGAGGTTGAGGTTTCTAACTAGCCAAAGTGGGCCGCATGAGGTTGGCCCGAGACAATTGCATCATGCAAACATTCGCTGAGCTAGGATTAGAGACAAGAGGAGGAGGAAGACTAGGGAAGGTTCCAAGCAAGGAGGAGTCTTTGTAGACGCCGGGGGAAACACTGGTCAAAGAATCGATGGCTGGCTTATTGTCTATGGAAGAGATGATCGACTCAGGGGAAGTCTGAGATTTGGGCTCATGATATGTCAACTGGTCAATTGTGACTATCTTTCCATTATGAGGGAAAAAATTCTTGCGGTGGACTACGGATGTGATGGCAGACATGGCATACATGTAACTGCACCCCAAAATAATGTTATAGTCAAGAGGGGCGTCGATAACTTCAACATCAACACAAACAGTCTTGCCCGCAAGGGTGATAGGACAGTTACGGAAAAAGCTGATGGGCTGGGAGGCATGGCCATCCCACGCACGAAGGGTGATTGTGGAAGGGGCCAGCTCAGGAGATCCAATTTTTTTCCAAACCGAAGCAAACATCACACAGGTAGAGGCCCCCTCATCAATAATACATCGAGCAACATTGGCATTTCAGATTTTGACTGGTATTTGGAAAGCAAAAGAAGCAGGAAGGGAGGGATGGTCAGATTGACGGGCGTCGAAAACAATCAATTGGTCATCAGCATGATCTAAAACACCCACAGCAAATAGTAGAGCCTTCTTTTGAGAAGGACACGACTGAAGGAGTTCTAGTGTTGAAATGGTAGCAGGAGATTGTGCCAGATCATCGACTATGCTATATGAATGGGTAGCTTGACCAGAGGTAGAATTTAGGCATAATGGGCCCTTATGAATCTTGGAATGAACCTCAGCTTTAGGCGGAGGGATTTGTAAGGGACCATTGGGTGTCAGCAGAGGCTCTGTAGGATCGAAAAATGGGGACTCAGAGACAGATGGAGCGGGAGGCATGGAGTACTGACGAGACCGAGTTTGAAGGTTAAGGTTGACGGTGAGAGGTTGGTCGGAGGCCATCATGAGAATCTGGTAATCAGAGGAACCAGAAGGGGAAGGTTGAGTAGTTACCGGGGCATAAGGTGGTTGAGTAGACACAAATCCTTGTTGAGGGAAAGGATCGGTAAACACAGCGGGTTGAGAAGTATCCGTATTGGAAGGGATGGTAGGCGAAGAATGCTGACCTCACACGGTGGCCTGAGACTCCCACATCTGCTGCATCTGTGGTAATAGGGGACAATCATGAGTGTAATGATGATAAACACCGCAACACGAACAGTGCTTATTGGTACGAAGAGGTCTATCCGGCTTGGGCTAGGAGCCCTGTGGCTGGTTAGCGGTGTGAGAATCAATGCTTGGAGGATGGGTTCCATGATTACCAGAGGTAGATTGATTGCCTTTCCTCTTTCTTTGAGAAGGAAGAGAATTAGTCATGCCCTGTTGTGCAAAGACTTGCCTTGGAAGGGGAAGTAAGTGCGGCTGCAGGGGTTGAGAAGGCAAGGGAGGGAGAGGTCCAAATGCTGAAGGAGCTGGGACACTAGGCTATGGCTAAGGATAAGGGTTAGGGTGGGCAACATTGAGGTAAGCAGGAGGGTGGGAAAAAGGAGGAGGCATGCCATATCCTGGATAATGCTACCTGGAGGGGGAAAAGTGTTGGAGGTGTTGGCCCCTCCTGGAGGGAAACCATAGCCCATAATAGGTTGGGCATAGGTATGTGAAAGAGCTCTAACGATATTTTCGGCAGGGTGAGATGCCCCTGTGGCATTAGTGCCACCAAGCTTGGGGAGGTCAGGAAGGACGGTATAAACATAACTAGATTGAGCGTAAATAAGGTCATATTTCAAGGCTATTTGGAGGGCAACTTCTTTAGTTTGAGGGAAATTGGAGGCAACATCCTTGCCAATTGGAGGTAAGAGGGAGTGAAGGAACCAGTCCATATAAACTTGGTCTTCAAAGGGAGGAGCGCGACATAATCTTCTTCTTCGCCGCCATTCCTAGACATGAGCAGAAAGGCGGGTCGAAGAGGATTCATGGAAAGAAGTTAAAAGCTCAGTACCAATGTCGTATCGGAGAGGTAACTGGAAATAAGATAAAAAGGCTTGGGCAATGGTCTCAAAAGTGGTATGGGAGGAGGTGGCCTAAGAAACATACCATTTAGAAGCTTCGCCGGTAAGTGTGCGTTGGAACAATCTAAGATGGATGGAGTCGTCAGTAATAGAATTGGATGAACACAACATATGAAAAGATCAGATATGGGTGGAGGGATCTTCACTAGCAAGGCCTTCGAACTTAGGAATGTCGGAGGGGATCTTGGTTGGCATAGCAGGCCAACTAACATCATGGCGGATAGGATCATTGATCAGCTGATTGAGTCGGGGAGACTAAGGCCGGCCATATAAGGGAGAAATGGGGTAGTCGAGGTAGGTCCCGTAGTGGTTCCGCTGGAAACGGACCCAGCAGTAGAACTGGGGTTTCCACTGGCGCTAGGCCCTGAAATAGACATGGTGAAGGTAACAGGGGGAGAACCAAGAGTAGGGGGAGAACCCAAACAATCAGAAGAAGAGTCATAGTGCGGACTCGGGAGAGGACTTACTTGATGATGATATGAAGGAGGAAGTCGACCAACTGGAAACTGAGGGTGAAGGCCAAGAAGTCTCTGGGAGAAGCGCCTTGGGGACGCAATGATGACGGGAAGAAGAAAAACCGACAAGGGCAGGGAGGGACAAAATCAAGTGAGGTCAAGGGTAGAGAGATGCAATGACAATTGATTTTAAATTTTTTGCCAGGCGGTGTTAACCAGGCTCTTCTTCACTTAGGGTCAGTGTGTGGCATGTGTTGATTTTAATTTTTTAAACCTAGACATTTTGAGAGTAAAAGAAAAAGTGTGCTACGTAACTGAAAATAAATCTGCAAATAACAGTATATAATGCTGAAATAACAGAAAATTAACAGCTAACAAGGCATCGATCTAACCCAAGAACGCGGGTCTCTCAAAAATATTCTAAAAAGAGGGAAAAAATCTAGTCAAAACACATGAAAAAGAGGCCGATAGATCTAAGGTCGGGAGGGACAGGGATCTGAGATCGTCTGTTTTGAAGAGAGTGCGAGAGAATAGCAAAGAGAGCGACGGACAGAAATTTGCGTAATAAAAGGGGAAATCAGCTAGAAGGAGGAGGGACGAAGAGGTGGCCCTAGAGGTAAACCCAAACAAAAATATATGAGGTGATTTGAAAGGGATAAGGAAAACATACGAAAGTTTGAAAAGGAGGTATCGAGATGCGAAAGAGGAGAAGGCTAAAACTGCAGAAAATTGAAAACGTGCGACCTAGCTAAAACTATTACAAAAGTGGAGGGCACTAAAGCCCTAAGGGGAAATATTCCCACTTAGTTGAGTGAAACAGATCAGAAACAAGTCTAAACGGGCATAGACGGAGGTTGGAAAACCCTGACAGAAGCTTCAGACAAACCCAGAAAAATTGCTGGAAAATTGTAGAAAAAGTGCAGGTCGCAGGTTCTGACCTGTTTTCAATCTAGGTCACAGTTTTGCGGCAGAAAAGTGTGTCCTCAGGTCCAAGTCACAGTTTTTGCGCCAATAAGTGCGATCTATAGATCCGAGTCTCTCGGCGGCAGATTTCAGAAAAAATTATCGTCTCAGCTGCGGCTGATGTCTGTCACCTGCGCAATAGGGCCAGAAACACATGGAAGTTAAAAATTTTAATGTTTGAGGGTTTTAGAGGTCAAAAGCACCATAAAAATAGGAAAAATAGGAAACTGAAGAGAAACCCTAGGGTCTGAAATAGCTGGATATGTAGGAATATATAAAACGACAGCGGTCGTAAAAGAAAACCCGTGTGGAGTCACCAATTGTTAGTATGAATCTTTCATCGTAAAAGACCACTTTAGCTACACATAAAAAATAGCCCTAACATCAATTATGGCTGCCAAATATCTTTAAATCTGCAACCAGGTGACCCAAATAATGTTGCACAAATCCATATCTAAGCATAAAATACATTAAGCAGATAAAGTAAAATGTGGCTCCATGCATCCAATAGACAAGACAAGAACAATGTATTTGAAAGAATCTTTTATATTATATTGAAAGGGGGCACCTGAGAGGAAAACAAGAAAGGTGTTTTCTGGTTCTCCTCAATGGGATGGGTTCTTGACAGTCCTCAGCACTTCTGATCTAGAATCTCTCTCTCTTGTTGGTGTAGAAAACCCAGACAAACATAGAACTCAATGGGAGCTCACAAGAAAAAAATGGAGAAAATGTGACCAAGTGTATAGATCCAGAGTGATCTAATAGGTAAAAAAAGATGACTAATGAATGGGAAAACCCTTCTATTTATAACAAAATATTAGGGCAGTCTAGAACCTGGTGAATGAATAAAATATTATTAATCAAATTATAGAACCACCTTTTAGGAATATTTTATTATATTTGTTGGAGGGAAAAGGATTTTTGACTTGGGTCAATTCCTTTATTTATAAATAATAAATAAATAAATTATTTATTTACTATTTTAAGGAATGAAAGCGAGAATATAATTAAATAAATAATTATTTATTTAATTATTTATAAATAATTTAGTCAAATTTAACTAGGAATATTATTTAAATAGGATTTAAATAACTTATTCCTAGGAAATAATCAAATAAATAAGAGTTTATTTAATTGATTTCCTTGTTTTAAAGGTTATATATGTGGAAATATAAACAAATATAGATTTGTTTATTATTTCCTTTTGGGGTTTCCTGTTTAGACCATAAACAACTTAATAAAGGTGTTTTACTAAGTTATTTCACATAGTGAAAGCAATTTTACTTAGGGTAAAATTGGTCTTACATGGTGTACTTGGGTTCATCTAATGATAATAGGTTAGATGACCAAAAAATGGTGTAACAGATTTCCTGCCAACGTATGAGTGTTAGGAGCAAATCGTATGACCGAAGTATGTTGTAAGAACTCAATCACTAGATATCAAGAGGGAAGTCAGAGAGAGAAATGTAAGGTAGTCTAATGTGCTAAAGGACTAGACCCTGAGGAGACGAGACTTACAGGTGCAACAAGTCTCTATTTTATGAATTGGTACCTGTGCAAAAGGCGGCGGGGGAGGCATACATATGCCCGCCGAGACAAAGTTAAAAAGAATAGTATGTCTAGTAAACAAGGAACTGAACTATAAAGTACATGCTGGCATAAATACGAGCCAGAAAAATAGAATGATGAATCCCACATACATGTTGTGCCTGGAATAACAACCAAGACTTATACAATAATATTTTAGTACATGAGATACAAATACAACCCAAATTCCCCCTAAATACGGGGAAGGGCTCGCAAGATCTGACTAATACATGCAAATCGAAAAGGCGCTACAAGTGGCTGAGGCCATCGTCATCAAATGTAAGGAGTTGCATCAAGGGCTGAAATGAAGAAGGCATCCGGGCATGTGGGGGGCTACCTGCAGGGCCACCCCCTCATGAGGGTTGAGACAACTTACACCCAGGAATCACCAATATATACTGCTGCATCACTAGACTATCAAGTATATGGATCACAATCAGGCTGAAAGGAGATCGAACCAAGGTACACCGCCCTCTAGACCTGGATTTTGGGGTAAATGATCTGATGTCGACAGAAGGAGGTCCGCCATAGGGGAGGCAATAAGGGATCCCCAACTAAGGCGCGAGAGAAAATAGTAGAGTGACTGACAGACGGTCAATAATGATGATGATGAAATGAAGGATACTTAGTAGCGGATGTATTATTTCCTAAATCTACCTCAGGCTGAAGGAAGGCAGATTCTAGGGTAACATCAAACCACGCTTAATCTGGTAGCTAGCCCTACCAGATCAGGAGAGGGCTCTCTCCAGGTCAATCTCAGCAAAAAATGATCAGTGAGGCTTGATATGACTTGAAATAAAGGCTGATTTTAGGCTAGGTATATATGTGAAAGAGTTTGATTTGATTTTGGAGGTTTTTGTTGGAATCAAAGGGAAAGGTAAATCTTGGGTCCGAGAAATGATCAGTTTTGCAGAGAGCTAAATGGGGAAAGGAAGGAAATTGTTTTGATGCTTCAAATTTGAATGAAATGGATAGATCAGATTGGTGAGGAGTTGAGGAGGGGAAGAGGCATTGAAGAATCCTCTTCAGACAGTTGAAAACATGGAAAATTAAACAAAACTTCAAGGTAGAGCACTGCAAATCTAACGGATTCCACCTTTATCACTTATTTGTTTAATTTAAGAGGAAATAAGAAGGAAAATGGTACACATGAAACATCAGTAAAATTACAATCACTGAGAGAAACACACCATCAAAACATAGAGCCACATGGATCCCAAAGAGTGCTGCAAACCCTGGTCTATTCCTTTGCCAAAATGCAGAGATGAAATGTACAATGAAGCTCAAAGCAATCCCAAGTGTCCAACCCTAAAAGTGACTGAGAAAATACAAGATATATACAATCATAACTCATCCCCATGCCTCTAGGGGTTGAGCTCACTAGTTTAGGAGTTTTTTCAACAATATCTAAACTAAGAACTGGAAAATAGGCAGTGGAATAGCTTGCCTCTATAAGATAGGAAATTGATTCATTCAGTTACAATTCACCTTTTGATGAATGAATCTACTTACATGAGTTAAAATTTGTCAAAATTACATAAAAGGTCATGGAATTACATCAAGTTACATCAATATTTTTACGTTTGGAGATAAAAAAGTCAAACTGGCCAAAACTAGGCGAAAAACAGAGTTACTGAGTGAAAAAGGAACCAAAATTCCCAATGCGCAGCGCCTGAAATCTCTATGCGTCGTGCAACTTTGGAGCTGATTTTGAGGGCCTTCCCAGAGTCCAAATTGAGTGCAGGATAGCTCGTTGGAAAGCCCTGTCTATATAGTTTCCAACCCAAGTGGAATTTCTGAATTGAGTTGCCATTTTCCCCTCCAAAAATCAAATCTCCCAACACTTCTTCCTGTGTGTCCAAAAAGTGCCAGAAAGGCCATTTTTAAGGTGTTTTTGACCCTTCAGGCAACCCAAAACTTGTCAAAATCCTTAGTTAATGGGTAGGAATGCATAAATTTTGATAAAAAATCAAGAAATATAAATTTTTCTTCAAGAGGAGCTGCCAATTATAAGCGCGCGCCAAGTGGCGCGACGCGTCGGGTAGGAAAATCTGTGTTAAGGCCAAAAAATTCAAAATTGACAAAAAATTTCCCAAATTTCTTGAAATTTGGGCTGAATGTCCACCATCAAGCACTATGCTGAGCCAAAGAATATTCGGCCAAAATTTGGAGCCTATCATGCCTTTTGCGACGCTTTAGTGCCCTCCTTAGCTTTGCCTTCAGAATTTTGATTCACGCTTTGCAAACATGATTTCATGCCCAATAATGGTTATTCATGTGCCTCAACATATTATTTTCCTTTTTTTCCTTCTCCAACAGCTTCTCAAGATGAATATTGACCCTCTCAAGCCAAGTCTCTCTATCAGCCTCAATCTCTCGCTCAATGGATGTCATCTCGGTCTGGCTTCTTTGGGCAGCTTGCCGGTTCTCACGGATGTTTTGCAACTCCATGATTGTTTGCTGATCTTCCAATTGTTTGTTTCACTGCTCCAGATATTTTATGTTCCATTGGGATCTTTTCAATTTGATGGTCAAGGTGTCTATCTCCGCCTTTTTCTCCTGAATAGTCTCTCTCAACTTTGAGCTTGGAGAGCTCAAATCCTCATCAATGAGTATAAAACCTATATTTTGGCCTCCTGAAATCCCTTCATCCTTCATGGGCCTCTTACCTCTGTCCTGTACCTGTACCTATGCTGTTGATGATGGAAGCGAGACCCCTTGCACCCCAGGTGGAGATAATACTCGTCGGGCTGTTGCGAATAATCCTCTAGTGCCTCTCTGATAAGTGACATATGTCGGCATAGTAATCTCTGTCTCCTGACCTCCATGCTGATATGAAAGTTCACCTACATCATGAAAAACCTCCGGAGGAGCCTGAGGAGCTGTGAAGAAATCATTAGAAATTAAATCCTCCCATGAAATACACTGCAAGCTGAGTTGATGCACAACCACGATCTTAATGAGTGCATGGTGATAAATACTGTTGTAATGCTGCTCGGGATATTTCCTCTGCATGAGAGTGGTCATTATCTCGATGTTCTAGCACATGAAATAAGGGATGTTCATCATCCTCACGCTGGTGAAATGCATCAATAACCTGATATGATAGGCATAGAGGCATGAAAATCGGCCCTCACAACTGAAATATCTGATAATGAGTTTCATCAGAGGCGCATAGGAATATTTTAGGAATCAGAATGGGAACACTCTATTGAGTTGTCTCACAAAGCTAGGCCTGATATATGGTTCATAATGCACTCTGTCCACCTGCTGTCTTTTTTTCCACTGTTCTCCCACACTTGGTATTCCGGTTGCTTGAGAGATTGTTTCTGGTGTCAAAGTGAATGTCACACTGGCAAGAGTTACCTGACCATCATGTAAATGCAATACAAAAAAATGAGCCAACTCCTGATGATAATGGATCCTAGCAATCATTTCACAAAATTGATAGCATGACTGCTCTCGAAAACATGCCATGGAAAGTGGGCAAGCCTGCAATTCAGCCAATGAGGTGGGCTCTTCTCTCACATGTCTACCACTTTTATGAGGCCTTCTAGGTGCATTTAGCTCAGTGGTGGAATCACTGTCTCGGTCATATGATGTATCAGTGTATGTCTCCATAATGTCCAAGGTCTATGCAAAGTCTTTGTGGAATTGGATAGATGAAAATGAGAACTTTGGTGCTTTTGTTTTAGTGCCAAATGTATGATAGTAGGGGAGGGACTGTAGAGAAATAGGGCAGTGAGTAAAATGAGGCCTTAATCAAGTGATATTTGAAGTGTAAGGACAACTACTTGACTTCTTGGGAAAATTTGGGGTTTGGGAAATTTTACAAGTGAAATGGGAAATGGGAATGATATGAAATGTGATGAATTTAGGGATAGGGAAATAGGCTTAGGAATGAGTGACTTGGGACATAAGGTGAACAATGAAATGAAATTTTGTGTGGATATAAACAATGAGGAGGGGAAAAAACAACGTGATGGAAGTAGAATGATTGACACCAAAACAAGTTTCAAAACCCTAAGGAGGGACTTCTCAATCAAGATAATAGGGTTTAGTTTTTGTACTCAAATTTTCATAACCAATCTCATAATCAACACCAAGCACGAGTTATGAGAAATAGAGGAGTGGCTTTGACTTACTCAAACATGGAGCAACCGAGCAAATTTGATGTTGGAGAAGAATGGAATTTTTTTTTGTGTTTCAGCCCAATGCGCCGCGTAGTCAACCCAGTGCGTCGCGCCCTTCTGATGCACCGTGCTAGAACAATTTAACACACAGAGGGGCAGCCCTATGCACTGCACTCAACCTATGCGTCGTGTCACTTGCCCAGTGCGCCACACTCAACAATTTACCCATAGTTCGACCTCCCAACTTCTTCCTTCGCTCTTCCACAATTTTTTCTTGGCTCACTCGGTCTCTTGGCATGCAAATGGAGTTTTGAAACAAAGAAAATATCTTTTATGCCAAATATTTTGATTTTTGATTTGAAAAACCCACTTTGTAATGTTACAAACTTTGATACTTTTTAAATGAACTCTGTTTTTTTTGCTTTTGATTCTTGGATTGAATGATGAGATTCTTGCCCGTTTTGCAGGGAATGAATGGCATGGAGTTTTGGCAAAGGCGACCAGGGCTGCGAATGGAGCATTATTACAACTAAAAAACTTACAAATTACATTGCATTTATTGCATAAGGATAAAATAGACAATTTTTCTTCAAAACAGAGTTTTGAAGAGAAATCATTATCAAGCATTATGATGATGAATATTTTTTTTTTTGCACTGATAACTTATTTGAAGCTTCCTCATGTGCCTGCTGGCCATTATTAGAACCCTAAAAATGACTATTTTCCAACCAGGAGACCAAAAATGACTGTAAATGATTTTGATGAACAGAACTAGGCCAACAGGTACAAGACATGAGGGATATGAGTGACAAGACCTTTTTGTCAGATGATCCATGCTCCTAATGGAATGCAGCTGACTGAACTGAATGAGACACCTAAAATGAAATGCAACAAGAGAAATTTGATCTTTGATGGAGGGATGAAGATATCGACTCTAACATTGGCTCGAATGGGGATGGTAGCTCCTTGGAGGTGCCAAGAACTACAGATTTTTGGGAGAGTAGGCAGTGCCTTCATCCATTGGGCTATGGAATCCATAACTTTGACAAACCAACACAAGACTCTTGACTCATTTTATTGACTGAAAATTGACTCAAACCGACTCAATTTGAAACCAAAATGACTGAAAGATGTGACTCGAAAAACTCAAACCAAAGCTAAAATCAATCTTCAGAGTTATAGCCTTCACCTCGGGCCCCAAACTGAAGGAATGATGACAACACACACTTGCTCTGAAACTATATTGAAACTGACAAAAATGACTCAAGACCTACTTAACTGAAATTTGTACTTAC
Source organism: Pinus albicaulis (assembly GCA_034641835.2). Lineage (NCBI taxonomy): Eukaryota > Viridiplantae > Streptophyta > Pinopsida > Pinales > Pinaceae > Pinus > Pinus albicaulis. The sequence goes on from CM076576.1 coordinate 31,688,001, forward strand.
AAAGCTTTTTAATGGCAGCAGTCCATCAATATTTGAGGGCTTCAAATCATGGTGACAACCAACTTCCTACTAATGGAATATGTACAATCATGTGTAGTGATCCTTCCAATGTAACCAATCCAGAAGATGGATACATACCGAAATTTGGCTCTCACTTTTCTCGAGCAGGTAGAACGATGTACATGTAGGCAACTCACAATAACCACTGAAACCAAGGCTTATGATAACGAACCAGGCAACATTTATCTTTTCTGATGCTTGCAAAAGAATGCTGAAGGGATCTTGAAAATCCTAAAGCACTAGTTGGTCTTGAGATCTAGCAGCAAAAACACAACTACTCGCTTCATTCTGATCTGAAAGAAAATTTGATTGCAGAGTGACAGGAAGGCACAGAGAGGTATAAGCTTCTGCCATCTAAGTGTTAGCTGTAAGTTCCTTGACCATGAGAAATTCTAGCATATTGTCTCTCTCAAGCTCATATTCCTCAACTTCATGGTCTAGGTCATTCTTAAAAAGAAAACAATCTTCAATATTATCAAACATGACAGCCTTATCATCTTCATGAAAGAAAATATTATCTATTTTCTTATCTATAAAACTAATTACAAGACCATCATCATTTTCAAAAGAGGAGGAAGTTGCACCAACACTTTCTTTACCATGTTCGCACTGCAAATCTGCTTTAGCTTTGGGCTATAACATGACCTTTCAGGAGTTGATCTATCTCATCTTCAGACAAAGGAGATAATACTTTTTGTTTTCTTTTGCTCAAACAGTGATTGTCTTCATGAAATAACATTTTAAAACATGGAAAACCTGAATGACAGTCTTTAATTCCCTGATCTTCTGAAATTTGAAAACATTGTTGATCATCTTCATATGACATGGCAATCAAATTATCATTTATCACTGAGTTATTGAAAGAATATTTTTCACTTACTTGACCAAAGATCTCATCTTGTTTTTCATGAACTGACTGGATTACCTCCTCATGAAGGCATTGTTCTAATGAAATGAGAACATTTGGATCAATAACTCTGTCTTCTTCATTCCAGATGATCTCAACAGCAGAGTTCTCCTTCATGGGATTCAAAACAAGGTATTCTTGATCATCACAATCTGAATCTAGATCTGAAATAGTTGTCTTGAATTTATCACATTCTGAAATTGAAACTTGACTTTCCTGCATATTGTCTTCTTTTATGGACAGATCTGAAATAAAACCTTCTCTTTCATCATTTTCCATTGTACTAAGATCTTGATCCTGCTGCAAATTTTCCTGAGCATCTTAATGAGTATCATGTAAGTTCTCTTTATGTTTCTAAAATGGATTTTCGTACAGAGCCTCCATGATCTCATCGTCCATGAATTCATCATCTTCATAAAAAATTTCAAGATTTTCAATAAAAATATGAACATGGCTACAACAGTTCTGAACTAAAGTTAAGGATGGATAAGATTATTTATACCTTTCAAGGAACATGGTATGAAAATCCTTTAAACAGTAAATACAAGCAGGTGGCAAACTTTCATACCAAGATCGGGCTTCACCTTCCAGAGTGGCCATGAATATCTTCATCAAGCAGTCTTCAGGGAAATCAACCTTAAACTTGCGAATATGTATGTGAAATCTAACTAGATGTAAAGCAACATCCTTCCTATCATCATCTTTAAACGTAGGCAAATTCATTTTCCAATCTACCTTAGGAATTTTATTTGGAAAACCTGGAATGTGATCTCGGCTCATGGGAGCATACCTTCGATCCAACGAAACCATTTTTATAACAATGAATTCACCAAAATTCCTCAGGCTACTGATTCTTGAAGAGTAGAGTCGCCATAAAAATTATGAACCTTAGGATTCTTCGACATTGGAGTCGCCAGGTGAATGATTTCAGCCTTCCTATGTCTGATCGTTGTCCACCATCAACCATCAGATCTAACTTGATACATGTACTCGAGAAATTTGCAAGTCAGATGTTACGTTTACAAACTAGACCGGATATTGGCTGAAGTAGCGTTTATCTACTTTCGCTAATGCAGAGCAAGAGCGTTTCGAAGGCTACCTGGCATAACTTTAGGCTCCGTCTGTAGCTTATAAAATGAATAACACTAACAAGCAAACCATTTTGTTTCCCCAGTATGGTCCCCACTATATTATTGCCTAAATCTACCTTAGGCTGAAGGAAGGTAGAGTCTAGGGTAACATCAAACCATGCTTAATTTGGTAGCTAGCCCTACCAGATCAGGAGAGGGCTCTCTCCGAGTCAATCTCAGAAAAAATGATCAGTGAGGCTTGAGATGACTTGAAATAAAGGATGATTTTAGGCTAGGTATATATGTGAAAGATTTCTATTTGATTTTGGAGGTTTCTGTTGGAATCAAAGGGAAAGGTAAATCTTGGGTCCGGGAAATGATCAGTTTTGCAAAGAGCTAAATGGGGCATGGAAGGAAATTTTTTTGATGCTTCAAAATTTGAATGAAATGGATAGATCAGACCGGTGAGGATTTGAGGAGGGAAAGAGGCATTCAATAATCCTCTTCAGACAGTTGAAAACATGGAAAATTAAACAAAACTTCAAGGAAGAGCACTGCAAATCTAATGGATTCCACCTTTATCACTTATTTGTTTAATTTAAGAGGAAATAAGAAGGAAAATGGTACACATGAAACATCCATAAAATTACAATCACTGAGAGAAACACACCATCAAAACATAGAGCCACATGGATCCCAAAGAGTGCTGCAAACCCTGGTCTATTCCTTTGCCAAAATGCAGAGATGAAATGTACAATGAAGCTCAAAGAAATCCCAAGTGTCCAACCCTGAAAGTGACTAAGAAAATACAAGATATAGACAAGCATAACTCATCCCCATGCCTCTAGGGGTCAAGCTCACTTTTTTAGGATCTGTTTCAACAAGATCTAAACTAAGAACTAGAAAATAGGCAGTGGAACAGCTTGCCTCTATAAGATAGGAAACTGATTCATTCAGTTACAATTCACCTTTTGATGAATGAATCTACTTACATGAGTTAAAATTTGTCAAAATTACATCAAAAGTCATGGAATTACATCAAGTTACATCAATATTTTTACATTTGGAGATAAAAAAGTCAAACTGGCCAAAACTAGGTGAAAAACAGAGTTACTGAGTGAAAAAGGAACCAAAATTCCCAATGTGTTGTGCCTGAAATCTCTATGCGTCGCGCCACTTTGGAGCTAATTTTGAGGGCCTTCCCAGAGTCCAAATTGAGCGTAGGATAGCGCTTTAGAAATCCCTGCCTGTATGCTTTCCAACCCAAGTGGAATTTCTGAATTTGGTTGCCATTTTCCCCTCCAAAAATCAAATATCCCAACACTGCTTCCTGTGTGTCCAAAAAGTGGCAGAAAGGCCATTTTTAAGGTGTTTTTTACCCTTTAGGCAACCCAAAACTTGTCAAAATCCTTAGGTAATCAGTAGGCATGCATAAATTTTGATAAAAAATCTAGAGATACAAAGTTTTCTTCAAGAGGAGCTGCCAATTATAAGTGCGCACCAAGTGGCGTGACGTGTCGGGCAGGAAAATCTGTGTTAGGGCCAAAAAATTCAAAATTGACAAAAAGTTTCCCAAATTTCTCAAAATTTGGGTGGAATGTCCACCATCAAGCACTATGCTAAGCCAAAGAAGCTTCAGCCAAAATTTGGAGCCTATCATGCCTTTTGCGACGCTTTAGTGCCCTCCTTAGCTTTGCCTTCAGAATTTTGATTCACGCTTTACAAACATGATTTTGCACCCAATAATGGTTCTTCATGTGCCTAAACATATTATTTTCCTTGTTTTCCTTCTCCAACAGCTTCTCAAGATGAATATTGACCCTCTCAAGCCAAGTGTCTCTATCAGCCTCAATCTCTCACTCAATAGATGTCATCTCGGTCTGGCTTCTTTGGGCAGCTTGCCAGTTCTCACGGATGTTTTGAAACTCCATGATTGTTTGCTGATCTTCCAATTGTTTGTTTCACTACTCCAGATAGTTTATGGTCCATTGGGCTCTTTGCAATTTGATGGTCAAGGTGTCTATCTCCGCCTTCTGTTCCTGAATAGTCTCTCTCAACTTTGAGATTGGAGAGCTCAAATCCTCATCAATGAGTATGAAACCTGTATCTTGGCATCCTGAAAGCCATTCATCCTTCATGGGCCTCTTACCTCTGTCCCATAGCTGTACCTGTGCTACTGATGATGGAAGTGAGACCCCTTCCACCTCAGGTGGAGATAATACTATCTGGGCTGTTGCGAATAATCCTCTAGTGCCTCTTTGATAAGTGACATATGTCGGCAAGGTAATCTTTGTCTCCTGACCTCCATGCTGATATGAAGGTTCACATGCATCATGAACAACCTCTGGAGGAGCCTAAGGAGCTGTGAAGAAATCATTAGAAATGAAATCCTCCCATGAAATACCCTGCAAGCCGAGCTGATGCACAACCACGATCTTAATGAGTGCATAGTGATAAATACTGTTGTACTGCTGCTCGGGAGTTTTCCTCTACACGAGAGTGGTCATTCTCTCGATGTTTCAGAACATGAAATAAGGGATGTTCATCATCCTCACCCTCATGAAATGCATTAATAACATGATATGATAAGCATAGAGGCGTGAAAATCGGCCCTCACAACTGAAATATCTGATAATGAGTTTCATCAGAGGCGCATAGGAATATTTTAGGAATCAGAATGGGAACACTCTGTTGAGTTGTCTCACAAAGCTAGGCCTAATATATGGTTCATAATGCACTCTGTCCACCTGCTATCTTTTTTTCCACTGTTCTCCCACTCTTGGTATTCCGGTTGCTTGAGAGATTGTTTCTGGTGTCAAAGTGAATGTTACACTGGCAAGAGTTACCTGACCATCATGTAAATGCAATACAAAAAAACGAGCCAAATCCTGATGATAATGGATCCTAGCAATCATTTCACAAAACTGATAGCATGACTGCTCTCGAAAACATGCCATGGAAAGTGGGCAAGCCTGCAATTCAGCCAATGAGGTGGGCTCTTCTCTCACATGTCTACCACTTTTATGAGGCCTTCTAGGTGCATTTAGCTCAGTGGTGGAATCACTGTCTCGGTCATATGATCTATCAGTGTATGTCTCCATAATGTCCAAGGTCTATGCAAAGTCTATGTGGAATTGGATAGATGAAAATGAGAACTTTGGTGCTTTTGTTTTAGTGCCAAATGTATGCTAGTAGGGGAGGGACTGTAGAGAAATAGGGCAGTGAGGAAAATGAGGCCTTAATCAAGTGATATTTGAAGTGTGAGGACAGCTACTTGACTTCTTGGGAAAATTTGGGGTTTGGGAAATTTTACAAGTGAAATGGGAAATGGGAATGATAGGAAATGAGATGAATTTAGGGATAGGGAAATAGGCTTAGGAATGAGTGACTTGGGACATAAGATGAACAATGAAATGGAATTTTGTGTGGATATAAACAATGAGGAGGGGAAAAAACAAGGTGATGGGAGTAGAATGATTGACACCAAAACAAGTTTCAAAACCCTAAGGAGGGACTTCTCAATCAAGATAATAGGGTTTAGTTTTTGTACTCAAATTTTCATAACCAATCTCATAATCAACACCAAGCACGAGTTATGAGCAATAGAGGAGTGGCTTTGACTTACTCGAACATGGAGCAACTAAGAAAATTTGATGTTGGAGAAGAATGGAATTTTTTTTTGTGTTTCGGCCCAATGCGCCGCGCAGTCAACCCAGTGCGCCACGCCCTTCTGATGTGCTGGGCTCAACCTATGTATCGCATCACTTTCCCAGTGTGCCGCACTCAGCAATTTACCCATAGTTCGACCTCCCAACTTCTTCCTTCGCTCTTCCATGATTTTTTCTTGGCTCACTCGGTCTCTTGGCATGAAAATGGAGTTTTGAAACAATGAAAATATCTTTTATGCCAAAGATTTTGATTTTTGATTTGAAAAACCCACTTTGTAATGTTACAAACTTTGACACTTTTTAAATGAACTCTGTTTTTCTTGCTTTTGATTCTTGGACTGAATGATGAGCTTCTTGCATGTTTTGCAGGGGATGAATGGCATGGAGTTTTGGCAAAGATGACCATGGATGCAAATGGAGCATTATTACAACTGAAAAACTTTCAAATTACATTGCATTTATTACATAAGGATAAAATAGACAATTTTTCTTCAAAACAGAGTTTTGAAGAGAAATCATTATCAAGCATTATGATGATGATTTTTTTTTTTTTTTTGCACTGATACCTTATTTGAAGCTTCCTCATGTGCCTGCTGACCATTATTAGACATTTTGAGACCAGATTAATAAAACCCTAGACCTAATGAGACTAAAAACCCTAAAATGACTGTTTTCCAACCAGGAGACCAAAAATGACTGTAAATGATTTTGATGAACATAACTAGGCCAGCAGGTACAAGACATGAGGGATATGAGTGACAAGACCTTTTTGTCAGATGATCCATTCTCCTAATGGAATGCAGCTGACTGAACTGAATGAGACACCTAAAAGGAAATGCAACAAGAGAAATTTGATCTCTGACAGAGGGATGAAGATACCGACTCTAACAAGATGGATGAATTCCCTTGTCAGAGCATAAGGGGCATGAATGGCTTGGCAACAACTAACACAATATCAAGGTGACAATGGTACTAGAGGCCATAATGTGCAACATGAGAGAGGGACCAAGAGATGAAGGATGGAGGACTATAGCGGGATACAAAGGGACTCGAGATATACGCCATGACGGATGATGACTCAACTCAGATGCTCTAAACAAGGGTGACTAGATGATGCTGCCACACAGTAAAGGTCCAATGGGGGACCATAAAAAACATGAGTACAATAGGGTGTCTCATGAGGAAAATCAACATGAGCAAAGCCAAGTAAGGGGGTAAAGTGGTGCCCTAAGTACAAGTGTTGTAAGTGAATAATTCTGATTGGAAGGAGAGATGAAGAGACCCTTCGTGGACAAAATGTGTCCTGGTGAAGTATCAAAACATGAAAAAATAATAGATACCCATTTTAGTGCTCGGTGAGAGCTTTCCAACGGTGCAGACGGTGTGTTAAACGGGGCTACGGTTTGGTCGCAGTGGGCAAAAGCGAAAACAGGGGTTTTTCTTCTAATAAGGCATTTTCCCTCCAAAATCATTCATTTTCTTGTGTAGCTATGGTGAATGTGAAGAGGAGAGAAGGCCCTAAATCTTGCGGCGATCGTAGCGGACAAACCGACCGTTGGAATCGCGATTCGTCAGTTGTAGGTAAGAGGCCTAATCCTACTCTTTGTTTTTGATGGATTCAAAGTTTAGATTAGGGTCTTAAATCTCAGTAACTGTTCCTACTTCATCATTATGGTCGGGTCGCACTTTTTGGGGCAAAAAATGCGACCTGGGACGCAGGTTTGGGCCTGAAAAGTGCGACCTGGCCCAGGATTTGGCCAAAAAGTGCGACCTGTTAGATGGAGGTGGTTTCAATGCTTGTATGGGCTGAGATTCAGTTTTGGTGTGAGTGAATGAAGTTTTTATTATTTGTAGACTAAAAAAGATGATGGTTTTGTGCAAATATATGGATCAAGTGAAGAGAGAGAGAGACCTAGGTACATTACAGATAAAAATCCAAGCAGATCAGGGTGTCTGTCGTGCATTGGCTAGGTTTGGGGTTCTGAAATTTGTGGAGAACCATTTAATGAGGGCTGGGGAGCCCTTTTTGGCCCGGATTATCAGTTATTAGGATCCATATCATGAGGTGTTTATAGTGCAGGGGCACAGGATTGAGCTGACAGTCCAGGATCTGTATTTCCTGACTGGTCTCCCACCATTAGGGATGGTGGGAAATACACAGCCAGTGTTACCGCGGGGGCATAACATCATGGAGTTCATTGAGTGACATTGTTGACTAGGTGTCCGAGTCAAAGGGACTCGGATATCGATTGGGGATCTAGAGAGGTTGGAGACCCGGGCAGTGGCAGCAGCAGTGTTGCAGATCTTGGGAAGCCAAGAATTCCATCACATCACTGGAGGGCAGATGATTATTGTAGAGAGTGTGTTGAGTGGGACCTACTATGGGTGGGCCCAGATGATGTTGGTGTCGGTAAAACGACAGTTGTTGCTATGTAAGTGGCAAGTGAATCATGATTGTGCTTATGGGACTGTATTGTGCTCCTTCTTTTTTGAGAAGATCCTGACCTTACGACCTCGTGTACAGCTACCGGATGGGGGTCTGAGAGAGCCTTGGATGCATCGGTGGGGACGAATACTGTGTAGAGGAGGAGGAGGGGCGGTCGGATGGGTGTTCTGACCAGAGTTCGTAGCCCATTGGGATCAGATGCCATTGTACATAGATGACTATCCCTATAGTGGGATGAGTTATTGGGGAGATCCGGACTTGCCGCTTTCGCCTGGTCGAGTATGGGGGCCCGATGGTAAGTGACAAGTAACTAATATGTTATGTGCATTGTAAAGTTTGTGAATAGTATTCATGGTACTGATCCTTATACTTTTTGGAACGTAGATATAGCTCCGGTAAAACCAGCCGGATATATGGGACGACCTACAGCAGCTGGAGCTACAAGTGCAAGTGGATCAAGAATGACACAGAATGAGAATATGGCCACTCTGTTGGAGGACATTCATCGTAGATGTGAAGGGCTGCTGACCGGTGTGTCGGAGCGTGGTTGGAAGGATTTAGACGACCAGTACATAGAGCTATGTAATGGGCTACCCTCAGAATCGTGAGGTATCATGCGACGCATGGCGATGGCCGGTCAGACTGTGCATGATCTACGAGATATGGGAGCAGAACCATTGGCTCGGGATCCTCCAAAGAGTGATTATATGTATGGAAGGTGGTGCCCCCCAGTGTGTATGTAGGGGCAAGTGGTGCCCCCCAGTTTTGTAGTTTTGTCTTTTTAACATGCTATGGGCATGTCATATGTTTCAGAGTAGATGGACTCTAAAAAACATGTTATATGATATATATTATGTATATGCATTGTGTTGATGGTGTGAAATGTTATTGTATTTTGTGTGATAAATTCTAGTCTAGAACATGATTTGCAATTCTATCTACGTAGTGATTTTGGCTTCTAGGTACATGGATGAAAGTAATGAATCTAAAGTCACCTATCAAAAGTTTCACTTGTAAATATTGTCTAAATAGGATAGGATTATGCACATGATAGACGCCATTGAGTTGTAAGACAAGAAGCAGGGAATATAAATTAACGTGTAGATGGAGGATGCGATGGGAGAGGGCATCGGCTAAGAGACCACGTACTACAACATATTCGGCCTGATTATTGGTGGCATTACCAATGCAGACCCCATTCGAAAGAACGAGGGTATGCAAGGGGGTAAATATGGCCCAGGCGGCCGAAGCGAGATTCCGGGAGTAGCGACTTGCCCCATTGGCATAGCCAATATAATGTGTGGATGAGAGGTCCGGTGGAATAGTGTCACAAGACAAGAAATGGGAGAAAGGAGAAGAATGAGGGCAGCGTGAGTATAGGGTAGACATCAAACGACTACTATGGGAGTGAGTAGTCTGGGTAGGATGGCTAGGACTCATAGATCGACTAGAGGGTGATGAATGAGAACGATGGGAGGAAAAACGGGAGCTCATGCTGCAAAGGACATCATAGATGCGGATGGTATCCTCCTGGTGAGGAGAGGAAAGGGAGAGGTCGAGGAAACCACATGATGCTGCAAAGCTACCAAAATAATCAGGATGGGAAGAAAGGCGCACATACCGATCGTCACGGGGGATGACGGAAGAATAAGTAAAAATATGGTCAAAGCATGTAGAGCCCAAGAATGTTGCTGAAAGGGAATCAAGCAGAACAGATAGAGTGGATTCGAAGGGAATGTACTCTGAGGGTCGTGCGGATGATGATAGGTATAGGAGGGGGACAGCAGGCTCCGACATCTCAACATTACGGGGAGGAATGTCAATGGTAGCGGGGGGAACCTCGAGTAAGCCTGTCGCATACTGAGCAAGGATGGGAGAGGCAGATTGAGTTTGTTTGAACTCGTACTCACGAATGACTTATAAAGAGGCTCGGTAATGCGTGAGGTGAGGACAATGGTGAGAATAATGGCCATGGACACCACATAGAGCACAGGGTTTGTTGGTGCGAAGAGTCTTTGGGTTATTGGCTGTAGACGAGGAAGAAACAGAGGTTTCATGGACCGTAGATTCAGGGAATGTGACCTTAACCATGGGTTGGATGTGGGGTAACTCAGGACAAGTATGGTGCAATTTAGGCTATTATTAGTCCCAATTTGTCTCTCTTACAAGCTACCATATCTCTTACTCTGCTTTCAAATTGTCAATATCATGTGCAAAAAGGTATCTAACATGGTTTTTAATTATGTTTGTGTGTTTTCTATTTGATTTAGATTTTGTTCATACAGCTGCGGAAACTTGTCACTTTCCGCAGCCGCTGCAACTTTCCGCAGCTATTTTGTGGAAATAAATCAATGTTACAGGTGTCAACGAAGGAAACGAGCCACATGGGCGGGCTAGGAATGACAAGGACATGGTTCGTGTCCTATTGGTTCAATGAAATTCGTCAAGGAAAGCCGCGGTCAAAGCCATCCACGTGGAAGTCAACTGTGGAGTTCTATGTCGACTGGACTCTGTTTCGTGGCATAGAAACATCCATACGGCCGTTTCCCAAGCTTGTGGAAGTTAATTGACATCTGTGCAAAGTTCTGGAGTTGAATTTAAGCGCCCTCCTTCCATAGATCCGTTTCCCAAACATGGCCATACTCCTAAATCCGTGGCCTTCGTGGTCTACGTGTTGGCTGCTATCATAAACTTCAGGAAACAGTTACATTTTATTGCTTTATAAAGAGCGTTTGCATACGCACGTAGGGTTAGTGAATGTGAGTTGATAGTTGTTAGTTGTTAAGTTGATGTGCGTACTCTGTTATGTGGTGATTACGCTGCCTTGAGCCGTAATACCACCAGCCTGTAATGACTTTCTTTTTAATGTGAAAAACTCTGTTTCATAACTTAATTCGTGTTCGAAGATCATACCAGAGCTGCGTAGAGGGCCCCTGCTCAGCCGAGGTTCTGTGTATTAATGTATATATTTTTCATTTCATTTCTTTAAGCAGTCATTGTATCATAACTCATTACATGTTCATATTTCATAGTTGTTTTATTTTTGTTCATACATTTCTGTAATTTCCATTGCATTCCTGTCTTTTATGTTTTTATGATTGTTAAATCACTGATCAGTTTTCTTGTGCAGGTTTTAGGTAGACAGCCCGGGGCATTTTCATAGTATTTTGCTAATGATATGAAACTGATATTATTCTGCTGCTAGTTTTCTTTCACGGTCTTTGTTTAACTTCAGTTTTTTCTTGTGCACTTCAGTTTTGTTTATCTGATTCAGTAGTTAAAATTAGACATATTAAGCTACTCATAGTGTCTTCAGCTACCTCCGAAAGCCACAGCTGGACTGATGGTGAGGGGCTGCATGATGAGATGTGTAGTTTAGTATTAGTTTCCTTTCTACAAAATTAGATATATTAAGCTGCTCATAGCGTCTTCAGTTTCCTCCGAAAGCCACAGCTGGACTGATGGTGAGGGGCTGCATGATGAGGTGTGTAGTTTAGTATTAGTTTCTTTTCCGCAAACTTAGATATATTGAATCATGTATGACATCTTCAATTGCCTCCGAAAGCCACAGCTGGACTGATGGCGAGGGATTGAATCATGTGTGTATGGTTTAGTATTAGTTTACTTACTGCAAATTAAATATCAGTTACACAAGTTGTTTATGATTACTTCCACAAGTCATAGCTGGTCTAATGATGAAGGGTCAGAAAATGAATTGATGTAATCTGGTTTAGATTTCTTTCATTGCAAATTTGAATTTCCATAAGCGTAGTTTCTTTTGTGTTCAGTTGGCAGCAAGAATAGTTTAGTTTTCATATTCACTAGTTTCTTGTTTTGATTCATTAGATTAACATCACTTTCCATTTCAGCAGTTTACTTTCTTTTGTCATTTGTAATTTCAATTTGCTTTTAAAGTTTCGAGATTGGTAAATCATTATAGGGGATATCACTTCCTTGAACAATTATAACCAAACTTGTTTTTCACTTTAGAATTTCCATTTCACCTTAGAAAGACCAAAAACGACAAAAAGTTAAGAAAGAGGTTATCTTGCACATATAGTGCGCCGCACTTCATCAGCTTACGATTCTCGGATTGACAAATTAAATGCAGCAATTTAGGACACTAAATTGACCAAACATTTTGGCGCCGTTGCCGGGGAAGTGTAACTAGGTAGCCAATTTCTTAAAAAAAAAAACATAAAATCATAAAAGAAGGAAAAACTTGATAACTTCTTGAAGTATGCTCTCCTCTTGCACCTAGTGTGATCTGGAGGATCAGAAAAGAGAGTTATTGGTTTAGTAATTTCTTAAGTATGCTCTCTTCTTGCACCTAGTGTGATCTGGAAGATCAGAAATAGAATTATTAGCCCAACTTTTATTAAAAAATATAAAAAATGACATGCATAGAGCAAGAGATTCTAGGGGAAGGTTTATAGCTAAAGCCAAGAGTTCGATTTTCACAACTCCATCTTCTTCAAGGCATAGACCAGATTCACCATCATCTAACCCTAGCCTTAAGATTTTTGGAAGCCAAAGAACAGCTGAATTAGAGGATTCTCCTACACCACCTACTAAAGCCTACTTAGAAAACAAAGAAACTTTCTCTCATCCTTCCTTGATAGAAGAACTAGAGGACTATAAGGACTCTAAAAAAACTATCATGGCAGAAGAAGTAATAAATAGAGGTGGAGGTAGAGGAGGAGGAGATAATGAAGATAACAATGGTGAAGGAAATAATGGTAGAAATAGGGACGATTTTCTTGGATTCCCTATAGTTGATGAGGAAACTCATGCAACAATGAAAAATATTTCACCATATTTTCTCCCTAACTTTTATGGATTACGAAGTGAAGATCCTGAAACATTTCTGTTTGAGTTTGAAGTAGTGTGCCGAACTTATGACTATATGGAAGATTCTCAAAAACTCAAACTGTTTCCTTCAACTGTGAAGGGATCTGCTTTGAAATGGTTCATGGGATTAGCCACTCAATCTATCAGGACTTGGAATGATATGAAACAAACATTTTTGGATAGATACTTGGACTATTGTATGCCCACGAATCACAAGGATGAGGTATTCAAAATGATGCAAAAAGAAGATGAAAATTTGGAAGACTTAATTGAAAGATTTCAATACAACTTGAAAAGAGCAAAGATGAGCAACTTAGATAATGAAACCTTGAAAGCCCTCCTATTAAAAACCATTAGAGATGAATGGATAGACATTTTAAACATGATGGGGAAAGGAGACATTTCTCAACTCCCATTTCATGATATAACAGAACTATGTATCCAATTCTCAAGGGGAAGATCTAAAACTGGAAAAGGGCCTAGGGATTCTTCTCTTATTAGGGCTAACAAATCTGCAACTGGATCAGTAAGTAGGGGAGAGATTGGTAATATGCTTGATGAGTTTAAAACTGATATCTTAGGGGGTCTTAGTGAACAACTAGACACCCTTAAAATCCAAAACAAGCAGAAAGCAGAAACAGATGCTTTAGCCATCTTTTGTCCGAAATGTAGAAAGAAACATGCTTTAAAGGAATGTCCCTTGGATGCAAAAGTTGTAGAAACATGTATGATTTGCTCAGAAAATCATGAAATCAAGGATTGTCCTTCAATCCCTGGACTCAAAGCTGTTTTTAAAGAAGATCCAAATTCAATAGAATCTCTCTGTTTTGTCGCAAGGAGACCTTGGCAGGGACAACAATCTCAAGGGTTTAATAACCCTATGAATCTTCAAACCCCACCAAATTGGACTCCTTGGAAACAACCTTGGCCCCAACATCAAAACTCATATCAGCCATGGGTACAAGGAATGCAAAATCCTTATGGGAGATTTGCTCAATTTTATCAATATCCTCCATCTTTTCAAAACCAACAAGCTCCACGATTTCCAAGCCAAAATCCACAACAACTTTCATTGCCATTTCCACAACATCAACCTTCTCAACAAAATACAAATCCTCAACTCATGCTCCCATACCAACAGAAGAAAAATCAACTTCCAGCTCAGCCATTGCCAAATCCTAACAATAAGAATCCTCAAACTACTTATATGGTAGAAGGACAACAATTTCCTACTTATATGATTGTTCCTCTCAACGATGTACAACTCAGATCTGGTAGAGTTTTAGAAAAACCTTCTATAGAAATTCAAGAGCAAGATACCTCTGAGGAGGACTCTCTTCAAGTCGATAAGGGTTCTGAGGAAGAATCTCTTCAAAATTCAAAAATTCAAAAAGAAAAAGAAAAGCTAGCATCCACAACTCCTATAGTTGAGCAACCTGTATCTTCATCTACACCTCCCTTTCCGGAAAGACTACAAATTGATAAGGGGGTGGAAAAACAAATTTTGTTGCCTAACTATGACTTTCTAGATGAATTGAAGAATGTTTGTATCAAGATTCCATTGCTACAAGTCATTCGAGAAATTCCTATTCTAGCAAAAACCATAAAGGAGTTGAGTTTCAAAAGACCAGGAAGAAAGCTAAAGGACACAAGAAGAATCCACCTGGTAGGAAAGATTGCAGACATTATGATGGGAAAAATTACCATGCAGAAGTATGTAGATCCAGGAAGTCCGATTGTCAAGACACATATAAATGGGATAGAAATTCCAAACACATTGATTGACTTAGGGGCTGCTATCAACATTATGAGTAGACAGACTATGGAACAGTTAAAACTTCCTAACCTTCTTTTTACACCTACTTTATTGCAACTTGCAGATCGATCGGTTATTAAACCGGATGGTGTATTAGAAGATATTTCAGTCTCCTTAGATTCTTGGGAATATCCAGTAGACTTTATGATTTTGACTCCCAAAAGTAATCTAGGAGGACATCCAATTATCTTAGGAAGACCTTGGCTGGCCACAGCTGATTCTTTTATTAGTTGTAGATCTGGAGACATGTACATTTCTAATGGTAATTCGACAAAGAAATTCAATTTGTATCCTCCTGCAAGAGCAATTACAGAAATAGGAGACGATGAATGGGTCGATGATGAGAACACTATACAACCTGTCTTTACCATTTCTGAAATTAGTGAGGATAGTCAAATTCTGAACACATTAGAAAATTTTGAGATAACTTCAGAATATGACCCCACACAATTTCAGTTGGAATCTGACATAGAATATTTATCATCAAGACAAATGTCTCTTTACTCTATGGAAGAATTTGGTAATTCTGTTTTTGAGATTTTTCCAGAAAAGACATTAAATATCGACAAACATCTGGAGAAGTCACAACAAGAAGAACTAACCAGAATCTTGCAAAAACATTCTACTGCATTTGCATGGGAGTATACTGACATGAAGGGTATTGATCCTAAGACTTGCATCCATCATATCTATATTGAGGAAAACAGTAGACCAATCAGACAACCTCAAAGAAGGATGAATCCAAATCTTAGGGAGATAGTGAAGGAAGAGCTCCAAAAACTTCTCAATGTAAACTTCATTTATCCAATTTCAGATAGCCAATGGGTTTCTCCTTTGGTTATAGTACCTAAAAAGAATGGTAAATGGAGAGTATGCATTGATTACAGGGAGTTGAACAAAGCAACTTTGAAGGATCACTTTCCTTTGCCTTTTATTGATCGGGTATTAGATACATTAGCAGGTAAAAAGTACTTTTCATTTTTGGATGGTTTTAGTGGCTATAATCAAATTCAGGTAGCACCTGAAGATCAAGATAAGACCACATTTACTTGTCCATGGGGAACTTTTGCCTACCAAGTGCTTCCTTTTGGGTTATGTAATGCAACAGCAACATTCCAAAGAGCAGTACTAGGAATTTTTTCTGATCTAATCCATGATTGTGTAGAGGTTTATATGGATGATTTTACAGTTTATGGTAATTCATTTGAAGAGGCATTAGAAAATTTGGAAAAAGTTCTCATAAGATGTAAAGAAACAATCCTTTCATTAAGCCATGAAAAATGCTTTATGATGTTTACTGAAGGGATTGTTTTAGGACATCATATTTCAGGAGATGGAATTAAAGTTGATAGATCAAAAGTTGAAGTCATCTCCAAGTTGCTTATTCCAAATTGTCAAAGAGATGTTAGAAGTTTTCTAGGATTTACTGGTTACTATAGAAGATTTATAGAAAACTTCACTAAAATAGCATCTCCACTCTTCAAGTTGCTTACAAAAGACTGTGAATTTAAATGGGATCCTGATTGTCGATCCGCTTTTGAAACTTTGAAAACAAGAATATCTGAAGCACCTATCTTGAGAGGACCAAATTGGAAACTTCCTTTCCATATTTCTACAGATGCTTCAGATACAGCTCTTGGAGCTGTGTTGGGTCAAAAAGATTTAATTCCTTATGCCATTTATTACACAAGTAAAAATTTGACTCCCACAGAGTTGAATTATACTGTGACTGAAAAAGAGTTCTTAGCTGTTGTTCATGCAATTAATAAGTTTAGACATTACATAACGGGCTATGAAACTTTTATTCATACTGACCATTCTGCAATTAGATATTTAATGAACAAACCTGTTACTAATGGCAGAGTGACAAGATGGCTTTTACTTTTGCAAGAATTCAATATTACTGTGTTGGATAGACCAGGAAAACAGAATACAGTAGCTGATTTCTTATCTAGGATTCAGAATACTAAAGAAGATTCTCTTGTAGAGGATAAGTTTCCTGATGAATACTTGTTTGCAGTAACTATTAAGACCCCTTGGTATGCAGATATTGCTAACTATTTGGTTACAGGGAAACTACCTTCACATTTATTTCCAAGAGAAAAATGAAAGATTATTCAGGAGAGTTCAAAATATTCATGGATTTCTAACGAATTGTTTAAAACGGGGCCAGATCTTGTGATCAGAAGATGTGTCAGGGAAGATGAAATGCCTGATATTCTTAAGGCATGTCATGATGAACCATGCGGCGGACACTTTGTGGACAAAAGGACGGCCTATAAAATCCTTTCCTTGGGATATTATTGGCCTTCTCTCTCTTCAAAGATGCAAAACAATATGTCAAAAGGTGTGATAGCTGCCAAAGAGTAGGGAAACCTACCCTTTCAAATGAAATGCCACTGCAAACACAGGTACTCATTGAACCCTTTGAAAAATGGGCTTTAGATTTCATTGGACCGATTAATCCACCATCGAAGCAAAAAAAGTATATATTGGTTTGCACTGATTATGTTACTAAATGGGTAGAAGCTAAAGCATTAGTATCTGCTACTGAAAATTCAGTTGTTCATTTTCTTTATGAGGATATTTTTACTCGCTTTGGTGTTCCAAGAGAAATTGTAACGGATCAGGGGAGCCAATTCACATCAAATTTGGTGGAGAAGTTGATGGAAGAATACAAAATCAAGCACAGAAAATCTACTCCTTACCATCCACAAGCAAATGGTCAAGTGGAGTCCACAAACAAAGTTCTTGAAAGTATCATCACCAAAATTGTTCATCTACATAGAAGAGATTGGGCAGAAAGGCTTTCAGAAGCCTTGTGGGCCTACAGAACTACATGGAGGAATACAACAGGACATTCTCCCTATGAACTTGTTTATGGGAAAGAAGTCTTGTTCCCCATTGAGTTCAAAGTCAAGACCTTCAAGATAGCAGTTCAGTTGGGAATGGACTTATCAGAAGCTCAAAAGCATAGAATGGAGCAATTGAATGAGCTAGATGAGATCAGACAAGAAGCAATTCTAAGAACCGATCTAGTTCAATGTCAAAGAACTAAGTGGCATGACAAATATATCAAAGAGAAGAAGTTTCAAGAAGGAGATTGGGCATTGTTATTTGACTCCAAGTTTAAAGACTTTCAAGGGAAATTTCAGACTCATTGGCTTGGGCCATATGAGATTGACAAGGTCTTTAACAATGGAGCTGTAAGAATCAAGCCCATTGATGAGTTTCAAACTCCTCTTTTAGTGAATGGCCATAGATTGAAAGTTTATCATAAGCCACTCTCTAAAGAGGATTTTGTCAAGTTGTTTCAAGAAAGTTCTGCAATCAGGCTGGTACAGAAGAATCCTTCTTCTCTACCAAGCTAGTTTTTGTTTTTCAAGTTAAAAAAAAAAGAAAAAAAAAAGAAGAAAAAAAAAAAAGAAAAAAAAAGAGAAGAAAAAAAAAATGGTATAAGCCTGAAAACCAATCATCGATTGGCAGTCTTATACAGAAAATATGGGGTGAAAATCAGGGACACCTGACACTCTATATTTTCCAAAAAAAAAATTATGTCTTTTATTTCATTTTATCTCACCACCCACTCCATTTCATTTCACTTCATTTCATTTCATTTCATTTCATTTCACTTCATTCCACTTCATCTCATCCATTCCATCAATAAAAATATTTTTATGACCATTTCCATCTGGTCATTTGTCATTTGTTCATTTCTATTTCAGCCAAGTAATAACTGTGTCAGTTTCCGTAGCTGACATCTGTTTCCGCAGCTGACTCCAGTTTCCGCAGCCAGAAGCAGATTCCGCAGCTGCTACTACTCTGTTTTCAAAAAGAATGTACAGTTAGTTATTGTTTTCATAAAATCATGAAATAAAATGCAGGAGAGGATCAATGGGACATTCAAGACACTAATGAAGATCAATCAGTTGAAGACCAAGGGCAAGAGCAAGGATTCCAAAGGTATGAATAAAGTTTATTTCAAATAGTATAAAAGACACATTTTTATGTAATTCTAAACTATGAGCTCTACCCATAACGCGCAATGATTATATTGACAGTCCGTAACCCTCCACGATCTCTATGTTATCCTCTTGCATTTATTCACAAACGGCTTCATTATTGAAATTCCGACTCTTACTCATGTTCAAATAGCCCATCGAAGATAATGATACGTATTTGAGTTGACAAAGGACTCTTACAAGCCGCATAACTCCATAATCATTGATTGAAACGCGTTCATATTTATGACACAGCCACCAAAAATTCAAAATACGGCTGAATGCATTATGCTTTGTTAACTTCTTTGTCGTTTCTCTGTCGTGTTTACAAAACCTCACTCTACTCATTCTCATTCCCTGTTTCACTCCATTCCGTTCCTTTTACTCACTCTCATTCTCGTATATTCACCCACAGTCTTATTCCATTCTGTGTATGGTGCTCATTTCCATTTTGTGATAACATCCCCACAACATTGTGCTCGACTCCGTGTATTCCATCGTTCCACTTCCGCTTAAAACCCTCACAGAGGCAAGCTGTGAAGCACAGAGAAGTAAAATGGGAAAATTATTAAGGGCAGAGCCGGAAGGACCGAAGTTCATAGAGGGATTTCCACAAGCAAAAGATATGTTGAGAAAAGCTAAATGGCTGCGTTTTATTCAGAAATTCCGGGGTTACCACAGAGAAGTTACCAAAGCGTTTGCAAGATCATTTGATGGCTCGGAAGCAGAAGTGGGAGACCTCAAGTTTTTGGTTAATGAAGCATCAATAGCGGCAGCCACAGAACTTCTTCAGGAAGGGGAACGGTGGTTCAAAAACAAAAGTATCAGTGATGAGGCATGGAGAACAATCCTCCGAAATCAAGGTATGGATATCACTGTTTTCAAAAGAGGAATTCCAGTGCATGCAACAAAAGATGAATGGGCCACTTTATTACTCATTGTTCAGAAATTTATCACATGTGAAGGCCGCTTTGGCTCTATGTACATGTATCATACTAGGATATTGATGAATTTCCTTGAAAACCAAACTCTTAATCTTCCTTATTTCCTATTCAATAGCTTGAAGAAAATGGCTGTGACTGTGCAAAAACACCTAGGAGATGTAGAGCCTCATTTATATCATCATGGGCTTATAAAAATTTTGATTGAAAAGGAGCTAAAAGAAAGAAAAGATACATGGGAACAATTCTTAGTAAGAAACTTCTTTGAAGAACCTCAGGAAATTCCCGAAGGTAATCCAATTAGAAGGAGTAGAAGAAAGAAAATGGATGTTGAAACCCAAGTTGCTCCTACACAGGAAGTTCCCGCAGCTAGCACAGCAAAAAGAAGTAGAAGGAAAAGAACAGTAGATGAAATCCAAGATACTTCTACTATTACTATGAAGAAAAATGATAGAGAAGAGAGATTGGTAAAAAGGAAGAAGAAGGAAATCAAAATTAAGAAGCCAATAATATCAAAAGGAAAAGAAATTGTTGAGGCTGTCCATAAAACTTCTTCTTCTGAAGAAGAAGATCACCAAATTCTATCTGAGAGATTAATTTTTCTTCAAAAACAGTCATCTCTATCTAAAAAGGCAAAAACAGGAAAACAAGAAAAAAAGGGTAATGTACCACAGCAAGTGAGGAGAAGCAGCAGGCTTAAGGGAAAACTGAGAAAAACACAAATTAAAGGTCCTCATTTCATTGATTTGGGTGAAGAGACATCTGAACAGTCTCCAACTGACCATAGTCCATTTCAGTCAGTTAGTGAACCTGACTCCTTTCACTCCCAATCAGACAATGAGCGTACACCATCTTATTCTCAGCAAAATATTGATAAAAGTTCTCCTCAGCCAAATTTTGAACATAATTCTCCCTTGCAGCATTTTGAGGACAGTCCAATGAAAAAGACACCGGAAGTAGACCCCAAACAGCAGGAGGTCTATGACTATATAGAATCCCTGGAGAAGGCAGCCACAGGTCCAAGCACCTCTTCTATTCAGCCTCCTACATTGCAGGATAACTTGGTTCAGTCATTAAAACATGAGATTTTTGAGCTTGAGCTTTTGAATCGGCATATCAAAAATGAAAATGAAACACTCAAAGAGCAAGGCAAACTGGACAAGATTATCCATGACAATACTATGTTACATTTGGGTATTTGGCAAAAGAAAAATAAGAAGCTAAAAGGAAATGCCAAAAATTGAGCAGAGCACTTGTGAATATCAAATTCAGGTGCCTCATGAAGAAACCCAGAATGATGGCAGTACCAAAGAAGAAGAGAAGGGGGTTAGATGTGTTGGCTGAAGTATCAAGGCACATGAATTGAATAAAGAGTGTCAAAATTTTGGTTGCATGAGGACATGCAACACCTTCACAGTGGGGGTATGTTGAGTCCCGAATTTGTCTCTCTTTCATACACTTTTCCATATCTCTTTCACTAACCTAAACCTCCAAAATTGTCAAATATCATGTGCAAAAGGGTATCTAACATGGTTTTTAATTATGTTTGTGTGTTTTCTATTTGATTTAGATTTTGTTCATACAGCTGCGGAAACTTGTCACTTTCCACAGCCGCTGCAACTTTCCGCAGCTATTTTGTGGAAATCAATGTTATAGGTGTCAACGAAGGAAACGAGCCACATGGGCAGGCTAGGAATGACAAGGACATGGTTCGTGTCCTATTGGTTCAAGTAAATTCGTCAAGGAAAGCCGCAGTCAAAGCCATCCACGTGGAAGTCAACTGTGGAGTTCTATGTCGGCTGGACTCTGTTTCGTGGCATAGAAACATCCATACGGCCGTTTCCAAGCTTACGGAGGTTAATTGACATATGTGCAAAGTTCTGGATTTGAATTTAAGCGCCCACCTTCCATAGATCCGTTTTCCAACATGGCCATACTCCTAAATCCGTGGCCTTAGTGGTCTACGTGCTGGCTGCTATCATAAACTTCAGGAGACAGTTACATTTTATTGCTTTATAAAGAGCGTTTGCATATGCACGTAGAGTTAGTGAATGTGAGTTGATAGTTGTTAGTTGATATATCTGTTAAGTTGATGTGCGTACTCTGTTATGTGGTGATTACGCTGCCTTGAGCCGTAATACCACCAGCCTGTAATGACTTTCTTTTTAATGTGAAAAACTCTGTTTCATAACTTAATTCGTGTTTGAAGATCATACCAGAGCTGCGTAGAGGGCCCCTGCTCAACCGAGGTTCTATGTATTAATGTATTTATTTTTCATTTCATTTCTTTAAGCAGTCATTGTATCATAACTCATTACATGTTCATATTTCATAGTTGTTTTATTTCTGTTCATACATTTCTGTAATTTCCATTGCATTCCTGTCTTTTATGTTTTTATGATTGTTAAAACACTGATCAGTTTTCTTGTGCAGGTTTTAGGTAGACAGCCCGGGGCATTTTCATAGTATTTTTGCTAATGATATGAAACTGACATTATTCTGCTGCTAGTTTTCTTTCCACGGTCTTTGTTTAACTTCAGTCTTGTCTTGTGCACTTCAGTTTTGCTTATCTGATTCAGTAGTTAAAATTAGACATATTAAGCTACTCATAGTGTCTTCAGCTACCTCCGAAAGCCACAGCTGGACTGATGGTGAGGGGCTGCATGATGAGATGTGTAGTTTAGTATTAGTTTCCTTTCTGCAAAATTAGATATATTAAGCTGCTCATAGCGTCTTCGGTTTCCTCCGAAAGCCACAGCTGGACTGATGGTGAGGGGCTGCATGATGAAGTGTGTAGTTTAGTATTAGTTTCTTTTCCGCAAACTTAGATATATTGAATCATGTATGACATCTTCAATTGCCTCCGTAAGCCACAGCTGGACTGATGGCGAGGGATTGAATCATGTGTGTATGGTTTAGTATTAGTTTACTTTCTGCAAATTAAATATCAGTTACACAAGTTGTTTATGATTACTTCCGCAAGTCATAGCTGGTCTAATGATGAAGGGTCAGAAAATGAATTGATGTAATCTGATTTAGATTTCTTTCATTGCAATTTTGAATTTCCATAAGCGTAGTTTCTTTTGTGTTCAGTTGGCAGCAAGAATAGTTTAGTTTTCATATTCACTAGTTTCTTGTTTTGATTCATTAGATTAACAACACTTTCCATTTCAGCAGTTTACTTTCTTTTGTCATTTGTAATTTCAATTTGCTTTTAAAGTTTCGAGATTGGTAAATCATTATAGGGGATATCACTTCCATGAACAATTATAACCAAACTTGTTTTTCACTTTAGAATTTCCATTTCACCTTAGAAAGACCATAAACGACAAAAAGTTAAGAAAGAGGTTATCTTGCACATATAGTGCGCCGCACTTCATCAGCTTACGATTCCCGGATTGACAATTAAATGCAGCAATTTAGGACACACTAAATTGACCAAACAGGTGGCATGACTGACACCATCACATAGTCACCTAGTCATTAATTTCATCATTTTTTACTAGTGCTTGTCCTTTGATGCCCCCTTGTGAGGTTTTCCCTTCTTACCCGAAGCGGTCGCAACAGGAGGTGGTTCCGGTTGAGGTGACTGA